>JAHHUM010001737.1:917500-1307144 GCA_036173005.1 Crenichthys baileyi
GAAAGAGTTAACTTCTGTCATGTTGTTGCTAAAGAAGTCAGTAGAGTTGTGGATTTGGTGATAGATAGCGCTGTTAGTCGGGATAGTTTACTGTATCCCGTTGGCTCTAACTGAGAGAATACTTCAGTTTGCTCAAGTACTAATAGGCATTCACATTTACGGACCCACTTTCAAAGTAAAAGCATGCCCCGGTGACAACTTTAAATTTGCATCTTTAAACATTTCAATGATACTTGAAAATATTCAGCTATACATTTTTCTAAATTGAAGCCTGGTAAATATGATTAATAATATTAATAATCTTTTTAAAGTAAACGGTCATTCAAGGATGGTTTCTATCCTGATTAATAGTTCCGTCTCTACAGATGACACTTAGCATGTTTATTCATATTTCATGTGGGATTTTAAATCAAAGCCTCATAAAGATGTCTTTTTAGAATTGTTTTCAAAGATATAGGCCTGGATCCTGGGAAAGTCACTCTCCTAAAGTACATGCAGAGAGAGTTTCTTCAGGAACAATGCATCTATTTGCAATATTTCAAAGTACAGGTGAAACCTGAACTTGGGAATCTGAGCACCTCTTATACCTCTGGATAAAATATTAAATGTAAGTTGAGAAATATATTGGCAGATATAGGTGGCTTCACATTTTGACAGCAGATATGATTAAGTTTTCAATGACATAGATGCTCTACTCTTAACCTTAGCAGGAATTCGCCTCTGGCAGACGTTTTTCTTTTAAAGTGATGACTATAATGTAAGAATAGAGTATATAGGACTATTCCAGGGGTGTAATTTTGAATTTCCATATTAGATATTCATAAAGTGACATCTAGAGATGATGTAGCTTCATTTTATAAAGCTGCAATTTTCTTTTATAGTGGATATACTAAAAGATTAGGAAATATTGCCATATTAGTATTGCTTCAATTCTGAAATTCCACATCAGATGTGGATAACACTTTTTAATGTTTATAAAGAGCGGAATCAGCCTGGGACATCAGACAGATTTTTTTTAAACAGACTATGGATAAGATGAGGTATACATAGATTTCCCATGTTTAGGGGGCTTTCTTTTTAACAACTCTCCACATTTTTTTTTATTTATAAGTTCATCCTTATACATAACTCAAAAAAGGAGATGAGTCAACATATTCCAGTAGTATAAAATGTAAAGCTGACTAAAATATGACTTCTATCTGTTTTTTTAATTTTGGAAATTGTCATTTCTATTTGCAATTTGACAATATTTGTATCATCAGTTAACAGTGGATCTGCCTTTTACAAAAAAATAAAACAGCCCACAAAAGCAGCAGTTTTTAAAGTTGGTATAGAGAAGCTTAAAACAGAATAATGGTGCATTGGTCAAGCCAAGAGTTTCTGGAACCCACATGTGACAATGGACGTATACGTTTTTTAACTGTCTATTCCCATGGGTGACTGTTCTGTTACATCTGCAAGTGCCAGTTTTTCACTGGAGCTGAAATAAACTTTTGACTCAAAGAAGTTTATTTCAAAAGAATTACTAACCATCTCACTGAAGTAACCAACTTTTTAAGAAAATGTTTACATTCAAGACTGCAGCTTTAGAACATTTTTCATGTGATGATATGACAGAAGAGAACGGTACCTTGGCTTATTTTACCTCATGAAAACTGACGCTTTGAAAGGAATAGTAAAAGCAGAGGTAAAAGAGTGGTACTTGTGCTTTTGGGACCAAAGCTTATCACAGACATTAAGAAAAGAGAGTGTATTATCTATCCTTTAAAATACCTTTTATTTTCTGTAGAGTCCAGAATAATTTAATCAAATTTCCCAAGATGTTTATGATGCTGGCCATAAAAACAGCCTTATATTTGCATTCAGAAGCTATTCATGTCATAAAGATGACGTTGTGAGGATTAGGGAAGAGTTTATTGGCAGACAAGAGGGATGAACCAAGTTAGTACCATCCTAATATTGTGTTTTGCATATTTCACCATACTGTGCATCAACTGCCAGCATCTTTTCACTTTGAAGATGGGGTTTTAAAAGTACTCCCATTGCTAATTATCTTACTGAATGTTTGTCTTGCACGAAGGAATTTATTTTAGATGTGTAATGCTCATCATCAGTTTTTACATTTTCTCCTAGAATTAATTCTGATGTGTAGAAGCAGGTTTCACCTAATTAGGACAGTCTAATTACTCTCAAAAGTTGTCTACCTGTAAATGTTAAAGCTGGATGTTTCCACTCTACACAGACTTCATTAAAAGTTTAGTCTGTAAGGAGACACATGATAGCACACTGACAACAAAACAAAATTTGTCGAAACTCCAACTTCCTTTTTTATCATTTTCTCTTAGTTTTTTTGGTCTATGCAGAATCTTCTGGAACATTGAGCACACAGTATGCGACAAATCATTGGTTTGAAGTGAATCTGTTTAAAGTGATGCATTTCATCGACACAGTCGAATGAAACAACTGTTCTTTGAATGCCTCATAGCTGTGTTAGGAACCATTAGTGAGCAAACAGCATCATGAAGACAAAGGAATATGTTAGACAGGCCAGGGATAAGGTTGTGAAGAATTTTTAAGTGTGGGAAGTTGATAAAACAACACCCCCAGCTTTACACATCAAAGAACACTGTTCAATATGTCCTTCAACAAGTGCTGGTCACAAAATTAGAATATCATGAAAAAATTTATTTATTTCAGTAATTCCATTCAAAAAGTTAAACCTGTTTATTATATTAATTCATTACACACAGACTGATATATTTCAAATGTTTATTTCTTTTGAGGATTATAACTGACAATTTATGAAAACCCCAAATTCAGTATCTCAGAAAATTAGAATATTGTGAAAAGTTCAATATTTAAGACACCTAATTTACTCAAAACACCTGCAAAGGCCTTTAAATGCTCTCTCGGTCTAGTTCTGTAGCCTACACAATCATGGGGAAGACTGCTGACTTGACAGTTGTCCAAAAGATGACCATTGACAACTTGCATAAGGAGGGCAAGACACAAAAGGTCATTGCTAAAGAGGCTGGCTCTTCACAGAGCTCTATTTCCAAGCACATTAATAGAGAGGCGAAGGGAATGAAAAGATGTGGTAGAAAAAAGTATGCAAGCAATACGGATAACAGCACCCTGGAGAAGATTGTGAAACGAAACCCAATCACAAATGTGGGGGAGATTCACAAAGAGTGGACTGAAGCTGGAGTCAGTGCTTCAAGTACCACCACGCACAGACGTATGCAAGACATGGGTTTCAGTTGTCGCATTCCTTGTGTCAAGCCTCTCTTGAACAAGAGATGGCGTCAGAGGCATCTTGCCTGGGCTAGAGACAAAAAGGACTGGGCTACTGCTGAAGAGTCCAAACTTATGTTCTCTAATGAAAGTACATTTTTGTATTTGCTTTGGAAAACAAGGTCCCAGAGTCTGGAGGAAGAAAGGAGAGGCAGAGAATCCATGTTGCTTGAGGTCCAGTGTAACGTTTCCACAGTCAGTGATGGATTGGATGATGGAATTACTGAAATAAATAATTTTTTCATGATATTCAAATTTATGACCAGTAGCTGTAGAGTATGGTAAAACTGCAAACCTCCAAATTGCTAGGAGAGCATTTATCAGAGAAGCAGCCAAGAGGTCCATGGTAACTCTGAAGGAGCTTCAGAAATTTGTTGACAGGGCAACTATTATTTGTACACTCCACAATCTACAATTAATATATTACAACCAGTTGCTGTTATATAATTTTAAATTAGCCAGCTACTGATCTTAATCGCTTTTTCCTATTTTGGTATGTCGTGAATGTGAACATTTTCAATAAAGATGTTGAAAATACAACCAGCCTCACTTCAGCCTTATTGTTTTTGCTTCTGTTTTGTTTATAGTCCAGTTTAATATGTTTGGAATATTTATCCCACTTTGAATGTGACTTCTAGCTCCGACCTGATTTAATTTTCTAAATGATTAATTATTTCCAGAAATAATTTTATGAAGTTTTCTGAGAAATATATGGCAATAGCCTTTTATTCAAAGTCTTCTAGTAACATTTACAGTTCTTATGACTGGAAAGATGTAGTGTTGTTTTCAACATAGATCTGTTTAAAAGGGTTGTATTTTTGTGCTTTCACATAAGGAATACCTTTTGATGCCATGTTCAATTTTCTCCATCAATAGCAGTAATGAAAAATAATTTTCTACCTTTTTTGTGTAGCTATTAGATGAACAAGATGTGTCCTTGTTGCTTGATCACTGACTGGATTGGATGTTTTATTTCTGGACATATAAATGCCAAATTCAACCTTATTTTTATAAGAAACAGTTAAAATTACAATTTCAGTAAAGAATTGAGAAAGAATCTTGTTCAGCTGTAAAACTGTGTCACAACACAACCCCAAACCACTGCTTATTTTCTTATGAGATATGGTTTATGGTGCATGCAGCTTAAAGGTGGCTAAACAGTAACACAACGTTACCAACAGAGCCGGCCTAAGTAACAAGCAGACTGCAGTCTTAAGACCACAGGACAGGTTTATAAATGCACCAGTTGTGTACATACTATATATAATCTGAAAGTTTTATTGACATCATATTTTAAAGCTTATGTAATCATTTCTGCTTGTTGTGTCTAAACTGGGGGTCACATTGCACATTGTAACTTTAGATTATTAATGAATAGTTTTTTTTTTTGCATGGTTGCTTGTCTCTCAAGTTTGGAATAATTGCAGATGTCTTAGCTGAAAGTGCGTCCCCAACTGAAAATCAGCTTATTGCCTAATACAACTTTTAACCATGAAGTGATCAAACTTTATTGCTGTGAGATATCTGAGAAAAGTTATCTTTTAACGACAAGTTTCAGAACACTGGCTGAAAAAAAAGTCAGCGCAGACACAAGTCAATGCAGGAAAAAAGTAGAGCAAAGAAAAACTGAATAGGTAGAACACTGAAAAAAACTGGAGAGTTTGATGCAATCAGAAGTTTTATCGTGCTACATGGAGATAACGGGGAAAACCAATGAGTTCATCCAGATAAACTGAGTTTTCAGACCAAAAGTTTTAATCTGCAGAAAAATCCACCCAGTAATAGGGTAAACAGCCTTTCTCTCATATTTCATAGATTTTCTGGAACAGTGCACCAATAATATCACATTTGCATTCCTGTGAGATGGACCAAGCAAAAAACCCTCCATGTGGACATCAAACATGAAAAGCCTGTACTTTTTATTTTCTTCTTTAGCTTAACTGCACCACAGTGGTTCAAACTAAGGTTCAAGCTCAGTAAAAGTTTGAGCCACTGTTGTTGCTGTAGTAGTTCAGTTACAATGTCAAAGTTACAAAGCGGTAGTTAAAAATCAAAATCAGCTAGTAGTTCCCTCAGAGGACTGGAAAATTATGCCTGTGGCTATTTCAACACGGGTGTATAAAATCTTCAGGTTGTACATGTTGGTATTTGCTTGTTTAACAATAATCGTGGCAACAACGCAAATTGTTAGCAAATAATTAGGATTTTTAATAGACATTAGACTTATTAAGCTAGAAGACTTTGCACTAAACAACGTAGCATGGCCTTTGGCATGTTAGCTATGTTGTGATCGTTCTATAACAGTATACTGTAACGTGTAGCTGTGCATGTGGATGTTTAATCCGAAGCATGTTGCTTATTTTGATTTTCCTTTGAGTGTTTACAGTCTCTCAGTGTTTTCATGGGAGGCAAAAAAATGAACAGTTTTATCAGCAACCTCTCTCCTTTTCATTCAAATACTCTAAAACATATGCAAAAATGTTTGGAGGCAGAATGACAACCTTAGTGGTCTGTAATTATAAGATTTGGGGACTATATTTATGTTCTTCTGACTGATGCATTACAAATAGTCCTTTCAATCTGTGTTTTTAATAATTAAATACTCATTTAGGCAGCCTTGTTATCATTGCTGAAATTTTTATTTTTGAAAGAGGGTATTAAGACACACCCTGTGGCAAAATGTTTGCATCCATATCTCTATCTTGAAAACAATAATTTATTTATAGATGATAGATGGTAAAAGGAATTGCTAAGATTTAAATATATACACAGTTGTTTATGTCTATACCCAAAGCTCTCAGACTTTTGCACATACCATCATGGTAATGTGGGACATGTCCTAACTTGATTTTGTGAAGTACCCATCTACTAAGATGTCAGTGACTTAGAAACCACATAATGGAAGCTGTTTAAAAATACCAGCTTGACCTGAACATCAAGGGTAAGCCAGAAGTAGAGGCGAGTTCTGGTATTTTAAATAAAGTCATAATTCTTGGTAAGATTATCAGGACTCAAGGACACACTACAGTGGGATGCATAAGCTGAAGAAGTCAGACCGAAAAAGCTGAATCAACCGCAAAGTTCATTCCGCGCATTGTTTCTTAACACGTTAGCTACTATACCAGTGGCCAAAGTGAGAAACTATTGATTCAGTGAATGCTTTGCAACTTGGCAGCTTGTGATTCCATTGACTGTAACTGAAGTCAATCTGAGGTCTTTCTTTAGAAAATGACAATGAATCAGCAAAATCTGACTGCTCTATCAAAATGACGCTTAAAGTAAAAGTAACATTTCAACCATTTTAGTTGCATCAAATGGAAAATTAGAACAAGGTTCCACAGACATTTTTCTGATGTTTATCAAGTAGGACAGCTCATTCGTTTTCTAGCTAAGACTTTTAGGAAACTGTTGCTACATGTTTGTCCAAGAAAACCAAATGCTGCAAATCAGTGACTCTATGCACTCTGCTGGGTTTCCTTAAATAGAATTTTTTTTTTTAATGAATCAAGTTTTTTTTTTTCTCAGTACAATCATATCACCTACAGTAACGTAGAAAGAAAAACAAATCACAAATAAAAAAATGGCTGGCAGAAAACTAACAAAGAGGGCTATGTATTAAAACACATGGGGAAGTGCCGGGGTGGGAGAAATCAAGTATCACCCTTCTGACTGGCTGTTAAGGTAATTTTCGAGCCACAGTACTGTGGTCTCGGGCCACAATTCGGTGGTCTCATTCAGCAGAGAGGAACTTCTCAACATCAGAGAGTCCTCTCTTGGGATTTTTTCACCATCTTTCATCCATCCGAGGTTCACTGAGCTTCTGGCAAGCGGAGCGGCGGCGCTCTACGGGATACTGCGCCGGAGGCGTCGGAGGGGAAAGCGAGCTGGCGCCCTGGTAAAGCTCCGCAAAAGAGGACTTCGCACACCACTGCCTTCAATACATCTGGCAAATGTCCGCTCTCTAAGCAACAAGATGGATGAGCTACTTCTTCTCACCGGTAAAAACTCGGACCTCCGCAGATCAGCGGTTCTCTGCTTCACCGAGACATGGCTGAGTGACAACATCCCGGACCGCGCACTGCTGATACCGGACTTCCAGCTGTTCAGAGCGGATCGCAGAGTAGAGCTATCAGGGAAGAAGCGAGGAGGCGGACTCTGCTTTTATATAAACAAAGCTTGGTGCAGAGACATAAAAGTGCTGGGGAAAACATGTAGTCCGGATCTGGAGTCATTTTCCATATTCTGTAAACCGTTTTATTCACCGAGAGAGTTTTCCTCTTTCATAATAATCGGCTCATATTTTCCTTCGCATGGCTGCACTTCTGCCGCGGAAAAACATCTTGCTGAGCTGATTACAGACGTGGAGAAAAAACACCATGACTCTTTCATCACAATACTGGGAGATTTTAACAGCGCAGATCTCTCTAATGAGCTCCCAAAATACAGACAGCATATTAAGTGTCCCACCAAAGACAAAAACACACTGGACCACTGTTACATAGCTTTCAAGGACTCATACCATGCTGTTACCAGGGCTGCTCTGGGACTTTCGGATCATGCCTTATCCACCTCATCCCAAAATTTAAGACAGAAACTAAGAGTTCCCAAAACCCCAGGGTTCACACTGTTAAAAAGTGGACGGGAATCGAAGCAGATGCTACAGGCCTGCTTTGAATGCACAGACGGGACTTTTTTAAAACCTCAGCCACTGATTAAACAAAACTAACTGATGTGGTGACATCATACACATTTTCTGTGAAAACTGTGTGTGCAGACCAAGCCCTTCGCCCCTTTGGGAACAACGGCCATGGTTTTCTCCACCCCTCAGGAATCCGCGGGGGACAAGGAAGAAGCTCACAGCAGGGGGAGTTGGGGCCGGTACAGGCAGGCTAGGAAAAGAATTACAAAGGAGATCAAAGCAGCCAAGAAAGCTATAGTGAGAAGCTGAAAAAAAAGATTTTTTATGGGACAAATTTGGCTGTATGGACTGGGCTGAGAAACCTGACTGCCTACAGAAGCCCCACCACCCTTCCTTTAACAAAGTCCTCCCCTGCCCAACCGTCTGAATGGCTTCTACTGCAGACATGACAAGAAGCCATTCACACCTCAAACCAACTCCTCACATCCATTCAGGAACAGGTTTGGACCAGTAAAGCAACCAAAACCCCCTACTTCAGATCCTCTGCCTGCACTAAAGATCTCTGAGGAAGATGTAAATAGGCTTTCAGCGCATGAAAAAAAGAAAGCTGGAGGACCTGATAACGTCTCCCATCATGCCTGAAAGCCTGTGCAAATTTTAACTCGCTCCAATCTTCACCCCCGGATCTTCAACATGTCAGGGGGAAGTGTGAGGGGCCCCTCCTGCTTCAAAAAATCCCCCCATCATCCAGTGCCCAAGAAACCCACCATCCTAGGATTAAATGACTACAGGCCTGTAGCCCCGACGTCTGTGGTCATGAAATCCTTTGAGCGGCTGGTGTTGAAGCACCTGAAAGACATCAAGGCCCTCTACTGGACGCCCTGCAGTTTTGCTTACCGAGCAAACAGGTCGGCAGATGATGCTGTTTACTTTGGGGTTACACTTCATCCTGCAACACCTCGACGCCCAGGGACCTACGCCAGGATCCTGTTTTTAGACTTCAGCTCGGCCTTCAACACTATCATACCAGACATCCTCCACCCGAAAACGCTCACCCCGCTCAACGTCCCAGCCCCTTCACCTGTCAGTGGACCCAACAGCTTCCTGACGGGGCCGACAGCAGCAGGTGAGACTGGGGAGCATCTTCTCCCGAACCAGATCAATAACTACTGGGGCCCCCGGGGGTCTTCTATCCCCCCTCTTCTCCCTGTACACAAATGACTGCACCTCAGCGGCCCGTCCGTGAAACTCCTGAAGTTTGCAGATGACACCACTGTCATTGGACTGATCCAGGACGGTGATGAGTCTGCATACAGACAAGAGGGGATCGGCTGGTACACTGGTGTAGTCAGAACTGCCTGGAGCTAAACCCACCAAGACTGTGGAGATGGTAGTGGACTTTTGGAAAACACCACCTCCATACACCCCCTCACCATCCTCAACAACACCGTGTCGGCTGTGGATCACTTCGGTTCTTAGGAACCACCATCTCTGAGGACCTGAGATGGTCTTCACACATAGACACTGTTCGAAAGAAGGCCCAGCAGAGACTGTACTTCCTGAGGCAACTCAAGAAGTACAACCTTCCACAGGAGCTGCTGGTCATCTTTTACACTGCCATCATTCAGTCTGTCCTGTCTTCATCCATCTCAGTGTGGTTTGGTTCATCCACAAAACAGGACAGGTCCAGACTGCAACGAATAATCAGGACTGCAGAGAGAATCATCAGGGCTGACCTTCCCTCCATCCAGGACTTATACAGGTCAAGGGTCAGGAAAAGAGCTGCTAAAATCTCTGCAGATCCCACACACCCTGCACATAAACTGTTTAGAGTTCTGCGTTCAGGCCGACGCTACAGAGCGCTGTTCACTAAAACCAGCCGCCACAGAGACAGTTTCTTCCCCCAGGCTGTTTTTCTGTTGAACATTCAATAGAGTACGAAACAACAGCAGACAGATGTTGCAAATGCACCTTTTTATTTATATATGTGTATATTTGTACATTGTAAATATGTATATTCTTTAGTGCAAAAACAAAAACCAAAGAGCAAAGTGTACCGGAGTCAAATTCCTTGTTTGTATGTACAAACTTGGCAATAAAGCTGATTCTGATTCTGATTTAGGACCAGAAAGATTCCCAAATTAATGCATTTGTAGTTTTCCTGCTGTTTAATCTATACAGCATACATTAATAGAGAGACATTTTAATCATAAACTGACCCATTTTTTTTACCTTTGGACTTCTTCCAGTTTTCCAGTGCTTAAAAATAACCCTAGCTGCTACTAAAATCCCCACCATGATAACCAAACATTTGTCTCCCTATATATTAGATATCTGTTCTTTATCACCAGGTAAACAAAGTCTTTGACAAAGTGGTACAATTCTCCTTAACCAATCACTTAAAATACATACACTAACAGTGCTATCCCTGCATCCTTATAATTCCCAAAGACAACACGTCAAAGTATCTGTATTTCTGACACTTCCAACTTTCACGTAATAATGGCAATAGCATCATCTTTAGCTGTCTTAAAGATGACCCACTATAGGTCACCTTAAAGATGACATTGTTGCCATTATTAGAAGTGACAAAGTGCACTTAAAGAAGTCAAAGTTTTTTCAGGGATATTATAAGATAAAATCCAACTCAAAAACAGTGGATAGATTTCAAGTTAACTATCATATTAGTGGTGGGTGGGCAGAGCTCCACGTTACTCCCCCGAGAGAACATTTTTAAACCAATTTATTATTTTAACCAATAATAAACTGAACTTGACTAAATTGTTTGATATCTACGATCAATTTGAAATGGAATGTAAATGACTTTAAATTGACTTGACTTGGAATCTATCTAAATGATTGGATTGACTTTTTTGTAAAGTGCTTTGAAACCACAATCGTTGTAAATTGTTGCTATATGAATCAACTAAATTTGATTGAATTAATGTTTCATTGCAGTTTCATACATGATAATTAGATTTAAGCAAAAATGGTATAAGCCACTGCTACTCTGCAATGTTTGATACTCAGAGCTTTCATTTAAAAAAGAAAAATCCCTGAGTCATATTGAATTTTTACTATTAGAACTTGAATATCTTATTCAAGTATCTGATATTCCATAAAAAAAAAATTCTGAAAGAAGAATAATATAACGTAAATTTGCCAACCATTTTAGAAACTCTTGAATAAAAAACAATGAAAGAGGACCTAAATTATTAAATAAGAGTTTCACATTTAAAGATAGCAATATTGTATCTGATTAAATATTTGTATTAATATTATTCTTCAAAAAAAAACGGAATTCAAAAAGCTGATTTGTTTTCTTGTTTTTGTTGTGAGAGTAAAAATGGAAACATACCAAAGAGAGACTACATATGCAATACAATGTAGACCATCATTCCTCATTATATAAGCATTGGATGAATATGTTATTAAAAAAATTGTTATTTTGGTTATTTGGTGTCTTTGTAAGTAAAAGGCTCATTTTGTTGCTTTTTAAATGACTGGATTATAACTTATTGTGCAGAGGTAATTACTGTAGGTCTGTGTAAGTTTCACAATTCAAAATTACTACAATATCCATATATTTAAAATGTATGGAAACGAGTTAGTGCAAAAACACTGACATGGACCAAATAAAATGGCTGATTCATGGCAGTTTTAACCAGTATGAGCGATATTTCATACACACATACAGGGGTTGGACAATGAAACTGAAACACCTGGTTTTAGACCACAATAATTTATTAGTATGGTGTAGGGCCTCCTTTTGCAGCCAATACAGCGTCAATTCGTCTTGGGAATGACATATACAAGTCCTGCACAGTGGTCAGAGGGATTTTAAGCCATTCTTCTTGCAGAATAGTGGCCAGGTCACTACGTGATACTGGTGGAGGAAAACGTTTCCTCACTCACTCCTCCATAACACCCCAAAGTGGCTCAATAATATTTAGATCTGGTGACTGTGCAGGCCATGGGAGATGTTCAACTTCACTTTCATGTTCATCAAATCAATCTTTCACCAGTCTTGCTGTGTGTATTGGTACATTGTCATCCTGATACACGGCACCGCCTTCAGGATACAATGTTTGAACCATTGGATGCACATGTTCCTCAAGAATGGTTCGGTAGTCCTTGGCAGTGACACGTCCATCTAGCACAAGTATTGGGCCAAGGGAATGCCATGATATGGCAGCCCAAACCATCACTGATCCACCCCCATGCTTCACTCTGGGAACAGTCTGGGTGGTACGCTTCTTTGGGTCTTCTCAACACCGTAACTCTCCCGGATGTGGGGAAAACAGTAAAGGTGGACTCATCAGAGAACAATACATGTTTCACATTGTCCACAGCCCAAGATTTGCGCTCCTTGCACCACTGAAACCGACGTTTGGCATTGGCATGAGTGACCAAAGGTTTGGCTATAGCAGCCCGGCCATGTATATTGACCCTGTGGAGCTGCCGATGGACAGTTCTGGTGGAAACAGGAGAGTTGAGGTGCACATTTAATTCTGCCGTGATTTGGGCAGCCGTGGTTTTATGTTTTTTGGATACAATCTGGGTTAGCACCCAAACATCCCTTTCAGACAGCTTCCTCTTGCGTCCACAGTTAATCCTGTTGGATGTGGTTCGTCCTTCTTGGTGGTATGCTGACATTACCCTGGATACCGTGGCTCTTGATACATCACAAAGACTTGCTGTCTTGGTCACAGATGCGCCAGCAAGACGTGCACCAAAAATTTGTCCTCTTTTGAACTCTGGTATGTCACCCATAACGTTGTGTGCATTTCAATATTTTGAGCAAAACTGTGCTCTTACCCTGCTAATTGAACCTTCACACTCTAGTCTTACTGATGCAATGTGCAATCAATGAAGACTGGCTACCAGGCTGGTCCAATTTAGCCATGAAACCTCCCACACTACAATGACAGGTGTTTCAGTTTCATTGTCCAACCCCTGTAGAGTGCACAACTAACCAACTTGGATGGACTTTCAGTTCCTTATTGCTCACACAATGTATATTTTGTATTGTTCATAAAGTATGGTGGGGAAATTGTGATAAACAAAAACAAAGAAGGAAAAAGTGAGTAAATCATAATCAATATTGTCATCTCAATGTTTCAGCAACAGTATCGCAGTTATGCATTTTCCTGATATCCTGAAGTTATAGATTGAAAAATGAGGAACCTAAAAAGAGCTTTGATTCAATGAAACACACTGAACACAAAGATCGAAAACATTGCATATTTACACAAAATAACCATTTCTCTCAAATATAATATCTGTCTAAATCTGTGATAGTGAGCACTTCTCCTTTCCATATATAATCCATTCCACCTAATGATTAAATTTGTCTGGTGTTGTGAATAATTCTGTTGTGTGTTTTCTTATTTTTAAGCCTTAGATGTTTAACGGAGGTTTAAAGTGAGGTATGATTTTGGGTCACTTACAACTTTTGAAATGGCTCAGTTTGGCACCATAAAAACCTAATGTGTAACAGAATGTTCCTGAAAATTGATCTCTCCCAGGAACAGCACAAGGTCAGTACATCTGAACAGTGGACGGATACACGGATACTATCTCAGAGAAAAAGCAAACGCTCCAACCTTATTAAAATCATGTTTCCAACAAAAGCCCAATAATATCTTGTCATGAAGTTTCCAACATTCACATGATTAAATTACTTTCCACACTGTGTTATGTCAGCCTGTTGCATAAGGATTTATTTTATGCATGATCACAAAAAACCTAAAGTAACTATGTAACAAACATACATAGTTATATCTACTGATTTTCCTACTCAATTCACCCAATATTTTATGTTTACACTGTACATAAATCTAAACAGATCAGACAGAGCAACATTGGCTGCCTGTCAACTATAAGCAATTATTTCTCCTTCCACAAAGCTGAATGGTCATATTTAAAGTCAAAATGGCAAATTCATGAAGCTATTTGCACCCACAAAATGTGTGCAAATGAGAATTTGTGCATTCTTTTAATTCAGAAATAGGATATCTGCCCCTAAAAACTACTACCAAGCAATCTCTCTGGGCTGCCCACACTTAAATGAGGTGTTATGCATGCATTCAGAGAAAAGCTTGCCCATATTCATCAATAAGTAAATTACAGCCAGAGCAAACAGTGTTTAATTACCGAGGAGAAAAGTAAGTTGGGTTACACAGAGAGCACAGTGAAAAAATAGCACCTGCTGAAAGCTGGTGGTGATTTCGACGCAGGGAAAGAAAAAGAGACAAAAGGAGTAAGATCTCTCTGACTGTACAGAAACATCAACTGTTCTGATAAAGGAAATTGTCTAAATTGTGTTTAAAATCAAGTTGTTGCTTTTTTTAAATTCCAAATACAAACCTTATGATGGAGGAACATTCTAACAGACGTTTTTCATAGAGATGTTAATAAAGAACCAAAAACCCCAAATTATTGTTTCATTTAAGTGAAAATGAAATAATGTATTGTGCATGTGTTTCTTTTTGACTTTTTTGAATTAGTACAGTACATTTGTGTGGACCAGCCTACATGTAATAGTTTTATAATCTGATAAATCTTTCCCTTCAATTAATACCTTTTTATATTCTCAATCAGTTAAAGGGATACATAATTTCAGTGGCTTTTCTTTTCATCACATATTGGTTTAAAAACACCATTCCTATGTGTTTCCTCCAGTCAAATGTTGTGCTTAAAGTTGAGAAATGCCTTGTCAGCTCACGACCCAGAGTTCTCTGTAACTTGTATATTTATTTGCCCTTATTTAACCAGAATGTCCCATTGAGATCAGAAATAATAAAAAATGAATAGCTGCACATTGCTCCCATTTGCTGGAAATTAGGCGTGTGTGTGCATATACATGTATTTAGTGAAATGTGCTTTGTGAATCCATGGCAGAAATGAAGCAAATAGCATATGCCAAATATGTGAAGTATGTGCTTCTACCATAGGTACTTCTTTCTGCTGAGGTTTTAGCCTACTTATGTTTCTTTTAAAAACAAATCTGACCTTGCATCATTGTGAATTGAGTTTCTGTAAACTAGAACTTTTTTACCTTTTCTTGTTGTGGAGCTTTATTATGTAACACTAGAGTTATGGCTGAATTGGATGCAAATGTTCGGCTAATTGTGAACTCGCGGCTCTATTTACAGGATCATTGTCATGTGGGCGCTCCTTTTTCTTAGAGCAGTGTTTTTTTCATGATTTCTGAGTAAAACTAAATGACCCGGTATGAGTTTTTATCAAAATTATTCAAAGCTGTTGCAGTGTAACATCAGTGTTATGCACAAACAACTCTAATATTTGCTATGACTTTCCAGTAAAGGTTATATTTTGCAAAGAAATGTGAAATGGACAAAGCTTAAAATAATGGCCTGGTGACTTGATGGAAAATGTTAGTGGTGTAGATACTTCCCTGTAAAAAAGAAGCTTAGTAAAATGGTTATTGCTCTTGGCAGAAGAACAGAGGACACGGCATCCACAGTGCTGTCATGACATAGGAGGCACACAACAAAGAATGATTTCTGCACCATAGGTCACATGCAATTCGCTTGGTTCAATAATAGTATTTTTTTTTCTTTCATCTTATGTAAAATAATTATGGTTCTAAATCATAAATTAATTAAGTTTAAATTCACATATATTATACATTACATGAAAAATGTTAAATATTATTTATCTTAAATATTTCTGTTGGTGAAATTATAGCTAGTAGTTATGAGTTTTGAACACACATTATAAAATGTAAGGACAGCTCAGCATGTTACACTAAAATTGTGAAGTGGGTAAAAAAATGGCAGACGTTTTCATTTCAGAATGTTTTACAAATACAAGCATAGCGAGTCTGATATGCGTATGTATTAATCCCCCTGAGTCAAGTCTTGTATAACTATGCTCTGTTGCAATTACTAGTCCAAGTCTTTTGGGGTTTCTTCTTGCCACTCGTCCAGAAATATTTTCTAACCTGAGCTGCGGATCTCTGCTGCTCCTCCAGGGTTACCATGGGATGTTTAGTTGATTCTTTAATTAATACTGTCCATGTATATGAATACCTTTGCAATAAGGAGGATTCCCACAAAATCATTAATAAGAAACATAGAAAGAGCACTCCTTAATTGTGAAACAGCGGTCATAGTTTAGAATGTCAACAACTTGTGAACTTGACTATTCTAATGCCTGTAAACTAAATTTGAGTATTTTTTTTTACATGTGAAAATAACTACTAGGGTTACATCAAAGTCACTTAAGTGTTATTTGTATATCCATTGCAAAAATAGAGTGTATTCTTACAGTGTGTCTTTGTTTGCCTGACTTGAAATCCAATCCAGGCTTCAGGCTTTAATCTGTCACACTTTGGATTTTTTGCTACTCTCAGCTATGAAAGAAAAACACATCCCCTCCTTGCCTGCTACGCTTCACTGACTGTTTGTGAGCGGTTATAACTTGAAAGTCATGGCTCTGGTTCAACATGTTGGTCGCCTTTATTGCACCACTTACTTTTTGTATATGTTGATTAAAAAGATTTTTTAAACTGTATGCATATACATACATATTCCTTAAGAAGTTTAGATCTCATCATGAGAATCAATGTCATGTTAATCCTGGGCTTTTAATGATGCATTTTGAACCGTTTGATTTCAAAATGGACTAATGATGCAATGTACTTGATTTTTAACACAATAATTAGGTGCACAGGTTCAAATTTATTGTGGATTTTCTCTAATCCAAACAGAGTCAAAGTTATGCATGCAGGCTTAAATATATCCATACACGCCCACTAGTATTTGGTTAGATGTCCCTTAACAAGCCACACCTTCACCCCACACTTTTTGTAGCCATCAACAAATGGCATAATTCTTGGCAGAATGGGCAAAGTTCATTTTAGTTTGTTGTTTTGCCGGCACTGATAAGGGTTTCAAGCATAGCCCAGAAATTTTTAGTATAAATAAATTACCTGTATAGACTGAGCCTTTCATTGGGACAATTGGTGACACTTTATCCACTGATGCAACACAAATAACTGTGGTAGGTGTTCATCAGCAATAAGTCAAAATAAAATGATCCCATTATGCATGTTTGAATCTACATCGCCTCTGATGTTGTTGCCTGGCAACATACGTAGGTGACTCAAGCCCCACCCATAAATATAAAGGTACTGGACATAGAGGACCCTAACAGATGGGGAGGAAGAATGTTTCAGTTGGTTTCTAAGTAGATAACTCCACAGCTTCACGGTTTATGATTATCAGCTGAACAATCTTTGCCACATATGTGCAGGTTCACCAGCATCAATTTCTGATCATCACATGAATATTTCTCATGTGCTCTTAACTGACAGCGATATGAATTCATTTAAACGTCCCTGCAGTCTGTAGGGTCTCAGTTCTATATTAAAAACGTGGAAAATTACTCTGCTCCCCTGAGAGGCATGTGCACAGACTCATAAGCACTGAAACCTTAAACCTCTTCCAGTATAACTTCATGATCAAAATCTAAGATGTGATGGTACAATAACGTGATTTGACTTAATAAAACATACTCTGTGAGATCAGACATAATTTTAACTGTTTAACTGAACTACAAAGAGGCTGCCTACATAGGGACTCTAATGTATAAGGACTGATATAAACCAAACCAAGAGGCTGCAGTCTAGTGGGGGTAGATTTCTGTCATGTTTTGTATTATGCTAGATCAATGATAAGATCAGTTTTCCTTGCTGGATTCTACAATATTCAGCTCTGGTTTAAAAGTACAGCTCTAATGGGTTCTGTCCTGACATATCTGTGTGAAGAAATGTGATCATGAGATGAATAAAAGCTCAAAATCCAAACACAAATCCTTTTTGGTAAAATATACATGTCACAACCAGTCCCTAAAGACCACTGGTCCACATTTAATGTTTAAGTCTGTCCTTGAATCTGGGGTCAATCTAACTCTATTCTACATTATGAATTTTAACCGCCACTAAAATTATTATCGTTTAAATAATGGGGGGTAGTCTAAAATTAAATGTCATAGCATCCTCTAAATTGTTGTATTAAAGCACACACACCTTGGATGTAAAATTTAGACAACTGTCTTTCTGCAGGTCTTTCCAAATGGCGGCGTACAGCCTAAGGTTTAGTCAAAGCAAATTCTTATTCACACTGTTTCTGGCCCAGAATCTCAAAGCATACAGAGCATATCAACTTCCTAGGGTGTTGTAAAGCTGTTTATCTAAATGCCTGGCACAACATGTGAAGGTTTGTCTTTAATGTTTCTGACCAAAAGGTTTTATTAAGGTTGAAGCCTTATGATAGAAGCTATATTTTAGCTCTAAATGACGCTGGTTGTGTGCCTCTGTGTTAGTTTGAAATGAGTCGCGTAGGGTCCTTCACATAAAAACAAAGAGGGTTTCAGAGGGAAGGGTAATCTCATACTAACATATAGTATTTTTGGGATATTCTTCCTTTTGAATCATCGTTGGATGTTCAAAGGGACATCTTAGATATGTATTGGATGTTTTTAATTCATATTGTGCCGTGATGCCACACAAGGAATGATGCGTTTGAGGTGGGACCTTAAAATATATCCACACCATCTACCTCAGAAACACCATCATATGGACTTTCAGAAATTACTTAAATGCATAGTTATCTTAGTCTATGTAAACTATTGACTTTAAAGAAAATAATAAAAAATAGAAATAATTTTGGTAATCTAAACATTGATGTAATTTGATGTATTTCAGGTCAAGTCAGTGAAAGCACCATTACACTTGTGCTGTATTGGCCCTACATTCCGAGCACGACTTGCTTTGTGGATGGAAAGATTGGCATCCTCTCTACAAACTCCCTGAGCTTTGAAAAGACAACAGGAATGTTTATGAGCATGAAATAACTACAAACAAGGCAACTTTATTTCCAGACTTTCAGTGGGAGTTTAAAGTAAGGCACATAGTAACTTACTATGACATCAAAGACTTTGATTTTTGTCTGCTCTGACCAGAGCTCCTTTGTTGTGTCCACCACATGACATGTGGCAAAATACAAACGAGACTTCTTATGGCTTTCTTCTTGCCATTCTTCCATTAAGTTTAGATTTATTGAATTCAAAGCATTTGAGTCAGCAGTGGTGTGTGTCCTGGAGATTAGGCATAACATCTTTTAGCTTTTTCTTTTAATATGTGTCTTACTGTGCAAACTGAAAATGCAGTAGCTGCTGCCATCAAGTCTTGCTGCAGGTGTTGACCAATATTCTGTTGGCTGCTATTGACATCTTTCTTTTTCGGCCATGTCCAGGTGGCATAGCTAGACTTCCTGTAACTTTAAACTGGCAAACTACTGTATATATCCAATTGTATCCCCATGATCATGCTGGGCTTTTACTATATTTCCATATGTTTGTATGCCTTTCTTTGTTTGTGCAAGGAAAAGCTCTCTCCACACCTGATTTGCTGTTTGGTTTTTCAACTGATTCTATTGAGGTGGTTGAAAATTTTTGACACTGCAGTAGTCTTTATAAATGGGGTTTTGTTGTTAAATGTGGATAAAACCATTGATTAGTCATTAGTAGTTTTATTTATTTGTTTAAACTGTTCTTATGCAATTTGCTTATTGCAAACTCCAGTACTATTTTGAATTTTGGCAGTAAACCTAATTTGCAGCGGTGGTTGAATGATTTTAGGTGCATCTGTATGGCCTTTAAGGTTATCAGTTTTGCATTCCGAAAATCAAAAAATTTATTTTTGTCTTGATGCAAGTGTACATTTTTTTTCAGAGTCACAATCAGGCATTGTGTAGAGAATTCTTACAGGCATTTATAGTTCACATGTGAGCTTAGAGTCCAGCAGTTGACAAATGGTTTATATGCAGTGGTATCAGTGGTAGGACACCTCTAGCAAAATTTTGCAGAAGACCCCAGAGACTCTGCACTGATCTTAAACAAGAAAAGATGAAATTCTTTTTTTAAATAAAAGGGCTATATCATTCATAGTCCCTTGCTGTCTGGCTTTTCAAGCCCTAAGTCTACACTTGCTCCCATCCTTTTATTTACCTAAATCTTATTATCAGAAAACAAGGAGGATATTAAGGCTCAGGCCAAAAGTGAGCTGCATGCTGAAGCGACAAACCTGTGACTCAGTGTTCCTGCTTGCTGGCTCCATTCTGTGCTCATCCTCTTCATTTGCATTCACAGAGGAGCACATTCTCTTCCAAGGCCTAGGTCAGGTATTATCTTGATCATACACATCAGACTTCCCAGGTCCAATCCCACATGCATGGCTGCCACCACAGCTAGATGTCTTTGAACACAGCTGGTGCATCGGCCATGACAGATCAACAAGTCTTGGGTGGAACCCAGAATACTTATCGGTGCTGGCGATGTGAAGTCACTGTGCACTGGATGAGGGAAAATATAAATTACAGTTTAATTTTCCTCAGCCTGTTTACGACACCACACCACCAAATTACAAAAGCTGATGTCTGTAAATAGTGGGGGGGAGGGGGGGAGGAAAACTAGCACAAAAATACACAACCAAACACTTTATTGTTCCACTTTTGCCATGTCATTCTAAAACATAAATGATACTGCATAATGTTGGATAGTTTTTCTTTATGTGTACTGTCAATGCTAACAAAGTAATACCTCTAAAAAGTTTCAGGGTGTCAAAGAAACTTCTTTTGACCTTTGCACAATGCTTTGCACGGCATATATTGTCAGGTAAGCTTTCCGAGGCACATAAATGGCACATTTAGAGTGAATTAACGTCTTGAGGTGTTTTTAATGTCACATTTGCTTCACTGTGACCTTGCATGAAACATTTCCCTCTCATCTCTCTTTGATGATAGAGTACCGCATTTTAGTTTATGAGGATTTCATGCCCATCTCCTCCCTTATACGTCTTTGCCAGGTGGCAATCTGACAACTCAACATTCCCTCATCCCATTTTTTTCTCCAGTTGAAAAATCAATGCAGCTTTCAGTTAAAGCGTGCAAACATCTATTACCTTCCTTCATAAACCCATGATTGTTTTACTTGCAGTTTCTCAGTCCTTGAGAAATAGCTCTAAATTATGTGTTGAGTCTTTGAGATGTGGCAGAATTCAGTGTGTGAATATGTTTAAGTGGTTTTTAGCATTTTTTTCTTTTTGTTCTTGCATATGCTGCCTACTTTATGAATAGAAAATGGGATTCTGATGTATTACAAAGTAAAGAGGCAACATAAGCATTATCAAAGGCTAAAATGCATTTTGCTCAGAATGCAATATGTTAGGCCATCTGGATATGTTTAGAACAATGCCATGAATCTTTCCTTTTCCAAGCAGTAAGTTAACATTATGATTTTGTTGTGTTTGTTATGACCTTTTGTACATGTTAAAACTTCTACAGAGGAGTTTCACTGAAACTTCTGAATCTTTAATGTGTCACACCTTACTAAAACAGCGCCTTGAAAAAATATTCATATCCACTTTAACTTATTGGGATTTTAGGCAATAGACCAAAACAATGTAATACAAAATTGTACAGCGGCAGGAAAACGTTGCATGGTTTACAAAATCTTTTACAACTAAAAACAGGAAAAGCATGGCATGTATTTGTATTCAACCGATTTTAATATAATACCCCCAAGTAAAATCCAGTGCTGCTGTACGCAGTTGCTTGCTTAAGGTCTCAGAGGTTTGTTGGAGAATATTTCTGAAACACCAGCCTCATGAGAACCAAGGAACACAGGAGGCAGATCAGGGATAGCATTGTAGGAAGGTTTACAGCAGGTTTAGATTACATAAGTGTTCAAACCTTTGGAGAACTCATGGAGAACTGCTTAATCCATAATCCAAAAATAGAAAGAGTGGCAGAACTGCAAACCTACCAAGGCATGGCCATCCTAAACTCCTCTAAAGGAGTTGCAGAGATTCACAGCTCAGGTGGAAGAATCTGTTGACAGGACAACTAATAGATATGCAGTCCACGAGTCTGTCGTGTATGGAAGAGCAGCAATAACAACGCACTTGAAAGCCATAAGAAGTGTTGTTTAAAGCCAATTTTGGTTAACAGAGCAAACATGTGGAAGGAGGTGCTCTAGGCAGATGAGACAAAAATTGAACTGTTTTGGTGCAAAATGCTAACACTGATCATCATCCTGAAAACTCCCCACTGTGAAACATGGTGGTGGCAGCATAATGCTTTGGTGATGGTTTTCTTCAACATGGATAGGGATGCTGGTCAGAGTTGATGGGAAATTAGATAGAGCTAAATACAAGACAAAAAACTGAAGAAACCTGTTAGAGACTGCAACGGACTTAGGAGTGGGGTGGTTGTTCACCTTTCAGCAGAATGGCTCTAAACATACAGCCAGAGCTAGACCAAATTTTGGATTAAAGCATATTCTTGTCTTAGAATGGCCTACTAAATGTTAAGATGAAACCTAGTTCGGAATGTGTGGCAGGACAAAATATGAAAACATTCAAGAAGTATGAACACTTTCCTCAAGCACTTTAAATACCAGATTCAGCTGTTTTATTATGGAACTGTGAATAGTCTTACCATTTAAATAAATATGTATATATCTCAAATTAATTTCCAAAACTCGTGGAAAATGTTTGACCTGTTTGTTTTTCTCATCACAGCTCATCAATAAGTGCAAATGCCTATTTAGGTGCCTTGCAGCAGTGCCTCAAGCCTTATAACTGTTCATTTCTCTCACATTGAACACATTGATTGTAAATATTGAATTTTTGCTTGCCATTTATTTTACACCAGACCCTGGTGCTCCTAATTGTTAGCAAATATTCAACATTATTAATGCCATGTTTGAGTGGTTATAATGTTTTGAAAAATTGGTCTGGAGTTAGTTTACCAGTCCATGGTTTGCAGAATATTTATCTGCAACACATCTCATACACCTTCTACACGTGCTGCAGTCAAGCTGCTCTAAATTAATAACAGCTAGTTCAAAATACAGCCGCCAAGCCAATAAAACAAGCAAGCTGTTGGTCCCACATTACCCCTTAAAATAAATTACAAGAGCCTGTTGATTGCAGATAAGGCCCTTCATGACCTTGCTCTCTGTTCAATTTCTGATCCACTGGTTCTGTCTTCCGTTTCTCAGATCCTCAAATCTCTGCCTTTATCCATCCCACTTGAACTGCAAAACAAAAGGTGACTACACCTTTATTGTTCTGGCCTCAACCCTCTGGAATCATCCTTCCCAATCCATCAGATTTTCTCACAATCTTTGAATCTAAAACCCTGTCTTTATAGGGAAGTCTTTTCATAAACTTTCCTTCCCATCATACTTTTTGCATCACTTATTTCTGGTCTGTCATCATTGTGCTGCTCTTCAGATTGTATTCTGTTATTTATATCTGTTATTTTTATAACTGTTGTTTGTACCATAGAAAGATTTGACAGAATAATCTCCTTTGGAGTAAATGACGTTTCATAAGTGGTTTAATTATGTAAAACATGACTGAATTTGTCACGTTCTGTGTTTGGATCGGACCAATGCGCAGACAAGAGCTTGGGAGCCGCATGATTAAATGAGTCATCAGTTTTATTAAGCGATTTCCAGGCGTAGCAAAAAAATACACTGCAGGGATTGGTTTGAGAACAAAGCCAAAAACTTACTAGAGCTCACTACTGCAGGAACATAGAAAAAACACCAGACTAAACCAGGGTGTGACGAGGAATAGTGACGTAGGAACCAGCGGGGAACAAAGAACACACACCAACTAATATACAGGAAGAAAACAAAGGCAGGTAATCTCAGGAACTAAGAACAGGTGTGGCAAGGAGACAGAAGGGACAGGTGGAACTAATTAACAATAAAGGGAAACATAGACCTAAGCAACAGTTAACACAAAAACAAAAACCTAGACCAAAGATGTCATACCATGACAGAATTATGTATAAGTAAGAAGAGATGCAAATCGTAATTCACATGCAAATATCTAACAATTCGTGTCATAAAGTGGGTTTTTGATGGACCAGAATGCAGGGAAGAACTCCTGTGACTGTTGGCTGGGGTCCCAACATAATTTTGGCTAGCTGGGAAAACAGTCGATGCAAGGGGATAGAGGCAGCAGCGGTTGAAGCAGGCCTTACAGTAGGGTGGCCCAGTGGGTATATCCTGAAGTATCAGCTAAATATTAATGTTTCTACTTTCAGTCCATTATCTCCTGTCCATCTGTCACCCACTTAAGTCCTCTCCGTTGTCTGTCCTTCTGGCACCAGAACTCATTGAGACAGTATCAGCAGATTACAAAGTCAAATGTTATGAATCTTTTAAAATGTTTGACAACAGTCAAAACTATAATGGATTTTGTTGTCACTGATACCGCTGCATTTGGTGCCCATAGCTTCAACTTTATTAATATTTACAAGAATATTATTTACATAATAAGCCACAAAATAATTGTTTTATGCCTACGTTATTATTATGATAAAGATCTGCTAAACCTATGAACAGGCTACCAAGACTGAGGAGACAGTGGGGGACTAGAATGGACTTCAGAACATGACAGTAGTCTGAAAGGCCCGTAGCTGTCGACTCTTTTTGTTTTTTGTTGAGGTGTAAATGTTGGTAAAATGGTCTGAAAAGCTGCTACATTGAGAAAACGATTCCTCTGTAACATCTTTGTCTGTCATGAATGGTGTGTACATGACAGACTGACTGATGTCTCACAAAAGAGCTCAGTAAATCAAAATTTATCAGTAAAATAGTTTTTTCCTTTTTTAGTCAAACAAAGCCAAGAAGATATTATGTTGACATATTTAAAACAGTTTTGAACAACATTTATCAGCAAACTGCACAGCATTATCAGCATTGCTGTAATGATAGTGGTCTCTCAATGTAATGTCTCGATCATAAATATTCCTATCATATAATAAGTTTTTCAACAGGCTGTTGATATTTCCAAATCCTTTAGCTTGATGGCATAGATAGATGTTACAAGCTCAAAAAACTAATACGAAGTTATTTTCAGTGTTCTGGCTTGCTTTCCTGTTGTCTGGTACAGCTCCATATTTTTTTTTTCCTTTCAAGAGCTACTCTGACCTAAGTGTTTACATGAAACACAAACATTTATCTAGCATTTTCTTCTTTTCAACACTAAAATATCTCTGAAGACGGTGATCACGTGTAGTCAGAAAGTTCAAACTTCAAGTAATCTGCTGAATCTCAACAACACATTGCAGATTAAAAAGGGTTGTCTATATCCAACTTATGGGGTTACAATTATTGAACAGTGAATAAATGGCACCTTTTAAATACTTGGTTGACATTGTTTTGGTTGCACGTTTATTTTGCACAAGTTGATTGGTACAACATATTTACTGTTAAACAGATTACTAAAACCATTTTAGTAAAATACTTGGTTTACCTCAACACCTGCCCAGAGGTTTGAGAAAGCAACATTGGTCCCAGAGATCCATTTCCACCATGTCCACCACTCTTTTCAGCTTTTGCCATCAGAAAGATGGCATGAAGTACCATTTGCCAAGAACAATGTTTACAGGAAAACCTTTATCCCCTCTGCAATTACTATTCTGAAAAGTTCAAAATGAACAGTCAGTCACATTCATCCCGTCTTCCTCAATACATGAATTCAAAGAATGTTTTTCTATCTATAAAGATATCATTATAAATAAATGTAACTTTACGGCTCTACAGACTATCTTCATGATCTTGAGTTTTCCCCTAAAGGCACCTTATCTGATGGGTTTTACAGACTTCATTTAATGTATTTCAGTAAAAAATGATGGCTCTTTGTGCGCCCATCACAGGCTGTTAATGTTGACATGAAGGTTTGTGTAGTGATGGGAGGACATGTTTGGGCTGATAGTTTGTGATAAACCAAAGCACTGGCCTGTGCAGTCATTGTCCTGCAGCCTGTGCCAGTTGCTGGCCAGACTGACACATCCTCTGCAGGTAAACCACAGTTATGAGGCTGCCAACATTGTACAACCACATACACAGTAGCCAATGATGCACTGTCATTTGACAAATGAATTCTACATATTTAAGGTATTTTAATGATGTCCAATAAATCCCACTGTTTCGCTGCACATAGAAGGTATTTAGGATTACTGGGGTCACATTATTTGGGAAGTAAATATGTTCAAAGTAAAAGCAGAATATTTTGTGATTCTAGGGGAAATAAAGATTTTCTTCTACAGAAAAAAGGTTTTAGTCTAATTCCAAAATAAACTTAAAATCTCCATTTCACTGTTGCCTCCTATAGTGGTTACATTGCCTCTAAATCTATGGGTCTCCTAAAAAATTGGGCATATTAAGCTTTGCCTTTACAATTTCAAAAAACTGTGTAAAAACAGCAAAATGAAACCAACAGAAACGGGAAAATCAGCAAATTTGACACTGAGCTTATTTGGGTTTGTATTTGCAAAGTAAGGCAAATGGTGGTTAAGCAGATTGAAGAACACAGAGAAATGCAGAAAAACAGCTATTTTCTTATTCGTTGCAGGGACAGACTGTGGAATCTACAGTAAGTTGACACTACATAATACGTGGCCAGTAAAGTTGCCTAAATTACATGTTATTCATGTGCAAATATTTAAATTCCCATAATACCATCTTTAAACAATTGCAACTTAACTTTTCGACGGTTGGTAAAATTAAAAATTAGTTTCAATACACCAAAAGGTTTCCTACAAGGAATTTATCGAAATTTAACACCAAATCTTACTTTAATCAACTACTACAGACAAACAAGGAAAAAGACACAAAAAGATAGCAAAGCCCCCATATGTTTGCACCAATGTGCTTTGAACCAAATAAATAAACCAACGAGGTTCTAGGATTCTGTTCTGTGAAGTAATGACACCATCCTGGGACGTTTTGTGCCAAGAGATCAGGAAGAAGAAGAATGGATCACACCCTGAAAAGTACATCATGCCTACCATAAAGCAAAGCGGTGGCCTAGTGATGCTTTGGGGCTGCTTGGCTTCTTCCGGCACTGGAAACCTGCTGCACGTAGAGGACAAGGCATGCCAAGTATCTGAAGCTTCATTGGACCTTCTAACAAGACAGTGATCCCAAGCAAATTATCAAGTCCACCAAGGCTTGTTTTCAGAATAATTCCTGGTAGATACAAGAGTGGCCATCATTTTCACTTGATAAAAGTTGGTTGCAGCACACAAAGGCAAAAATATTAGTGACCTTGAGGCCTTTACCCATTAGGAGGGGCAAAGATTGCTCAGGAATGCTGCTGGAATCAGGTGTCTGGTGGTGAATCACATTTCCAGCAGGTGAGAGCATCGAACGGGTGCTCTACTAGGTACAAAAAATGCTGGTCAAAAAATGGTAATTTTGAGGCTGCCTTTGTCATTTAAAGTGGCATTGTGTTTAGTTTGGAAAAATCATTTGTATTATTTGCTTCATTAGGCTATTTAGGTTGATGTTTTTTGATTTTCTTTATAAAACTAACTATATAAATAAATAAAAAAGAATCCTGATGTTTTGCTGAATAGTGCATTTGACAGCTCTCAACACTTTACATTTATTCCAAGAGAAATACAGATAAAATTTAGGAAAAAGGTGAAAAAATCCAAGTCTGGAAGAAAAACCCTATGCAATTTGTACAGTGGCACAGCCAATGATGACTACTGAGGCAACATTTCCTGCCTAAGCCTCTCCTCTTAAAATGTGTGTATGTGTGTGTTTATTGTAATTAATTTGGTCTGGTGTTCAAAACATGTCAGCTCGGTTGAGCCATTTGAAAACCTTGATTCTTATCTTTTTCTGCCATAAATGTATGGGTTTATTTTGAATCATTCTTGCAGTTTTGTCCTAATTTCAGTCTTTTGTGTTTCATAACGCCCTTGCATTTGACTCAAGTGAAGAAGGAAACAGAAACCTGTTGCTGATGTTGTTGCTGTTGTTCTGTGGCTGAAATACAAGTCTTAATTGTTACGCCTCCACTGCAATGCTTGGCCAGTGTTGTCAGGTTTTTATTGCTGTGCGGTTTTAGATATTATTTGGCCTGTGCTGTAACTATGGTTTTAACTTGCTGGTAAATTTACTGAACAAAATCCTACTCACTTCAGAGAGAAAACCCCAAATAGCCTGAAAATCACCTGATAACCCTTTTAAGATCTATGAGCAGCAGAAATAATTTGTGACACCACTGGTGATGCATTTCTTCCTTAGTGCTGTGCAAGCACACCCATAAATACTCCAGAGAAGCAAAATGAGTTACCACATCTGTCCATGTAAAGGTGGTCACACTTGCTGAAGGCCAGTTAATCAAGTGTCTTTGATTAGCAGAGCCTCAAAGCGACTTTTTCACTCTGCTGCTTCAGCAATTTGTTTAGTATTTTCTAAATAAGTAATGACCCGGTGTAAGGTGTAGTGGTGTTGTTAATCTGAGGCTCTATACATAAAACATTAGAACATTATCACATTTTGGCAATGCTGACAGCTTTATTAGTATTGGCCTTTCTATATGTGTGCATTCAAAATCCCTTTTCGTCCCAATAATTTATTGGCCACATTTTGCTCATCACTACAAGTCCCAAGAGAGTTTGCAGCCATCTAAGAGGAAAAGCAGAATGAGCTGTCACCACTTGAAGAGAGAACACACAAATGGATTAAATGGATTTACAGTACCTACACACAATGTACTGCTAGAATGAATTTTCTGAAACTTTCTGAAGAGTTGGGAGACTGGTTTTATAAATAAATAAGTAAGAGTCAAACAGATCCTAAGGTGGTCGAAAACTGAAGACATAGCAGGGTGAGAGCTACAAGGCTAACAGGGAATAAGATGATTAAAATAATAATTAGGAAAAGCCAAAGCTGATCAATGGGTTCTCAATGGACACAAAATTATAAATATAATAATAATTTTAGGAATGCACATGTTTATGCTATTGCCCCATGTTTGGGTATTAAACAATCTCACTTAAACGACCCGGTAAGGAGTCTTGGGGTTAGAAAAGCATCCCTTAACCTCTGGTGACAAGGGGGGTGAAAAATCCTCCACTTTAAAAGACCTATCTGTGGCAAAACAACCAACGTTGCTCTGCTCACTCTCAATTTTTCATTATGTCAAATTAACCTAGCTGCCACTTTCCTTCGTCCACCTGATCACACCCCCGCTTACCCCTCTCCTCATCCTCACACTTGGCCATGCCCCTCAGTGTCTCTTCACACTGCCCACTTTGATGGCATTTTTCAAACTTTGTCTGGGGGCGGGGTTATGCTATCACATCGGGTTTAGTCTCACTGCTTGTTGCTCAACTCACAGCCCTGACCCACGTTTGGTACCCTTCCCTATCTCTCCTGTTGTTCCTTCACGACAACTTCTTGCCACTGCTTCCAGCCGTAGTATGTTGTTGGTCACTTCAGACTTAGAAAAAAATAATAATAATTTCTAGCTTGCACACAAAACTCTGGTTTTGGGAACTGAATTCTGCCTGAATGAAATACAGAATTATCTGTCACTGTATCCTGCTGTTTTCACTTAAATGGTTTTCCTCAGGGACCCGGTTACTTTGTCCCACTGACTGGCCAATTCCTGGCTGGGACAGAACTCCTCAGTACGTCAGACCAGCGTGCATAAACTGGACAGAGTTAAATTATTTGAGTTTTGCTTAACACACTGTTGAGTGCCACACTAGAAATCTTTGCACCTTATTTGGGCAAACTGCTGCCATTTTTTTCAGGAGCATGGTGTCTTTTGTTAAATTGGGGTTGCTCACAAAGTCATTTATTGTGTTTCTACAGAAAGTTATCACTTTGGACAGTTCTGCATCAGAAACATTGCTAAGGTGACCTTTTCCTGCATGCACAGAGGTCTAATCCCGGGGTTTTAAAAAAAAACCAAGCATGGGGTTTAAAAACCTCTCCCCAGCTAATCCAACAAACCTAGCTGGCCCCACGGGGAAATAAAAATGAAAAGGGCAGCGGCCCTTTAATTAAGAGCTCGTTCCTGTTGGTCTCAAGGGGTTTTACATTTTTCCCTTTAAGAGCATGAAGAAAAAAAATAACTGCACGACGAAAGGTCAGCCTGCCTGGGGTTTCTAAATTTTGTTTGTGAGGAGCTTTGAGCTTTTTATTAAAAAGAACAGCATGCAGTGGTCTGTGAAGTCTTGTGAAATAATCTTTTTTGTTAAAAAATTAATCCATGTTTGGATCCAAGTGGTTGATACCAACAATATTCATATATTTTCTCACTTCGCTTTAGCACTACTCTTAAAATATTGATGCCACCAGTAGGGGGGATCGGTAGCAACCTTTTTGAATAAATGCATCAGAAAGAACAGCTGCTGAGAAGAAACTTATAGATAATACATCTTTATACACCTGCAGCCATGGAAGTGATTTGAACACCAAAATTCATTGATTTAGTGGAGTGACCCAAAATAGTGTATATAAAAAATAAAAGAAAATACATAAAAAATAATAAAAGAAATCCTAAAAATGTAGAAATATTCAGTAACAACAGTAATTACAGAATCATATACTGAAATATAAAACCATGATATACATACAATTATATAATATGAACAATCTAACTTTGCTACAAATTTAAAAGCCAGTGAATAAAAATAGGACTAAATTTAGGTTTCATGTTTTGCACACAGCCCTCATTAATACACCTGTTCACTAATCATTTGGATTAAAATAGAAAATCAACAACTATTACATTGCTGTTTTTAAAATACCTACATATTAGATATTAGTTATATTTATTGTCATCTAAGACATTTATTGGTATTTTAAGTAGTTGTTAAAAATGATTTTATTAAGCCCACATTTTGGTATTTAAAATCTTTTTCATTGGTCTGATGTATTGTTCTAATCTTCTAAGAAATTAAAGGTCTTGTTTTCATTAGCTTTAAACTTAAAATCATAATTAATATAAAGGCTTGAAAATATCAGTCTCTGTGTAATTTATGTAATGTTTTCTAACTTAGTGAATTGATGTTACTGAATTAAATAAAAATGTCAATTAATTTATTGATGTGCCTGTGTAGTGGTGGAAAACTAGGCAAAATGAATATTCTCTGAATTTAATAGAAGTTTTTAAGCAGCTAGGCTTATTGTATAGAGTATCATTGCTTCTTGTCATGCCAGTCAGTAAGTGTTTAACAAGCTCATATTGGTTAATTACCTGGTATGTGAGCTGAGTTAGTTAGCCCGCACTCTGCTGTTTAACACACCTGCCACTTTAGCCTTTAGCATGCCAGCGATACTTTCAGACTCGTTGCATGTTTACTTTTACTTTGGAAAGTAAATCCAAAAACATTACTAAACAGATGAAACCCCCGAGAAACACTTGGAAAATAGGCTAAACTCGGAATCAACTAAAAATACAACAGTAAATGAAAGTGGGACAGCTATCTTACTTGAAATTACTCCCCAGAATGTTGCTGAGAGACTCTGATGTCAGTCAGGCTACTGCAGCTTTCTTCTAAAACATACGCACAAACATTAAATGCTCTCTGATGGCACATCGGAGTCACACTCAAACTGAACCTTGCCAGTTTTACCAGCACAGGAAATTTCCTCAAATGTGTTAGAGACTGGATTGTCCGACAGGCACTGAGCAATGCTATCTTTCTTCATCAATAGATTGGACCTGAAGTGAAGAACGAATCTTCTTCCCAATCTGAACACAGACGGGTTTTTTTTTTGTTTTGTTGTTTTTTTTTGTTTTTTGGCTGTTGGCAGTGCTTCCTCTTTTAAGCCCATGTTTTGAATGATTTGTTTAGCATCTTTGGATGAAATTGGGCATATTTTAATTTATAAAGAGATTTAACTTGATTTTGGCGATTTTGAATTTGAACAATTCTTATATTTGATATTATATTATTTGATTATGCAATAATTTATTTTTCTTCAGTCTCCAGTCTGGAGTCATTAAGTGGATAAAATTAACTTAAAGATTATTAAAGATTTGAAATTATATTAAAAAGTCCTGCTAATTAAATTAAATGTTTAAAACTATAGCAATGTTTTTTACTGGGGACAAAGGTGTTTTGGGAATTTCAACCTTAGAACTGAGCGAGGCGGACCTCGTGATTTGCAGTAAGAAGCAGTTCACTGCAGAAGACCCCTCCCTGACTGACTGTGGTTGAGCTGGGCTCTCCTAATATCAGTTAGCGCGAAGGCTGCAGAGCGCCAAGAAGGCTCTGGGCTCTTGTTCCAAACGTGGACAAGTTTTAAAGGAATACTCCCCCATTACCCTGCCAAGTGATGGGCCAGAAGGTTCTAAGGAATTACCTCCTCCCCAGAGAGAAATGTTTGATTTTATGGTGAAAAAATGTGGACCACAAAGCATAGAGTGCATCAATGAATGGGTTAAATATGTAAAGTGTCCTGCAGAGGGTTCGTTTAGTCTTACGATTTTGCAAAAAAAGTTGATGTCATTAATTTCAGTCTGTTGTCTAACTTTTCCATGTTTTCCTTTATTATGCCACTGCAATGTACTGTTTGGTTTTTAACGTTTTTTTTGTCATCATGTAAAGCACTTTGAATTGTCTTGTTGCTGAAATGTGCAATACAAATAAACTTCCCTTGCTATAAAAAGCAAGCACTTGATTCATTTTTAAACCTCACTATGTACTCATATGCTCAACATCCTTGGGTTTTTTGACTTTTTACATTTACTTCTTAGATTTTTCTATAAGTTGCACTTTCTAATACAGCAGTGTGCCAAACTAGAGGGAGACCCTAGAGTCAAACTTGTGATATCCATCTGCAATGGATCTATAACAGTGATGGGTGGCGCTCTTTCTATTTCTGCACCAAGACTTTCCAAATTGGCAAATGTGTGTCTTTTATACCAAAAAAGAGTGTCATGAACTGCTAGTGCCCTGGAATAGGTAATGGAGTCGGGAGACTTATCTAAACAGCCAGACGAAACTCTGCTCACTCTGGAATCTTTTCTAAAATCTTCATAAACGGACTTTAAACTATGAAAATAGTTTGATGTAAAGACAGAAATAGGATGCAGTTGTGTGAATAAGCTTTATTCCTTTCAGGCTATTTTTTTCTTTCTTAAAATAACAAGGAATAGACGTGTTCTATAGGACAGGTAATCTTAAACAACTTCCACTGTGATCTAGAGCTATACAGATGACATATTTAACTTGAACTTCGAGAGGGCAGGAATACCATTGAGAGGGTCGGCAAAGGTGCCCCCTAACATGGTAGGGGAAACACTCACTGTGTTTTACTGTATCAAAAGTAGCTGTGAGGTCTGAAAGTTGAAAATGGCTTTGTTTCCTGAACTTACAGCTGGTGAAAGATCATTTTTAAGAGCAGTTTCAAAGCTTTTGTTTTTGGAAGAGACTCTAATTGCGGGGATATAAGCATTTAGGTCCTTGAAACAGACCTCCATACCATACAAAAAAGGTCACAAGCAACAAAGAATTGCTGCTGAATACATTATTTTAGTTTTTAGCATCAGTCAGAGATTTCTCCTATATTTAAAGTAAGTTATACAGGATGACTCAGCTCCCCTTTCAGTGACTTTCAATTTTGCTTATTATTGTAACACAAGAAAAGCATCTTATCAAGATTAACATAACATATGGTTTCTACTGAAAAGGACTTTAAAGTACTGTATTGTTACTTTTATGATGTTTCAGCGACAACCCAGTCTTATTACTATTCAACATACTGTCGACTTTATGTTCAAAAACCAATTTCGAAATAAGTCAAAATTCAATCTGAAATGCAGGCATGAAGTGAAAACTCAGAGACACACCTTCTTGAGATGCTGTCAGCTCTGCAGATGTCTGCTTGGCTTATTTCATCTCCATTTATCTCCACAAATGAAACGGAACAATAGATAACAGCAATCTTGGCAGATCAAAAGACAGCTGGAGCTCTTTAAAGTTTCCTGCACACTTCCCTGAACTGTCACACCTTTGCTGTAACAGTCTTGCACGGCAGCCAGAAGGGAAAGTCATCACTAATTAACGGCAGTTGGCTGCTGCCCTATGAGCTTCTAGACACTGATTGACTCATGGCTTCAGGCCCCTGGCATGAACTATTCAAAGTGCACTCCAGCATCTCTCCAGGCAAAGACGACAATGCCACAAAGGCTTATGTGCTAATTATGCTTCTTAAACTATCTCAGGGCGTTATTGGCCATGATAGCTGAACACAGATCAGAAAGAAAATAGGGTGGAAGAGTTGGAAGGGGATTGCAAACGAAAAGTGGCTCATGTGCATCAAATCTTTCTCCTGCAGATTTGCTTGCACAGCTCATCGCCAGATCATTACCATGTAAATGGCCAGAAGTTTTGGTGGCGAACTCTCAGAGAGAAAAGACACGAGTGGATTAGTTCCATGCAGGGTTTTATTGCTCTCGGGTAACAGAAAGGACACTCAAGATGAGCTTCATCAGTCTGCATACCAGATCACAGCACATCTTCTGCACACTATTAGCACTTATTAACTTATATAACAGTTTTGACATGAACACTTTTTGAGTTTGCAGACTAAGCAGGTGGTAGTGTGATCATGAAAACATAATGTATTCACAGCAGCCCAAAGAAAAATAAGTAACTTTCACCCATCTTAAAAATGGAGCTAAAAAGGTTGAATATTTATTTTAATTTGGTTATTTTTACATGATCGGAACATGGTTTTTAATGCATTTTAGTGTTGCCATGGTGTAGTCATTGACTAAAAAGCAATATTTTATGACATTTCACTGAGATAAGGAATATATTTATATATACTATATACAGAAATGAACAATTTAAGACCCCAACCTGAGTTCTTGATCCTTGTAGTATAATAACTTGTTACATTGGAATGCAAAAAAACTGATTCCTGAGGTCAGAATTTTGGAAGATTCTGTCTGCAATAGTCTATGGACATCCCTATGATTCACCACGTTTTTCTCTAGATGGGTTAACAGGTTTTTCCAAAAACGGACATTGTTTGTACAGAATTTGTTTCGCAGAAAAAATTAACACTGGCGGTACACAGTGATTGGCCCCATGATCAACTGAAAGGCCCCAACACGGAATAAAGGGGGGTTAAAGCAGGCCCACCATTTTTACATCTCTGATTCACCTCAGGAGGTATTGACAGATATTGGCAAATTTCTTCCTAGGTATTATACTCAAGTGAATGCTGCAAGATTTAATCCAAGCCCTTTTGTGTCTGCAAAATAAGCACAACTTTCCCTAGATTGCCTTGAGTAATGTGAATAATCCGTAGAGTTCAGTTTCCTCACAATGTAACTAGATATCTCTTCTGGCTGAATGAATGAACCTCACCAGTCTGATTACGGATCATGATCACATGTTTTTTTTTCATCACAGTGAAGATTTTTTCAGTTGATCACATGTTTTTTTTTCATCACAGTGAAGATTTTTTCAGTTGATGCCAAGTATAAATTTTAGAAAAAATGCTCGCAAATTTCATTTATTGTCCTTTAAGTCAAGCTAGCATTCAAATCTAGCATTAGCCTGTGTTGAATGAAGAATGCAACCTATATTTTTGGTTATATATACAGGAAATTAAAACAACAGCAGTTTAACTCTCACATAAGTCATGGCTTCAAAAATGATTATTTATGATCTATTAATTTGCCATGTGGTAGCCATTTTGACTGAATTCACCCAAACCTCTCCCCACATAATGTCGCTTTTCCAACTGCCTTCTAACTAGACTATACTGCATTGTAGTGTTGCCAGGTGAGAAATGTAGGATTATCGTACTAGAGACGTAAAATTATCGTATTTTGAGGGAAATTATCGTACACTCGTCATAACCAAAATAGCAAGTCTGTTGATGTGTTGAATAGCGTCTAACAGGCACTTGCGGCTTTGTGGCATCTGTACGGAATGGATTTATCAACAGCTGCAGCCCCACAGTGCCGGGCTCTGTTTCTTCTTCTTTTCTTTTTTTCTTTTCCTCAATCATGGGCTGGCACAGTGGACTATTCAGCCAATCATGGCCGTTGTTCTGAGGCCAACGCATACACGTCACTCGTAGGTCACATTTAGAAAAGCACGATTGGCTGGTATTTCCAGCATCTGTTTCCGAATCCGGACACAGATGCCTTCAGGGTTCACAAAAAAACTCCGACAGACTTTGGCGATAGGCTGATGAAAACTGATTACAGCCACACATTCACGGAATGGTCAAATTATCGTACATTTTACCTTTTTTAGGAAAATTGATCGTATATCGTATAGAGAGCAAAATTATCGTACAAATACGATAATTATCGTACACCTGGCAACACTGCTGCATTGTCTCAGGGACACTTTCTTTAATTTAACCTTTGAATTGTGTTTGTTGTTATTTACTAAAACACAAATCCACCTCATATTGTAAGGCACCAACACTGAAAACCCAATGCCCTAAAGATGCAAGCGGTGCACGAACTAAGCAGTTTGCACACCATTCATAGTGGCATGTCAGTGGGAACACATGAGATGAACCATTCAGATCTACCAGCAGAAGTAGCGGAAGATCACTTTAGTAATGTGGCTAAAATAAAAATGTTATTCGGTTGATTTGTCATGTTTGTTGAGTGCTTCCTGACTCACATGCAGAATCAAAACTCAGGACTCTAAAAAAAGGAAAAACAAAGATTTACTTGCAGGAAAAAAAAGGTTAAAAAGTGCAACAGGGAGGCTTCAAAAGGGGCTTCAGTGGCATCTGAGGAGAGAACAGAGGTGTGGTTAGATGAAACAGGTAAAAAAATAAAGAAAAAAAGGGAGCAAATGTGACTCTCTGAATCCAAAAAGAGAGAGTGTCTTACTGAGATGTCGTCGGGAGATAATTCTGGGGAGAGGTCGAGAACCTGGTGACAATGAGGGAAGGCGGATTACCCATGTGAAGTCAGGTTCCAGAATAGATTCCAGTGAGTGAGAAACCTGTTGGAGGTTTGTGATCTAAACAAGGAGGTTTAAGAGCTGGCAGGCCGGCAACAGCTGAGGATATAGGAGCTGTTGTGGAAGACTGAGATAGGACTACCAGAGAGATCTGTTTTAGAGAGTTTGGTAGATGCAGCTCAGAGAAGCATGAAAACTTTGAAGAATCCTTGGATCCAAAAGTGACCACGATCACTGCAATCATTTGCAACAAAGTTTAGTAATGGTGTGCTGTTTGAGTACCTAGCATTCTTTCATAAAAATGGGCTAATTAAGATAAGCTTGATATTCTCTTCTGAGGCCTACAGGAGCTCCAGAAAACTCCCCACAGCAGCTCTAATTTTAGCGGTTTTCCCCAAAGACCTGAAGGAGAGGTATTGGAACTGCAGTTTGGAAGACTGAATACAGCCACACACCACACACCCTCAACCCCGGAACCCACCCCCCACCCCCAGCTATGGAGGTTAGCTGCAACACCGGTCCCTTTGTTCTGTCCGCACGTAGATTCCCGGGACAGTTTTGCCTCTCAACTTGTCGCAAGCAGGACAACTTTTCCTCAGCACGGTTCCGATGATGTTTGGGCAGAGAAGATTGGTTTAGGATGAAATAATATGAATGTTTATTTCATGAAGTTTGGTTTTTGTTTGTGGTGAGAAAACTCAGCTATCTATGTGCTAGCAGATTAACTGCTCAGCTAATGTGAACAGACGGTTCATTGTTGCTAATTAGTATGTGTTCTGTGTTTAAAGTAAAGACAACTTTTTTTAAAGAGGGGTTTTTAAACACAAATCGGCCATAACGCACCGTCAACTCCTATAGATTTTAATCCTTTTATTAAAGCTATTTTAAAGGTACATGTGTGACTCTAAAGGAGTGGTAGCAAGCTATACGTTTCCTGTTTGCTCCTACCACTAACAGCTAAGGTAACACGTGAATCGCCGCCATCTTATGAACCTATAGGATTTGTCGTCACCAAGTTAAAGATCATTTATCCAGAAAGCTTGTTAATCTCCAACATAGGAAAATAATGTTTCGTTAAATATTATTTTACTAAATGTAATTTAGTAATTAAACACCAGTTAAGAATCATTTATCCAGGAAAGTTGTTGGTTTTATTCAAAGTAATATTTCCTTAAATATTATTTTTCTAAATAAAGACAGCTAATTAGTCACCATTCACAATTAGTCACCTAAAAGGTTGATTTATTTAGCAAATCATTCTTGAAATATTATTTTATTAAAATAATGTTTTATCTGATATGACAGTGTGACTGGTGGTTTAAAGGTACTAATTATTACCAAAGTTAGTTCCAAGACTAACTTAACCTAATTCCTAGATTCCTCAAGATAATCTTTGGTTCTCAAAACATTGAATGGTAATGTTGCATCACTCTTTTGGCCATGGTTAACCATCTTAAATCGTTTGTTCATATTGTATATAGAGTTCATTGGTCTTTGTTATTCTTTCATTTTGCTTGGTAGTGCACTTGGATTGTTCTAGTATAGTAACACGTTTATTCATTGAAACATATTTGACTTTGACTTATTTTTCTTTAAAAATTATTGTATTTTAAGATTGTGTGAATTTATTCCATCTGTGTACAGAGTTTTGTTGTTCAGTAATGCTAGAGCTTGGCTTACCCCTCTTCTCTATCGTATTAATACCACCGCCTTATTGGGCTGGTATTCACCGGATGACACTTAACAGTCTGAGTTATTATTTAATGAAATATTAAAACATTATTATTAAATATTAAATAATATAATCATAACAATCACAACACTTGTAATAAACTACATGGATATTTGATATTTATATTTTGATATTTTGCACTTAATTTTATGGAAAAGATGTACATAAAGAGAGATTTTTTTTTTTGCATGAACAAACTGTAGTTCTATTTTGCGTCTTTAAAATTTAAATATTAATCTTACTTAATACAGATGATTCAGCTTTTCTTGTAAATTTTACCCACACATGCCAGATTTTAAATAAATAATATATTTAACACCATATTAAGGGGAAAACTGCTTGTTCTTTAAATGCAAATTTCAAAAAACCATCATTTCAACGGCTCTTTCAAGGGAACGGATCCTGAAGATTCGGTTCTCTTCAAAAAGCCATAAGTCCCATCACTACTGATGAGGAAATTGCAGTCTAAACAGTTTATGTCCAGGATGTGTGGAGTCTCCAGAGATGTTAGCTGCCCTTTTTCTGACCCTAGACCTGAAGTCCTGATGGAGTGAAGGTCAGTCCTGGACCCATCCTCTTTTGTGGATGAGCCAAACCACACAGTGATCGATGTGCACAGGACAGACTGAACATTGGCAGTGTAGACGACGAACAGCAGCCCCTGTGGAAAGTTGTACTTCTCGGATTGCTGCAGGAAGTAAAGTGTCTGCTGTGCCTTCTTCTGAACATTGTCCATATGAGAGGAACATCTCAGGTCCCGAGAAAGGCTGGTTCACAGGAACCAGAAGTGATCCACAGTTGACAATGTGTTTTTGAGGATGGTGAGGAGAGGAAACATGGGGGGCGTTTCTTAGAAGTCCACCGCCATCTCCACAGGAATCTCACAGATGGGTCCGCTGAGGTGCAGTTATTTGTGTACATAGATAGTGTGTATCTATTTAACTGTGGATGTCGTTTTTCCTAGGTAGTGACAACATGCAAACAATATGGAGTCTTGGAGTATATGGAGTAAAGACATCATTAATTTTAGTTGGAATATATGAAATCAAGTGGCTTGATGACTTGCTTGATGTGTTCTACCAAAAACAGCTAAAGGGGTTAGGAGGGAGAAAACTGTTCAGCAAGCTATGTAAAGGTAGGTTTACAAAAGACATCACAGTGTTTTTCTGAGCTACCCATTTATATGAATATACCATATAGAACCTCTTATACTGAACAATAAATCAGTATAGATGCTGAACATTCCTTCCTATAATTATCCAGAGATGAATGTTTCAGGAACACTGTAAGGTTCAGTGTCTGGCTCAAGGAGACATAATGGAAGAGGTCAGCGAACCACAAATGTCTTATTTGGAAGAAAACCCCTCTAGGCCACTCATTGAGCCATGATGTCCCCTGAAGATGTTACAAACAATGCATGAAACCAAATGATGCACTGAATGACCAATCCCTCTCTGATATAATATTTTTTCTGTGGTATTGTTGAATAGATATTCACCACAAATGCAAAAAAAAATTTCTAAGTACTCACACGATAAAACTGTTCACAGCAAACCATCTCTACGATACATTTTGTTGCTTTGTCACGATTTGGTTTATCTTATCAATTAGAAGATTAGACAATTACCAGCAAACAGCTTAAAAAAGTGAAACTTAGACTGCTGGTGCCTTGCATTTTGTCATTTAAACTAAAACAAACCAGGAATCTAAAAAAGAGGCAAATATACCAAATCAGTTACAGGTTAGAAATGAATAATTTCATTTATTTGATTTATTTAGAAAATAAATAACAAAAAAGTTGTCCTTCAGGTGTTTGTTTTAATTGATAATAAATATGTTGTTATTGATGATATATTTCACAATTATCTAACAAGAAAAAGTAGCATAAGAAGACAACATATCCATGGACAAAATCGATCAAAAGAATAATACACAACAAAGCTATTGGAACTAGTTTCCTCGTTCATGCTCACTTGCTGCCTTCCTGTGCTCTGCTTCCTCTGTCCTTTACTCACCCACCTCCTTAATTACTCAGTTCCACGATCCTCTACCCTGGAAAGAAACAAAGGTAACAGTAACTCAGCTGCCACACACCACCACCAAGTGTCAGCATCAGACTCCATGGATAAGACTGACCTTCACTGGAACTTCATCACCACCTCCAACAGTAAGAACCTCTCTCTGTCAATTACACATTCACATTTTTACCCACCTTTGTGCTCCACCACTAAAGAGCTGTATTTCTCTGTCAAGTACAGGAACACATTCTCACATCTCCAGTATGTTAGTAATCTTTCACGTTATTCATATTAGGCATATGAATGTCTCAATCTATTCCCAAGACCAGGGTCCAGATCTAGACATCTGTTTATGTTTGCCACCCATAATTGCTTGCAAAACTGTATGTAGCCTTAGAACATTATTTTGAAAACCTGACAGATGGATTTCGCCAAATAATTTTTTTTCTACTTTAACAATGACTTTAAATGTGAAACAAACCATTGCCTTCTTTGACTTTCTCTGCATTGGAGAGGTGTGCAGAAAGCAGCTGGAATGCTAGTCATTGAATTATATGACATTCATGAAGTTCATGAAGCAAACAAACATTTATGACTTTTAAAGAAAATCACATGTTTGTGAAGCAGTAAAAAAAGCATTGTCTGCACTTGATTAACCACAATGAAATATGCAAAAAATCAATGTGTCATATCATAACAGAGAGTATACATGCTAGCTTTTGACGATTGTAGTTGCTTCTGTTTATAAACATAAGGGTGTCCTAAATTCCCCTTGGGCCAAATATCTTATACTGCCAAAGAAAATGGATAATGCATCAGATACAGGGGTTGGACAATGAAACTGAAACACCTGGTTTTAGACCACAAAAATTTATTAGTATGGTGTAGGGCCTCCTTTTGCGGCCAATACAGCGTCAATTCATCTTGGGAATGACATATACAAGTCCTGCACAGCGGTCAGAGGGATTTTAAGCCATTCTTCTTGCAGGATAGTGGCCAGGTCACTACGTGATACTGGTGGAGGAAAACATTTCCTGACTCGCTCCTCCAAAACCCCCAAAGTTGGCTCAATAATATTTAGATCTGGTGACTGTGCAGGCCATGGGAGATGTTCAACTTCACTTTCATGTTCATAAAAAACAATCTTTCACCATCTTCCTGTGTGTATTGTTTTTGTCATCCTAAATACGGGGCAGGGGGGGCGGCCTTCAGGATACAATTTTTAAACATTGGATGCACATGGTCCTAAAAAAATGGTTCGGTAGTCCTTGGGCTATGCGCCCATCTAGCATAAGTATTGGGGCCCAAAAGGAATGCCATGATAGGGGAGCCCGACCATCACTAATCCACCCCCATGCTTCATGCAACATGCAACAGTCGGGGTGGACCTTTTTTGGGGGTTCTCCACAACGTAACTCTCCCAAGGGGGTGGGAAAACAGTAAAGGTGGACTCACAGAGAACAATACATGTTTTTCCACATTGTCCACAGCCCAAGATTTGCGCCCCTTGCCCCCATTGAAACCGATGTTTGGCATTGGCATGAGTCACCAAGGTTTGGCTATAGCAGCCCCGGCCGTGTATTTGACCCTGTGGAGCTTCCGACGGACAGTTCTGGTGGAAAACAGGAGATTTGAGGTGGCACATTTAATTCTGCCGTGATTTGGGCAGCCGGGGGTTTTATGTTTTTTGGATACAATACGGGTTAGTAACCCGAACCCCCCTTTCAGACAGCTTCCTTTTGCGTCCACAGTTAATCTTATTGGATGGGTTTCGCCCCTTCTTGGTGGTATGCTGACATTACCCTGGATACCGTGGCCTTTTGATACATCAAAAGTTGCTGTTTTGGGTCACAGATGCGCCAGCAAGACGTGCACAAACAATTTGTCCTCTTTTAGAACTCTAGTATGTCACCCAAAATTTTGTTGTGTGCATTTCAATTTTTTTGAGAAACTGTGCTCTTACCCTGCTAATTGAACCTTCACACTCTGCTCTTACTGGTGCAATGTGCAATCAATGAAGACTGGCTACCAGGCTGGTCCAATTTAGCCATGAAACCTCCCACACTAAATTGACAGGTGTTTCAGTTTCATTGTCCAACCCCTGTAAGTCATATGATTAATGTGAAACACGGTTACAACTGAGTTGTAAACATTATTTTACTGCACTGTATAGCAGAAACGCTAAATCCTTGTTGAGACATGATTGTGTTTCCTGCATATTTAATTACAATATAGTTTGTTACATTAACTACTCCTGCACTGAGTGAAAACAAAATGATAAATGAATGCCTGTTTAATGTAATTCAACAAAGTAAATCCCCACATCAAGATGTCCTATTTACTTTTTAAGTACAACTTAAATTTAATTTTTAAAGGCGTCATCTCACAACTGCACATCTTTTTTTTTTCAGGTTTTGTGTATTTTTGACCTAAGAATAAAATTTTGACTCCAGTGAAACGGAAGTAGTGAAACACTCACTAAAGGATATCATTGGGGGCCGCATAGTGGGAGGAGGACACCCAGGAGGAAGACCTGATGCAAACATGGCAGCATAATAGCTTTCTTCTAAAAGGATTGCGAGAAGAAAAACTACTGCCAGGAAACTATATTAAAAAAAAAACATTCAGAGATAGACCAGAAGTAAGTAAGTAAGAGGATGTTACTGCTGTTGTCTATGAGGGATTATATGAGCAAAAAAAATAATCTGGAATACTGAGCTGACTGAGCAGCTGACACCTAGTGATGTAAGTTATGTTGTGTTATTGTTTTAGTTTTGGTAAATATCTGAGATGAGAAGAGCATTTTGTTGTTGTTTAGCAGCGAAATACAAACATACAGCATAATTGAATCACCCGTAACAGTGGTGATTTCCCAAACTGTCCATTAGGACTATAAATCTAACATGGAAAAAGATCATTGTTCCTTATCGTTTATATTATAATAAGACTGCATGAAGCAATTACTGGATAACATAGAAGTTAACCTGCAAGTAAGGATCATAGCACATCGCTTTTTCTTGCTAATGCAACTCCTTGGTAACTTGCCCCTTTGTCCCTTCCTACTTAATGTTTGTTCCAATGACAACAGGATAGATCGCAAATATGACCTCAGCATGCTTGGATTGGTGGCGCATCTCTGAGCTAAAACCGGTATCAACACTGAAAGCGAAGGGGTGCTGCTTCGCCATCAGGAAATATGACAGTTACTGTTTAGCTTGTGAGGATTCACACTATTCTTTAATTCTCAGACAAACCTCTGGCAGTGCAATTTTTTGGCATATTCCAAACAAAACAAACAAGCAAGCAAACTAAAAGATATATGTTTTTTGTTGATGGTAATGAAAAAATTACAACCCCTCCTTACATCTCACTCTGCAAGCAATGTATGTTTTTTCCTCCCACAATATCGGTTTCCATATGTGGTGAGGATGACCGTTTTCACCATCCGGCCCAAAATACAATAAGATAATGGATTCTTGACATACTTCTCTTTGTCCTGTTGTCATGTTTATTTATTTTTGTTTTTCAATGAACAACATAGAGAAATAAAATAAATGTATAAATTATGTGTGTAATGAAATGACAAATGCATTTTTCGGCCACAGTCTCCATGTGGCTGACCCATTTTCAGTCACAGAATTTATGGCTCATAACATCAGTGAAGGGATTTCTTTGATTAAGCCTGGGTAATGGACAAGACAGAAATGCGTTGTAAAACACTATCATGCTGGCTTCTAATTGCCTGATGACTTTAATTAAACTTCAGGCTCTTATTCTTGACTAATTACACAGCCTCACATTGTCTAGCCCTCCTTTAAATGGTGCCTGCCTGACTTTCTGCAGATGTCAGCATTACATTAATAGCAAGTTGCTTCAAAAACCTGCTCTGAGCAGGACTTATGGTTGTGCACTGCTGAGACGCAAGTGTAGTCAAGTGAGAAAATTCATCAGTGCTACAATTACAATTTGTCACCAAGCAGTTACTATGACGTATAAATCAATAGCCTGCTAAATAGTTGCCAAATGCATCCTATCTCACATATCTATTATCAATTTATTGCTCATTATCATCTCACCATTATAGCTCTTGCAACATGTTAAGAGGTAGTAATAAAATGAGAAAAAAGCATTCATTCTATGCAAGTCCAACAGGCAGTGTGTCACTACATGCACTAATGAGGCCATGTATGCATGCTCTATATTTCACTTTAATAATTCAGATAAATATTTCTCTCTGCAGCAGCAGAAAAGGCACTCTGAGGAGGTGCTTTTATTTCAAGGGGTCCAAAAGTTAATGCCGTCCTTGTATATTTTCCAACCTTTAAAATGATGCCAGCTTTGCACACAAACGCCTTTGCTGCCCCCGAAACCTTTAGAAAATTGCAGACTATGGGCTGAAATAATAGAAATTGCTCATCACAAACAGTGTGCATGTTATACTAATGTCGTAGTGGACATAAAGAACACAAAACATATCAGGTTGCCAGAAAGTAGTTTGGTATACATTCATTGGATTTGATAATTGTTTTGCCTAATGCAGATGTGCGTGGTGCACCACTAAGACTTCATACAGATCTATGCACCATTAAATATCAGTTAAAACCTCTAGGATCTGTTGAAAGAATAATATTTTCAAAACATATAAATCCCAATGAAACAAATTTTTTATTTTACAACATATTTCAGCTGCACTTTAGCGTTTAGAAAGCAGGTCAGTCTTTTTAAATTCTTAAAAGCTGAATTTCTTTTCGTTTTATTTCAATAATTTAATACATTTTTTAAAATAGGAAAACAAACCATTTAAACTAAACGTTTTTTAATTGATGATTCATTAACAGTGATTACTGTTTTAGCAGTGCAGTTTAAAAGGAGCAATAAAGGACTTAAAAACTATTCAGGATTTTTAGGAAATGTGAATCTTTCTCAAGGATGAATCAGTGAGTGCAATAAATGCAAAGAAAATAAAAAACTGACAAAACATGTTATAGCAATAGTAAGGAGAGTGAATAAATGCATTGCACATGTTTTAGATCTTTGCTTTTGTAAAACAAAAATAAAAAAATTAAAAAAAGGAAAAGTTTGAGTTTTGTTTTTTTTAAAACAAAATTTAAAAACTGTTTCATTTCGTTCCAGTTCACACTTATGGTCTACTTTGTGTTTGTCTGTCACATAAAGTGAACACAGTGAGCACTGATTTAGTTAAAATGAACAATGAAATAAAATAACAAACTTCTTTTTAAAATGTATAATTAAAATGCATCTTTAATTAGTGAAAGAAACTTTGTAACTAACAGGCTGTCAGATAAGAATGTACGATAAAGATCAGAGTTGTTATTGGACAGGTAGAGGTTTTTCAAAGTCCTGTGTGAATTATAAATTCAGAAATGGCATTTAAAGATCTGTCTCCACCAATTGATCGGTTCATTGAACACAAGAGACTAACCAAGTTTCTCTGACAGCATGTGGAGTTAAAATGTCGGAGATGCCAAATTTGTTGACCACCAGAGATTGGATGGTTGGAAACAAGTAGTGAAATTTCAGGTGTGTGATGTGATGTTAATTATCTTGTTTGAATATCGCTTTTCCACAAGCTGAATGAAACAAACGGTTAGCTTCCACAGGAAAAAAAAAAACTCTTCAACATCACCTATAAAGATCAGTGGTCTGTGGGTCTGAGATGGAGATGTCTAGGACTGTGTAAGCACAGTACATCCCAGCTGCTTATCTCTCTGGTAAGAGGTAGACTCCAACAATGGAATGAATTGAAAGATTTATTTTGGCTCAAAACTGGCTGTGTTTTCTCCATGGGAAGTTTACATGTCACACAACACCGTGCACCTCTGGCAGTAGCCCCAGCAAATAGCTTAATTTACCTGCATTAATCACACATGGCGTACAGCAGAATTCAACAACTGTCAAAACTGAAGTTTATCACTGACGAGGAAATGCATGTGTTGTTGTACTTTTATATCATTGTGTGTGAAATATTTCAGATGTCAGAGAGGGCAGATAATAAGATAAGAGTATCTGAAAGTATTCAATTGAGAGATTTCAATCTTCTCTTGCATGTCCAAAACCTTTGTCATGTCAAAGAAACATTTTTATATTTAATGACCAAATTAACAGCAATATGAGTTTAGGGTAGTATACCTAATCTGATTTTACTTTCTTTGAATTTTTTTTCAAAAATCAACTTCTTATGTGATCACTGATTGGAAAAAGGCCAGATTTTTAGGTTTCCGTCCATGATCAAGCCCAGCGCATTTGTCTGTATTTCTAGGTATGAGAAACAATAAACCACCATAATTCACTGCTACCAGGACACACTGATGACAACTCTGTGAAAAAGTTGCTACTGAGGGAATAAAACTAAATGTTAGCATTCAGTAAGGTTTTTAAAACGTACGTGACAGGAAGCACAGAGACGCAAGGAGTTATTTAAAAGCAAACTGTATTTTCTATGATGTCTCAAAACATGGCGTCTGTTTTCAAGTTGGGGGAGAGTGAAACCTTGGCAGACAATAGGAAGGGTAAATATAGTACAGCAAAGGCTATCTGTTTTTTTCCATTTGGAGCTTTAAACCTCTGTCATGGAACATGTTGGAGTTGGAAATGTTGGCAGCTTTTTTGAAAATCTTAGAGTTAAGGTAAGGATACATTTTCTTGGGAATTCACATAGAGACTGCTGTTTGAGGAAGTAATGCTAACAATCCAAACCATGCTAATCACTAATATAACATCGTAAATTTCAAAAGTATGTAGTAAAACCCTGATTTATATCAGCTGCTATCTTACGAATGTCTTCTCTCGTCCTAATATAAATAACAATCACTCAGGACAGGAAGGCTACAAAAAAATATCTGAATGAGCCATAGACAAAAACAGGAATAAAAATAAAAAAATAACAAAAATAAATCTAATAATAGGTCAAGGGAACAAATGGTTGTCTCCAAAAAACACTTAAAAACCAGAAGCTAAAATAAAACTACCAGGCCAAAGCAAAGGTTCACTGTCCCACTCAAGAACAGTAGCAAGATTTTCATTCTGCTGTCTGCATAAGAACAGGATAAATAACTTAGCTGTGATGCCACTGTCTTTTTTATTTTTATTTTTCCATTGTAAATCATTGCCATACCATTTTGGACTTAAAGCCAAATGCTATATATGCAATTAAAGAGTGCCCCCAAATAATCCTAAAATAGAGCCAACCACCCCCACCTACACCCACATCTATGTCACTTACCAGCCACTCCAAGGATTCAGCATGCTGAGGTGAGTGAATCTTCAGATTGTCTGCTTAGTATAGCAGGAGATTAAGTAGCTTTTTTATCAGTTAATTTTTACAGTATTTACCCCACACAAATTCTTTGGCAGTGTTGTCTATGTGTGGTCCCTATGACATATCTAAGTTGCAAAGGTCATGCACAGAAAGTTTCGATGTGTTTAAAAACCCTGTGGCAGTCAGGATTAGCGCCATGCTGGGTCTGGAGCTGGAGTGTTACTCAGTTAAAGCCAACTTTTTTTTCCCGTAAACGAAAAAAATGCAAGGTAGATGTGCAATACAGAACAAATAAGATTTCAACAAAGAACCCAAATAAATCTCAAACATAATGTCATTGTATCCTTCAGCAAGACAGTGAAAACCCAACATTACCTCATAATGAGTCATGTTTTGAAATATTTCTGCAGGTTTATTGCCTTTCAACACCCCCAAGCTAAAGTTGGTTGAAAAAACAGATAATACAACTTTGCCCTTCATCTAAACAATATGTGAAGGTGGTTGAAAAGTGAAAGGTGAAAATACATTTCCATATGAATTTTTCCACTGATGTCTAACAGTGGCTGATATGTTCTTAATGTAATGTTCAGCATCTTTGTTTAGGCTAAATTTGGACATTTGGGCAAAAGAAAAACATCTTCAACATATATTTCTGCATATCTGAAGGATAATGACTATAAAGCGGTGTAGAAAGGATTTGGAAGGATCTTAAGTAATGGTTCATCTTAACACTCACTTAACAATCACAGAAATCTCTGATATTCTCTCATATAACAAAGGAGGACAGGCAAACCCACAGACACAAAAATATGCACAGAAAATGGAAAACAAAATAAAATGCAAAGTAAATCAAAACTACAAGCTACATAGCTATTCCCTCACCAGTCACTGTTGATTTATAATCTCCAAGAAGCCTTTTCTTTACCGTGGCCTCGGGTAGCGTGTATTGTGCAGGTACAGAAACCAGCTGTCTTCCCTTCACTAATTGTTTTCAATATGAGCTTAGAAAAGGACAATTTATCACAAACATTCTGGGTTGCCCATCTCACACACTGCAGCCAGAACACACAAATAATAAACATCTGCTGTGTGCCTCATCTTTTATAGCAAAAAAATTGGAATTTCAAACCGATAAAAAGAAAAAAAACTTTTTGACCAGCTAGGCAGAGGCTCTGATTCTTTCAAACTACTGGGTTCCTTGGGGGCCACAGAGCAGCAAAATGATATAGGAGGAAGACAAAAAACATGTCCAAAGCTGACTGAGAGCTCTCTGGCAGCCAGTCATTACATGTACGCCAACAGAAGAGGGAAATCTATGAATTATTTGTGCAACCATGCAGCTTCCAGCATCATAGGGTGATGCATCACATGCAGAATATATAGCCTTCGGCTTGTTTTGGGCACACAAACGGCGTGTGAAGCTGTCTATCTTCCAGAATCTGAAAAGCGGTTCAGCTTATTGATTTTAATAAAAGTAGATTTGATGAGAGCAAAAAAAGCTCCCACTGCTTTACATTTATAGCTTAACAACCATTTTTTATTCCACATAACAGTTTGGTGTGTGAAAAACCAACAGATCATAACTTCTGCAGTTTTGAACTCATGATGACTGAAAAAGAATACAATTCTCATTAATTAATCCCACTGGGCCATTGGATATCTTTCTGTACACATTACTGTAAAACAGAATTTTAGCCTTTACAGATTTCTCCAGTTTTTAATTTTTTTTCCCACACGGAGGTTTAACATTATCAAAAAAATTTTGATATCAGACTAACATAACCTGAACAAATCAGATTTAAGACTTCACTTTACGATTTTTCTGTTTGATTTATCTTTAGTTACTTGCTGGTGTACTGCAAAGTCCAAGTTCACTTGATCTTAAGGTCATGAATTGATTGCTGGACATAGGCCTCCAGAATTTTCTTTTAGAGAGAGCAGAATTCATGGTACCATGAAATATGGCAAGTCGCTCAGTTCCTGAAGTACCAAAGGACCCACCGACCATCACACAACCACCACCATGCTGGACTGTAAGTATGATGCTCTTTTCATGAGATGCAGTGTTAGTTTTATGCCAAATCTAATTGGATGCTGACCTTCCAAGAAAACTCCACTTTTGTTTTACCAAGACAGATTATATTTCAAAACATCTTGGGGATTATTAAGATATTCTTTTGGAAATGAAAAACAGAGCTTTTATAGGCTTTTATTTAATTATTTACTCTTGCCTTGGAATGGGTCCCATGGAGTCCATTAATGCCCAGTCTCTTTCTTATTGTTGAATTTTGACCACTGATCTTAACTGAAGCAAGTGAGGCCTGCAGCACGTTTGATGCGCTCTTGGAGTAATTTTGGTTGCCCAGCCACTTTATGTTTAAAGTCACTTTTACATATTTACTTTGATTTTTTTTTTTTGTTATTAAAATTAGATGATTTGAACAAAAAATTCACAAACACAAGAAGTCTGTAAGAGGTTGAAAACATTTTTACACCACTGTAAACAAATGTGGTGATGAAGTGGAGAATACGTGTCTACATCATGCAGAAAATGAAAACACAATAATTCAATAAACAGATTACACTGATGTGTTTCTTTAATAAAAAACATTTGTTCATATCTGCTGTGTATGGATTTTTGTATTGATGCACACCATCATTACTGTTGCTGGCGTTTGGAAAGTTAGTGTACCACTCTCTGTTTGTGTTTGGGAGAGTTTTACCTCGGGGTGTTTAGCCAATCTGAATCAAGTATATAAATAAGTACAAGATCATGACTCTGCTGTCTTGCTCCATAAGGTTGATGCGTGGTCTATTTTCCTATCAAACTCCTGAGGGATATTTACAGGTGAGAACCTCATTTTTGGCTGCCTTCAAGCTGTGAATATGTAAAGACTCAACAAAGTAGAACAGTATATCTTTATGTTTTCCTTTCCCATTTAATAATGTCTGCTTGATGTTTTTAGGGTCAAACACTGTAGTGTGTCCTTTAAACGGAAATGATGGCCAAGACAGTGTTTTTTTGGTTTGTTTTTTTGCAGGTGTCCAGTTTCAAAAAAACGTTATCTGATATTTGCTTTGAGATTTAATTGATCTTGAGCCAGTCTTGCCTCTCATGCTGCACCAGCTGCGTGATTCATGGTAACACGTTTGTTTCACACTGCGTTTGTCTCACCCCATGCAGAGTAAAGCAATTTTGGTAAGATGAGGCTGCTGCAGTCTGGTTTGCCTACAGTTCTCAGCAGTTTACTGTTTTGCTGAGAAGTTGGGCATGAAACACATTTTAATGTCTAGGTTTTAATTATTATTTAAACTGTTTTCTTTTTCTAGGGGGAATGACTGCACAACAAAAATACATGAATAATTTTTTAACAAGAACTGAATTTACCATGGATTTTGTCATTCTCATACACAAGCAAAATTATACATGCAGACTCAAATATGTACATACAACCAACTAATATTAAGTTTCCTATCAATTAACCAACTTCCATCCATCCACCCATTTTCAATACTTGCTTCTTCCAAGGGTCGCAGGGGAGTTGGTGCCTCTCCAGCAGCCGGGTGAGAGGCAGGGTGCACCCTGCAGGTCGCCAGTCAATCGCAGGGCAACACAGTGACACACAGGACAAACAACCATGCAAACACCCATTTACACCTAAGGGCAATTTAGAGAGGCTGATTAACCTGCACGGGGGAACATACAAACTCCATAAAAAAAGACCCCCAGCCGGGAGTCAAATCCAGGACCTCCTTGCTGTCAACTGCGCCACCGTGCAGAATCAACTTTTAAGCATAATTTCTTTTTTTGGGGGGTTTAGTTTGGTGAAGGCCATTCAAGAGTTTTACAGTAACATTCCCAGATTTATTTATTCCAAAACCATTGGTCATATATTTGGGGTAATTGTCCAGGTGCAACTGTTGACTATGTCCACATTTCTGCCATCTGATCCAATCTGTCCCCTTGAGATGGAAGATTTGTTAGGATGTTTAAAAACAACCCAAGGATCAAGTCTGCCATGAACAAGAAACTGCTGAAACACCACTGTTACTTTCCACAGGGAACTGAGTTTTACTTCCCCATGGACTCAGACAGCGCCAACAAAGAAAGAACACCCTGCTCTAAAATATATATGTGGCCACACTAATAAGACAAATGTTTGCAGGACTTAAGGTGAGAAAACACTGTACCAGCTGTAAAGCTGTAAAGCAAAGGTAGTGACTGCATCATGATGTGGGGCTGTTTTGGTCTTTGGAGATCTGGAGAATGGTACAAGGTTAGATGTAATAATGAAGAAGGAGGACTACCTCCAAATCCTTTGCCATCATCTCAGGTCAACAGAGAGAAGATTGCATTTGGACACTTGTTTCAGATAGACAATGGTGCTAAAAACACAAGAGTACTTGTTTTGGAAGTCACAAAGGAAGAACATTAAGCTTTTGGAAATCCATGACCTGAACTACACTAAAAATTGCAAATTTCATTAGATAGCCCAGAAATTAGAATGACCAAATATTCAGACATAATTATAGCAGAAGCTTGTTGATTGCTACAAAAAGCATGAGGCCATATATTAAGGAGGGTGTTTGTATATACTGTATTAGAGCTTGTAGTATAATTTTGACTCTGTGTGGATTAAAGAAAATCTATCATAAAATCAAACTTGTTCCCTCACGTTTTGTTTTAAAACCTCATTACAGTTTAATGTTGTAAAATCTTTCTACTCTGGAAAAAAAAGGTTCAAATAAATCATTCAAAGCCCAAAATGAAGAGAACAATGATGTCTTTGGGCAATCTACTGTACCTCAAAAGGGCCGGTCTGCATTTGGAGTTATTGACATGGCTTTGCATAAGATAAACATGCTATGTTCTATCAACAGGGAGATGCATTAATATGTTTTAAAATGTCTGTTATCAATCGAAGCTGAGGGATTACAATGATTTAGGTTAAGCTTTAATTTCCATATGCGAGACTTGAATACAGTTCCTGTTTGTTATTCTTTGTTTCTTTACCTTGTGCTGAAGAGAGATGTGCTTCTGAAGGACATTAGGAGGCAGTGCTTTTAGCTGTGCATTAAACATACAGTTGTTGGTGTTGTGTAGTTGTTGTTCAGCTGTAGGGGGCAGATGCAGGGCAGGAGTTCAGGGAAGAGTGATTGGAACTTGGTTTCTAATCAGTGTCTCTATCTTTATGTTCGGTTTTGTGCCAGGGGCTTAGAATACAACACATCTGGAGCTGTTTCAGGACTCATCTGCTCGGACAGTCATCTTGTGGGTCACGGGTCTGTCTGGTAATAGAGAAAACATTAATCATTGTATTTCTGCATTGCAAACATGTTATGGGTCTGCTGTGCTGAGGAAAAATCCTTGAAGTTGGTGAAGCTTGCCTGAAACTGGTGCCTAAACATCCACCTTAAGGCAGATGCTGCAACAACCAGACATAGTTACAACATTTTTCACCAATAACTGCTGATCAACTCATAACAGGATGGTTATTCACATTAAAAACTGTCTGGTTATTACTCTGCTAACAGTAATAGCAAGTCTTTTTGATTCATTTGCAGTCTTTTAATAAATCTAGTCATTTATCTGAACTATTAGGTACTTTATATTTAATATTGTAATTAAAACTCAAAATGCATATGTGTACAAATCTGAAAACAGTATTAAAGAAATATTCATCATTTATAAAGATTCAGTGTTCAATTCCTTTAACTTCTAGTTCTTCTGGGAATGTGCCAATATGGATAAGCTCATATGTCGTATTTTATAGCTTGATGCACAGAAATTTGACTCAAATAGGCACCTCTTTGTCATGGCAACAACTGAGAAGAAGACAAAGAAAAGAATGTTGCTCGCATAAAAAAGAAGGTGCCTTTGACACAGGACCTTTCTTTGGTCTTCTTTCCATTCATAGTCGTGTTCCAGAACTGCCAGTTTAGCTACCTATGAAAACTCCAGGTAAATTGCCATTGGAGCAGGACTTACTCTCTAACATCTATACTTCTGCAGTTTTGTTGCCATTCTAAAAGAAGTGGAGAAACAAAAAAAGTTCTCTGAACCTAATGTCAGTTAAATTTTGGGGGTTTACTTTTTCTCGCTGCTCTTTAAACAACCAGTTGTTTGCATTTATATTGTCCAGTGGAATATTTGGCTTGAGTGCCAGAATCTGGTGAGAACTAATCACTGAAAGATTGACAGTAAATATTGAATAGTTGTGTTTGTTTTCTCTCGCTTACAGCAAAAGTATTCACATCCACTGTACTTTTCCACATTTTCACGTTACGCCTCCATTTCTTAATCATGCACATACAGTTAAAATAAAAATACCCTACAGCGAAGTTTGTGATTCTAACAAGAAAAAATGTGAAGAAATCATGGGGTGTGAAAGCATCAAAATTCGTTTTTCAGATTCAATCAGAAAATATAACAAATCAGAATATTACATTTACAGTGTAATTTTACAGTCTTTCTGTGTACTGATTTTCTCCTTGAGAATCTTGAGCTACTAAAATGACTAACAGAAAGGTAAAGACTACAGGACATGTCAATCTTAAAACCTCTGGCAAAGCCTGATGTGTGAATTAATTTTGAGTAAATTGGAAAAAAAATGTTTTATTGACTGAATGAAGAATTTCCCCTTTATAGTCATTGAAACTGGCTGATGAGGGCAACAAATCCTTTTATCCTTCTTGATCTGATTCTCCTGTTAGGTATGATATTTTCCGTTCTATTCATAGCACATATCTGCCTAGCTCTCAGTGTGAAGGCTTCTTTTCTTTAGAGCTGCTCATTGATCATTGCCAAAACTGTGTCCATTGCATGCCTCTGTAACTCTGATGTTCATCTTCCCTGAATTTCCATGGATACAGTCTTGATCCTCATCAACTGAATTTTAACAGTTTTAAATAAAATTAAAGCTGCAAGCAGCATTGGGAGGCCTTTGGAGCCGAGTGCTGCTTTGTTTGTGTCGCGACCACGGGAGTTGTTCACCGCCGCCGCCACACCTCCAGCAAGCCCTCCACTTGATTCCACACATCACCACTAGTTTTGCGCTGGTGAGAAGTGTTCAAAATTTGGTCAAAATCCGACCTTCCTGATGAAAGCTTTGGTCACATTCTGTTTAGTGGTGAATGATTAATTAAGACTTCCTGTCGTGTTTTGAAAATGTTATCTAAAATTATTAGACAATTATAATTAGACAAAGTTTGGCCCAATCTGCACATTAACCTGTCACTTGGTTCTCTGTGGTTGGGGCTGAGGTGATGTCATCATACCACACCAATGTGTTGAGCTGTCATCCACCATGAAGAACACAAAATTCAGTGTGGATCCGTTTTGAATTCACAGTTGATCCGAATTTGAATGTAATCCTAATGAGCTGCTTGTAGGTTAACAAAAATCATTAATATCCAGTTTGGAGCAAATCGAGTCATGCATTTGTAATTTAGAGGGAAGTGCATCCACCTGGTGAGATATTGAAATTCACTGCTCTGCAACACCCACATGGTCTAGTCAACAGTTACTGTTCAGAGTAGGATGGCCATCACCTTGCTCTGGGTCATGGGGACACTGCTTGAAACTGGTTAAACTCAGCGTGTAAAAGCAAGACGGCCACACCTTTCAGCAAAAGGTCTCTGTGTTTGAAACCAAATGAGACTTCCTTTTCTCAGAAGGAGGGGCTTTGATGATGTCAACGTATCACCACATAGTATCCTTGGGCACCCAAAAGAGATCAATCATACCAAGTTTGGTATCATTCAGCCTTTCTATGTGAATAGCTTTTGGAATTCTTTGGCGAGTAGACAATGTTTGAGGCCTACCCACGCCTAGCCACGGCTAGCCACGCCTCCTAGACATGCTCAAAAATCACGGTTCTTATCACTTTTAATCCTCCGTACCTTAAGGGAATACTGGCCAAATTGGATGCCGATAACTCAAAATCCCTGGGAGGAGTTTGTTAAATTCGACATGTATGAAATGTCCAAAGTTGTCATTTGACCCAAAATGTCAATACACTGACACAATACATCCAAGGGTTTTATTTTCTTATTTTGGAGGGTTCTATCTGTGCACCAAATTTCAAATCTCTACGATATACCAGTTAGCCTGTTTTAGTTTAGATGGAGCTGTTGAGCCATTTGATATACTAGGGGGACAATTTTGTGCAAAGTTTGGTGAGTTTTCGTATATGTCTAAGCCTCCAAAAAGCCACTTTATTTTGGAGAATAATAAGAAACATTCGAATTACAAAATGCCTTCCCAGCTCTTTGCTGCTTGAACCTAAAAAGTATCCTCAATTCAATACAGAAATGTTGGCATACTATGAAATATGTGCTTGTATTGTATAGTATATGCACTCAATGCTGTGTCATGACTTCTTTTGCTTGAATTCCCATATTAATGCAATGTGGCATGGTGGCAATCAGTCTGTGGCTCTTATCTGACACTTTTTTTTTCCATTCAACTTTCCACAAATAGGCTTAGATGTAGTACACCTGTAAACATCCAGCTTCAGTAGCAGTGACCCTTAATTTGTAGGTAATGTCATTGTGACATGTTAAGTAATTCTGCAATTCTGAATTCTTTCGCAGAAGCTGAACTTTGGGCTTTCATTAGATGTAAGCCATAATCATTAAAATGACCAGAAATAAACTTGTATTTTCAAGTATCTTCGATCTCGACAGCTGCCACGGTACTGGGGATGCTATGCCGGTCCGTTGTGGTGATGAGAGAGCTGAGCCAAAAATGGAGGCTCGCAGTTTACCGGTCGGTTAACATTCCTACCCTCACCTATGGCCATGAACTTTCGGTCATGATCAAAAGAATGAGATCCCGGATACAAGCGGCTCAAATGAGCTTCCTCCATAGGGTGGCCTGGCACTCCCTTAGACATAGGGTGAGGAGCTTGGCCATCCGGGAGGAGGTCGGAGTAAAGCCGCTGCTCCTCCACATCGAAAAGAGCCAGTTGAGGTGGCTCGGGTATCTATACTGGATGCCTCCTAGACGCGTCCCTTGGGAGATGTTCCAGGCACGTCCTACTGGGAGGAGGCCCAGGGGACGGCCCAGGACATGCTGGAGGAACTGTGTCTCTCGGCTGGCCTGGGAACACCTTGGGCTCCCCCTGGAGGAGCTGGAGGAGGTGTCTGGGGAGAAGGACATCTGGGTGTCTCTACTGAGTCTGCTGCCCCCGCGACCCAGTCCCGGATAAAGCGGAAGACGACGAGTACGAGAAATAAGCATTTAATAATATCGCTTTACAGTGTATAGGTTTCACTTATCAATTTGAATTTTTCAAAAAAACAATAACATTCTAATTCATTGAAATGTACCTGCAAACTGCATCCTAAAAGCAAATACATCCTACCTTTTTCTGAAATTGTCTGAATAAAAATGACTTTTTCAAAGGTCACTTTCAGAGAAACAGTTTGGTTCCACACAGTGGCGATTGCTCTAAGACTGCGAGGGAAGCTCAGCTTCCCCTAAAATGTCAAAAAATAAGTGATCAAATATATACTGTTGTGTGTACATGTCATTAACTAAATATGCGCTACAACGCGCTCAACTTTTGTGAAGAATCAGCTTCTTATCACTGGTAACAACACAGCTTTCCTCTCACTCATTCCCGCAACTTCACACTGCTTAAACAGTGAGTTCAATAGCGAAGCAAAAATGCTGGGCTTTGTCCCGCGCATCAGACGCTCAGCGTCCCTGGAGGTCTATGGGGCAGCCTCGGCTGCAGCGAAACGAGACGAGTCATTGGATAAATGCTAGGCTTTGTCCCGCCCATCGGACGCTCAGCGTCCCTGGAGGTCTATGGGGCAGCCTCGGCTGCAGCGAAACGAGACGAGTCATTGGATAAATGCTAGGCTTTGTCCCGCCCATCGGACGCTCAGCGTCTCTGGGGGTCTATGGGGCAGTGGGCTGGCCTCGGCTAGCCCGGACGCTCAGCTTCTGCATGATGATTGGATAATCTGTCTGAGGCTGAAACACTTTTTGATTGACAGTGAAATGAGCAAATCAGCGATCTTGAAATTGAGCTTCCCTTTCTTGAAAGACCAGCATCCGCCACTCGTTCCACACTAATTCACTCAGTGGGACAATCTGGTAAAACGTCTGCTTTGACATTTGAATGCATAACCATAACACATTGTTGAGTTAGTTGGTCTCCAAACATTTTTTTATGTGAATAAGTATTGAATAACTGAAAATTACTGTGTCTTTTCGGGCACGTTTATATAGACACCCTTTACATGGCTTGGTCTACTAATCTGTCTCTGAATGAGTAGAAGCAAGTGTGTTTGTTCAGGTACACACTGAGGCACTAACCATTTAACTTCTTCTGACTCGCATCAGATTCACCCAGTACAAAATCAAAAAGAATAATCAAAATTCTAATTCCTTTTCATGTTTATTATCCTATTTATGAACAGGAATGAAAGATGTTTTTCTTTTGCTCAGGAATAGGAAAGAATGTTTTTAGTCAAACAGAACTTTTAACACATTGGATTTTGTATAAATATCTGAAACATGTCAAATTAAAAAGGTTCTCATTATGTACACCAGATGTTAGATGCCTGTGTAATTTATACTTCACCAGAAATTGAATAAATTTTATCACAGTTTACAGAATGATGTTTTTTTGTTATGTCACACACCGCCCCCTACGAAAAAACATAACATTTTGATTTTATTGTTTATTATTATTAGATTTTTTTTTGTCCAACATCTATATGTCCATATGTCTAATTATGTTACATAAATATTTTCCAACGTCTTCCTATTTGTTAGTTTGGATTTAAAAATGACATTTTTCTAATAACATTCATTATGTAAATGTGCATTTCCTGCATTTCTCTGAAAGTGTAGACTCTGTCCTTGGGTAGGTGTCACAGTCTGCCCTCTGCCTGCCTGCTGCTAACTTTCCCTCACCTCCAAGAGGCGCTGGAGATGCTGATCGGAGGTTTGACAGGTGTACAGTAGGACAGTAGGAAAAATATCTCTACCTGTATCTGTATTTTCCAAAACAAGCTACAAAGGTACAAAAGTTCTATCAGAAAAAAAACTATATTTACATAAAGCAGGTTCAGGACATTTATTTATAACTATTGTTAAATTTATTTTGCAGTGAGATCACATACGGCTCTGTAACTAATTGCAAAATAAGTCATAACAACCAGTGTAACATAATCATATCTGAAGAACATGACAATTAATACTTTTACACAAATGATCCAAAATATCTAATGAATATGTTATTAAAATGAAAGCAAATGTAAACAATATGAAAAACAACTGTAAAAAACATTGGTTATAGCATTAGGATTTAAGTGTTACTGTTCAGATTTTTACAAGTTGCTACAGTTTCTGACAGTAACTGACAGAATGAGCAAAGCATTTTTGGGGTTTATTCTGCACCTGGGAACTATTCATGGTGCCGTTGGCCTTTTCCACAGAATTTCTGCAATGAATAAATGACAGACAATAAATATTAAAGATTTCTTTCTGTTTTTAAAATGACACCACTGCAATTGTGTCTTTTTATTGGCACCATAAAAGACACAAAAAACCTAAAATGTAGTTCCTCACACAAATAAAGCCTCTGCAGATGTAGTGTAATATGATTATACATTAATTAGGTTTGACGGATGATGTCCTGTCCCTGTCTGAGAGCCTTCAGACTTATTAGTTCATCACACTGTCGAGCATCAAATTAAACCCGACTTTGTGCAGGATGGCATAGGGCAAAATTATGTCACACACTTTCTCCAGCTGATCCAAGTCAACCCAGTGCAGGCCTCTCTCCACACTGGTCCATGCCTAACTGAACGCTTCCCAGATCTACAGCAGAAATGTTCCGCTGTCCAAAATGTACTATAGAAGTTTAGTCCATTAACATGTTTAAATGTTTGGAAGACGAATAGACTCAATATTTACTGATCACTAAGAAATCTGTGTGATCTAAGAAACCCTCGCTCCTATGGGCAAAGATGAGAGTTGTGTTTAAATCTCCTTGCAAGCTGGTCATGCTCTTGTGGTAAGTCTATTAAATATTCTGCACAAACGATCAGTAGTTCGTCATACACACAGTCCAGAAATATAACAGCAACCCTTCTGAGAAATCCTGAGCTCCCATTTTAGAAGCTACACCTAAAATTGAATTGATGAAGAAAAATCATCACTCAAATACAGTATAGCTTACAACATACTCTCTTGTGTGCTACTAAACATTATTTTCAGCTAGTAAGGTCTGTTAAATTTCCAACACAGCTTGATTTCTCATACAGCACTGCAAGTCCACACTAATGTAAACTTGCACATACAATCTAAAACCTGTGGGGTTTGTGCATATTCTATGCTCATGTCAAAACTGATAAATCCCAAAATGACGATGAAAATCATCCATTTTGTCACTGCACATTCGTTTGAAACATGAGCCCGTCTGAGTCTGGTTTGTTCCAAAACCCCACATCCAGCATGTTTATCCTTAAAAAACGGTCCCACGGACCTTTTTGTTGAAATATGGTATTAGACTGTCCTAAAACCTGAAAGAAAATCACCAAGTTAAGCCTGGGCAACGTTGCCATTGGAATGTTTAAAATGAATGTTGAACAGCATGATAGTTTTACCCTCCACCTTTCTGTTAGGCCAGTATGCAAATTTCAAAGGGTCCAGTGTCTTTTCAGTTTCTCTTGAGCTCTCAACCCTGACTAGAAATACCAGAAATTTAATTATAATTAATTTTAAAGCAACTGAACTAAAAAATTTAAGGTTTTTGTGCAGATAAACTTTCAGACAAATACAATAGCAGCTTCTTTCTAAAATCTGGGAGGATGTTAAAACACTGCAAACTTGTTAAAGTTAGAATCCAGGACTCAGTTCATTCACACAACCATGACTTTTATTTTTATGTGAATTTTTTTTATATGAAAGACTTAAAAATACAAGTGACCTCTATGTCTAGAAGGCACTAAGCTGTTCACCAATCTTCTCATCTGTTTTTAAACTGCCAAATTTCCTTATTACCAGTAAGTAACAAGTTGGTTTTGCCCTGCTGAGAGATAATGTCACTCTAATTAACTGAAACAGTACATTAAAAAAACACTTAGAGTACAATGCAATTTCCAGAACAGTAATTTCACAGGATTGTTTGAATAACATAACATATCCCATCTGTACTTTTGATTGGGTGACATGGGTGAGTGCTTGGTGCAGGGCAGAATGGAAGATCAGCTCCTGTTGAGACAAAGTTGTCCTCCGGGATAAAGACACGGGAGAGCAGTAATTAGAAACAATTTCTGCACAACACACCTTAAAATGTCAAGGACATCTGTGTGAATTAGCTATATTAAATTTGTCTTTCCATGTCTTCGAGCCATCCAAGCAATAAATGACATGGGAACACAGCCTGTCAGGTCTAATTTGGGATTTATAGCCATACCGATGGTTTGTAAGAGTCTTTCACTTATAAAATTTCTAGTTCTCAAATGGAATTATAGTTATACCAATATTCATCCACTGGATTTCAGTATATTTCTCAGGATTAAGATTTATTGAGAATCAACACAAAATCACCACTTTAAAGATTATAAGAATAATTAACTAGAACTTAGAATAAAGAATTACATTTGTCATTAATCAGCCAATATTTACTCACTAATGATTATAAGGAACGAGAAACACACCAATAACATAAAATGACTGGCAAAGAAAGACGAGCAACACTAATTAATCTACAAACTACTACTGAATCGGAATATTTTATGACCAGGTAATAAATGTTTAAGCCTAAAATTTATCAAAGTTTGGCAGTCTTTCAAAAGCCTAACAATGTATTCTGTTTCTATTCTCTGATATTAAACTAAGGAGAGAGGGGAAAAGGGTACAAGTTGTATCATGATTACCTCAACCATCTGGATCTTGGTATATGGGCAATTCTGAACCCCCTTCAACTCTCGGCTCGGCTGATAGGGAAATTTTGGCACAAACAGCTTTTTGAGAACCAAAAGAACCAGAACCAGAAGGTCACTCTGAGGAAAGTGGTAAGGCTGTCGGTACTGGCACAGGCCCGATGGCTGACCAGTTCACATTTTTGGATCAAAAAAATTTACCAGTGCTCTCTGACCAGACAAGCTTCCTTTTTGGATTCTAAAGTTGGGTTTGAGCTGTGAAAAGGCACACCTAGGGTAGGAGTCATTACAAGGTGCTGATCAACCAATCAGAAATGGGCATTGGGCAATTTAAAGAGACCAATTAACCTTAGAATCATATTCTTTGACTGTGAGAGGAGGCTGGAGTAACCGGAGAGTACTCACATGTGCAAACTCCATGCAGAAAGAACCCAGGCTGAGATTCAAACCCAGGAGCTTCTTGCTGCAGGGCTAATGTTATATAGCTGATGAAAATGCTTTCTATTATTTTTTTTAGAATATCTACTTTAGATGTTAGAATGGCTTCTCTCAATATTAAAAATGTCACCAATCTGTTAATTTAGGCATTATAACTATGTTATGTATGGGGCTGTTTTCCAATTTCAACCATTCAGAAATGTAATCATTCTGCTAAATAAAAGGGGTTCAAAGTTTGACATTTACAGTAGTTTCTGGTTTATTATAATGCTTTCTGATTTCCAAATGAAACAAATTTGCATTATCAACGTTAACTGATTTCATTAGGTTCATAAGAAACCTAAAGAGGTGATAAATAACATGGCCATGACAACATAACAAGGTCATATGCTTCTCTTATTTTGTAGATCCCATGCCACCAACTGCATGAATAAGAATTTGTTTTGACTAGACCTATGATTCTACCAGCATATTTGAAAGCAACCTGGCCAAAGCAGTCAATGCAGGTTAAACTTCACATCTGAGGAAGGCAGACCTTGCTACACCAGCAGCTCCAACAATAAATAAATAAAACTACATAAACAAACACAATACAGTTACCACATTGTGCTACAATACAAATATGTGAAAAAGCAGATAAAGTTAACTGTTGATCCCAAAATCTATACTGCAAAAATTCTCCATCTGAATGCAGCAAACATTAGCATAACTGGGTCATCTAATTAAACTATGAAAAAGCTTAATGTGGTTAACTGACTTGGGAATATAGTAAGGATGTGATTCAACATTTAACCAGTCAATCTCAACTCACAGGAGCTATATCAATAAGTTATATTCCATAGATTTAAAAAAAAATATTTCCCACCAGGGGCAAAATGCAAAAACAACATGTTTGCACAAAAGTAATGCCTACAATTGTTTCTGCACACAAACTGTGTTTAAACAGGCAGAATGTGGAAAGATGATATGTGTGCCTCAGCCTTTAAACCATCTGGAATTACATACTGAAATTGTAGATGGAAACAAACAGGGGACAGATTTAAACAAGATTAATTTAATAGTTCTCAAAAGATGTAGCCTATTTTTCCTAAATGTTGTCTGTTTGTGCAAAAAGAACACAATTCTATAGAAAACATGGCTTTCTGACAAAACATCATTGGGTTATTAAACATGAACTCTTAAAGGCTGTTTAGCTACCCTGTTATAGTTAACTATAAATAATTTGTGTCCATTTTGGACAAACCAGGACATGACATGAGTGCTGATTTGAGTCTTGACCTTTTGTGTTGATTAAAACTCATCTGTGGATGACATCAAATTATATGTGTTACCCCAAGTGAGCTGTGTCTAAAATCATGGGCAAAACGACATTATTGGGTTGTAATTTTGAAACACACTATGGAAAGGGAAAGGAAGATACCACAGAACATGCAATTCAGAGCTAAAAATGTCTAAAACAAAAATGGAGAAATAAGTCAGGGTTTGTGAGCAAACTGAACAATTTATGTAGATAATATGTGATTTATGTACATAAAACTCCAAAATGGATCATCAGTGACACCTAGACAAAACAAAACAGTGTTTTTACCAATCTGATTTAGAAATATGTTGAAGCTTTTTTGGTGCAGATCCAATGACATGGATAATGACAATCACACTTAAGCAGCCACTGATGTCCCTGAAGATTGGGAGAGATGTCAGTTGATGCCTCAAGTTGAAATTTGAGGATTTTGACATTTTGTAAACTTTATTTATTTATCAGTAGAGATAAACATAATTGTTGTGCATCTTAATAGAAAGCAAAGAGCATTAAAACGTTTCTCCACAATACAAAAATGAACTCAATGGCATGGCGTTCTGCAGCTCAGTTTGATCAGAAATGAATCTTGGTGATTAAAGACACAATACATAATAAGGCTGTGGTCTCTTCGGCAGATCTGATTGTCTTATGATAAATAAGTAAGTCAGAATGTGACTAAGAGTCTTTTTCAACAGAAAAATAAAATATTTAAGTTGCAATGAACACCCTAGGAACTTCCTGTGATTTTAATTTATCTTGGTTCATAATTACAGAAGGTAGCATGGTGTGCAGTGGTAATAGCTACTGCCTGACAGCTAAAAAGGTCCCTAATTTGAATTTTAGCTGCACAACACATTTGTATTTGGTGTTTCCATAATATCTGCACAAAAAGGTTCATTTCTGCTGAAGTGATGAGTGTAAATTTGCCTTAGGGGTAACTTCTATATGCTTGGCTGTCTGTCTTGTGTTGTTTGTGTTGATATGGGCCTGAGACCTGTCCACAGTAAAGCTAATTTCTTGTCCATTCTTGACCCTGAGGAAAGGAGGTAAAGGAAATGGATATATAAAAGGATAATAATGATTAATTTTTCCACATGATGAATGATTTAGAATCTTTTCCTCCTGCATCACTTCAAAAATGATTCAGTAATAACTGACATTTCATTCTTTTTATCATTATACATTTACAAAATCAGGAAGTTAAGTTAATTGATAAAATATTGAAGTAAAATAAAATAAAAGGCCGAAATGACAGTCAGAGACCTGTCCCCAACCCAAAGGCACAGGGATGCGACCCTCTCATCCACTGGGGTAAACCCCAACACGAGACGGCTGAGCTGGGGGGCAACAAGCAAACCCACCCCTGCCCGCCGCCTCTCCCCGTGGGCCACTCCAGAGTAGAAGAAAGTCCAGCCCCTCTCGAGGAGATGGGTTCCAGAGTCCACGCTGTGCGTGGAGGCGAGCCCGACTATTTCTAGTCCGTGGAACACTGGACCAGCCCTATACCCTCTACAGGGTACTCGAGGGTTCATGGGAGTTTGCCCAACCGGTCCACATGTGTTTTGTGGACCTGGAGAAAGCATTTGACTGTGTCCCTCGTGATGCCTTGTGGAGGGTGCTCCAGGAGTATGGAATTGGGGGCCCTTTACTAGGGACCATCCGGTCTCTGTACAAGCGGAGCAGGAGTTTGGTTCGCATTGCCGGCACTAAGTCGGACCTGGTCCCGGTGCATGTTGGACTCCGGCAGGGCTGCCCTTTGTCAACGGTCCTGTTCATAACTTTTATGGACAGGATTTCTAGGCGCAGCCAAGGGCCGGAGGGGGTCTGGTTCGGGGTCCAGAGGATTTCGTCTCTTCTTTTTGCAGATGACGTGGTCCTGCTGGCCCCCTCTAGCCAAGACCTACAGCATGCGCTGGGGCGGTTCGCAGCCGAGTGTAAAGCGGCTGGGATGAGGATCAGCTCCTCCAAGTCCAAGGCCATGGTTCTCGACAAGAAAAGGGTGGCTTGTCCTCTTCAGGTTGGAGGGAAGTTCCTGCCTCAAGTGGAGGAGTTCATGCATCTTGGGGTCTTGTTCACGAGTGGGGGAAGAATGGAGCGGGAGATCGACAGACGGATCGGTGCGGCTTCCGCAGTAATGGGGGCGCTGTGCCGGTCCGTTGTGGTGATGAGAGAGCTGAGCCGAAAAGCGAAGCTCTCGATTTACCGGTCGGTCTACGTTCCTACCCTCACCTATGGCCATGAACTTTGGGTCATGGCCGAAAGAACGAAATCCTGGATACAAGCGGCTGAAATGAGCTTCCTCCGTAGGGTGGCTGAGCACTCCCTTAGAGATAGGGTGAGGAGCTCGGCCATCCGGGAGGGGCTTGGAGTAGAGCCGCTGCTCCTCCACATTGAGAGGAGCCAGTTGAGGTGGCTTGGGCATCTATACCGGATGCCTCCTGGACGCCTTCCTTTGGAGGTGTTCCAGGCACGTCCCACCGGGAGGAGGCCCAGGACACGCTGGAGGGACTATGTCTCTCGGCTGGCCTGGGAACGCCTTGGGCTCCCCCTGGAGGAGCTGGAGGAGGTGTCTGGGGAGAGGGACGTCTGGGCATCTCTGCTGAGTCTGCTGCCCCCGCGACCCGGTCCCGAATAAAGCAGAAGACGACGACGACTTTTTCATTTCCAGTAAAGTACTGTTAGACTTGATCCAAGTTTGTGGACAAAAAGTACAGTATCTAATGGTTTTCTTTGTAGAAGGTTGTCCCAAGTCTTTATGCTTTTAGCTTAAAAGTACTGAAGACTCTGGGGACTCAGTACAAACATTAAAGAATGTTTCTTAGTACATTATTGAAAGCGAAGAGCCATAAACAACAGCACAGCAGAACAACAGGACAAGACCAAAAAAAATTTTCAAACAATAGGAACAACCAGGGCAAATTTCTGAATGCAGTATGTATAGACCCCTCCACATTTATTGGTAACTGGTCAAAACTTAAAAAAATTTAATCTTTTATTGGAGGAGCATAATCTTACACTAAATAAAATAGTCTGCACAAAAACCTGTTAGTCTGAGATGGTGTAAAGACTGGTCTCTTGAGAGGGGAACCGAACTGGTCTGACCCCAGTCACAGTCGAACAAACGCGTTTGAGTTCATTTAGGTGGATCTGGATGCAGTTGGGTATTATGAACTGATCAGCGACCCAATTGCAAGTGTGTTTTTTCGACAACCGATGAAATAAAGAGGCTGGGACACAATATCAGCTGCAAACCGACTTTAAAAAAAAAAAAAAAAAAGGCTGCCTCTCTGGGTCCCTGAGCAAGACCCTTAGCCCTTGAATGCTCCCCCAGAGGATAATTTCTCCAAAGTCATTTAACCAACATTATGAAAATATAAGTAAAACAGGACTGAGCATCATATCAAACATCACCTAACTAAATAAAAAATAACAAAAACAGAAATATCCTTGGTCTCAAATACTGTAAATAATAAAGGGCCTTATTAAACTAAATAGTTTCCATATTAGGGCTGCAGAGTGGTGCAGTTGGTAGCACCGTTGCCTTGCAGCAAGAAGGTCTTGGGTTCCACTCTTGGCCGGGGGAGTCCATGCAAACTCCATGGACTTTCTGCATGGAGTTTGCAGTAAGGTCCAAAAACATGACTTAATTGGTCTCTCTAAATTGCCCTTAGGTGTGAATGAGTGTGTGCATTGTTGTGTGTCCTTTATGTTTCTGTGTTGCCCTGCAATGGATTGGCAACCTGTCCAGGGTGTACCCTGCCTCTTGCCGATAGAGTGCTGGAGATAGGCACCAGCTCCCCTGTGATCCTGTATGGAATAAGCAGTATAGAAGATGAATGCATGAGTTTCCATATTATAATCAAAGGTAATCGGACTTAATTTAACAAACTGACATTTCTACACTACAGCCAACACTGACATTCATTCTAAAACCCACAAACAACCTCTGATACATTTTCTTTTCAACATGAATATAACAAAGAATAAAGTCAACCTTATCCAAATAATATTCTCTTGTTGGTTAAACCTTTGTTTCAACCTATGGGGGGAGTGAAATATAGCTCATCAAATTTATGAGAATATCTTCTATCACTCCCACCTGCTGTTTTTTTTGTTCCCTCAGCAGGGTCTGATCCCACGTCTTTCAGTCGTGAAACAAAATTCAGTTTGTTAGTGTGAACACCAAATCTTTTCAAAATCTGTGATGACCGTGAAAGTCGCCTAGTGTGTTCTCTGCTTTATGGCTGCCAATCAGTGCATATACAGTGCATATAAAAATCTGGTTTCATCTCTATCTGAACAAAAAAAAAAAGAATTGGGGCAGGAAATTTACTTGCATCCCTGCCATAAAATTGGGACCTAGCCAGTTTGAATTTTACTCTGATGACCCAGAAACAAAAAAAAAAAGAAATCTGTGAGGTGTGTCAGTGTTTGGTCAGCTTGAAATCTGTTTATTCTTCAAATAAATTAGCAGAATCATAATGTAGCTCCAGTTCTCTTGGTTGTATTCCTTGTAGCTAATTTGACAAGACATGCCCAATCAGACATACTAACAAGGCTGCCGTAATTGGAAGAGCTTTGACCTGTTTGCCCAGTTGAGTGTGGTGATGCATAAACAAGCAGCACCTTGTATATTTCATGTACGCTGAGAGAAACAATCTTTGCATATTTGTCATTTTTTTAGCATTTGCTGGTAAACTCAGAAGTCCTGAAAGTGACAGTGGAACAGCACATTCGGTTTGTGGTGAAATCAAAGTGTTAAGATACAGAGAACACTATGGATTGCTCCTGTTACACAGCCACAGCTCACAGCCTGGCTTGTCTCATAGGCATCTTTCTTTGCCTGTTTGTATTCCCCTTCATCACCTGCTTTTAAAAAGATGGAACAACAAATATGGAAGCTATCACCTCTTGTCAGTGACAGAGACAAAATACCCTTTTGTGGAGGTTTTATGTAATATCTCGCAATAACAAACCTGGAGCATCAGATGAAAGAAAGGGATAATGCCTCTATTTTACTAGACAAATGAAGAAAAGACTTATTTAAACAATATGGTTGGGAGTTGTTTTATCAATCAAATTCAAAACATGCTCCATCTTTATGTAAGATTTAGACTTTTTTTTACCATGCCTCTCATTTATTTGAGGCAGTTTTGTTAGATTTAGTGACTGCATTGTGAAAAAAAGAAATCCACTCAGGTGTATTTGGATGTGGACAGTTTTACAGGGACAAGAGGTACTAACAAAACTTTTGAAAACTATGTAAGTTTCCTCTGCTGTAAATGCTGTAGATTTGGTAAGTCAGAAATCTTAGCAATATTATAACCTTGTTTTTAGAATGGGAGCAAGATGCATTTCCAGTTTGGGTATAATCATCTGTTTCTCACAATTTTTCTGAGCATCCTGTGGTTTTTTATTGTAAGGAGTGGAAGACAGCAATTTTAAATCACTCTACTTTGAAGAAAAAAAGTCCATCTTTTTTTTTAAAACATCAACACTTTGCTACACCATACACTATCATTATGTTTGTGGGGAAGTATCACGTGTCAGTGATCAAATCAAGAAAAAAAACGGTAATTTTTAATCCGTCCAGGGGGCGAATTTAAAACCGTTCGTTGACTGAATCAACAAGGAGGGAACTCATCTCCTAGGAAATAAAACCTCTGTGGGTTTTCACCTGCGCCTGGTGTCGGCGCGGTCTTCGATCGGCGAATAAACCTGCTGATCTTCTTGTATCAGACAGATTTCCGGCTTTCAAACTCTTCCGGGAATGGCCTTTTGGAGCAAAAGTTCGCCTGCGAGCTTTTGTCTCTCCAGATATGCGCCTCCGATGCACTGTCCTGTGAGATACGCGGGAAATGGCCACGAAACTTTATTTTTCGGCAGATTTATAATCTCGGTGACGTCAGAGCTGCGATGTCTGTTGAGCTGCGCTTGTCAAAATGTGCGACCAAAATGGATGACTACAACAAGGTGCAAAATCCCCCAGGGAAACAAAAGTTCAACCCACCACACAATATAGTTGTTTAAAAAAAAGGAAAGAGGAAAATCCAATAGAATAATGGTACCAAAAGTGTTTGCTTTTCTCAACAGATACTCAAGAAATTCTGTCTTCTGCTGCGCTGCCAAATTTGTACACATTTAATCCCAATGTTCTTGTCTTATTAATACCTCTGCCATCTACTACTGCAACTCTTATGTGTTTATTGTGTCTTGAAAAGATAATTAATACAAAAAATGTATTCTTGCAGTGTCTAATCAAGACAATATGTCTAAGAAAGTATTTGCTATCAGGAAACAAGAAATAAAACCAAAGCAAACATACCACCTATATGATTTATCATTAGTTCCCATCACACCTGCAAGTTTGTTAGGGGAATTTCTGTAAAAGTTAAATTTAGGGTGTCCTACATCCTTGAAGTAAATAGGTAATTACATTCTCTGCAGTAGATAACTATTCAAGCCTTTTCACCCTAATAGGAATTACGCTATTTTGCTTTCTGATTTACTTGAAAGATGAAATTTCAAAGTTCCACTTTGTAAAAAGTCATTTGGAATGCCCCTGAAGTTGGAATCAACAGACCAACCCAGACTATAAATCCAATATAGCAATGTTCCAGTCACCCACAGCATCTCAAAGAGATAAAGATCTGGGCTTTGTCTTAGGGGAGGATTCCATTTCTTAATTCTTTAATTTGGGTCAATGTGTCAATGTCATGTTGCAGGACAAAGTTTGTTACAGCTTTGATTTTTTTGTACAGATGGTCTCACATTTTCCTAAAACATGCTTCAAAATACTATAGAATTCATTATGGAATTTATGATGGTGAGCTGGTAAGGTCCTGCTGCAGCAAAGCATACCCACATCTTGACACTTTCAGATCACTGTTTTACAGTTGGTATGAGGCTATTTTCCTTAAAGCTGTCATTTGTTTTATACCAAACATGACCTCTGTTCTGGTGTCCAAAAAACTTCCACTTTAAACTCAACTGTACAAAGAACGTTACTCCAGAAGTCCTGGTCGTTTTCTACTTCCTCTCTAGCAAACTTTAGTCTGGCCTTAATGTTTGTCTGAGAACTAAGTTTTAATGGTTTTGGAGACTTCTATTAGCATCTTGCTGTCTGCTTTCAGAGTAAACTTTGTTATTACCAGTAAGATCTGGGCAGTTGTTTTGACAGTCTTTAACTTCTGCACAGTATAATTATCAATTTCATTTTTAGAGACCTTATTAAATCCCTTACCAGACACACAAGCTGCCATACTCTTCTTTCTGATGTCCTCAGACATCTCTTTCGAGCCTACCATGGCGGTCACACTTACTTCAACAGTCAGGAGCACACCAAACGAAATGTCTGAGTTTTAAATTGGCAAACCTTGTTAAAAAAAAATTTAGGGGTGTCGTTATTGGTTCCTTAAAAACAGCATTTTTTAAAATACTTTTTACAAAAAAAAGTTTCAAAAGCTTTTTTCTTCAGCTTTATTTGTTTGATATAATACATTTTTTCATTGTTCTTAAAATTTAGATTAAACAGCCATGTGTCAAAAAATGTTTCTTTCACAGAGTGTCCTAATTTTTGGCTTCCTAATCTATTACCAATTTGGCAAATTGGCAAACTTTAGAAATGACCGTGACATTATGACATTGAAAATATATGCAAAGAAGTTATGTTCACAACTGAATTCACCATCTTTTCAATAATTTAATAATTCTTGCACAATGTTGATTTTCATCCTCCTTTGAACAAGATGAATATTAATAGGTTTTGCTGTCATCCACCTTCGAGAATTGTAAGAAATCTCGAACAGCAGCACCCAGGTTTTAATGAGTACAGAGAAAAGAGAGCACATTACACCTGTCCTTAAATCACTCCTCCTGCCTGGCTTCAAGCAAGCACCAGAATTAGCACTCTAGTTCTCACTTAGCAAGAGAAAGCTATAAAAATATATCACAGTGCTTTCAGCTTGTAATTTCTGCAGTCCAAAGTGACAGTGAAGGGGAGCTGTAAAAGTCATGCTAAGATCGGGGACACCCGGAGAACTTTAAGATAAAACTGCATTTCAGTACAAAAGAGAAAAAAGCAGAGAGCAGATGTAACAAATTCAGAGACGAGATGCAACGTTCTGCTATGTAGAACTGACGCCTTAATAAGGATATCCAATTACTAATTGTCTCTTTTTCAATTCAATTCAGTTTAATTTATATAGCGCCAATTTACAACACATGTCGTCTCAAAGCACTTTACAAAGTCAATTCAATCGAATCATGCAGATTTCAATTCAGGTACATACATTCCAATTAATACTAACTACCAAACAGTGCAGTCGGATTCAGTTTATTATTCAAATTGGTTAAGATTTTTTCCAGCTAAGGAAACCCAGCAGATTGCACCGAGTCAGTGACTTGGAAAACTCCAGGAAAACCAGAACCAGGGTCAGTGTGAGCGGCCATCTGCCATGACTGACAGGGGGATTGAGAGAACAGAGCAGAGACAAAAAAAAGATCACAGAAGCACTAATCCAGTAGTACTTTCTATAGGAAAGAAAAGTGAAACATTAACGGTTATAGCTACTTTAGTGGCTTCATCTAGGAGAGAAAGACAGCCAATCAGATGATCTCTGAGCCAGTTTTCAAGTCTAGAGGATGAAAGAGCACATTTAGTTAGTCACAGTAGAAGCTCAGCCAGTAGCTATGTCAAGGAGAGAGAAGGGTTAAACATTGAAAGACGGGGCCAAGTGGATCAGCTCCAGGAAGGTGCCACAGCTAAACACAGAGTCAGGTCAGATGAAGCTTCTAGAAAGAGAAAAACAGAGAGAGAACATAGAGTTAAAAGCTGAAACAACAGCAAATAACGCAAAATTAGCGGGTTGTATGAAAATGTAGCAGAGAAAGTGAAAGTGGTCATTATGTCCTCCAGCAGCCTAAGCCTATAGCAGCATACAGGGGTTGAACAATGAAACTGAAACACCTGTCATTTTAGTGTGGGAGGTTTCATGGCTAAATTGGACCAGCCTGGTAGCCAGTCTTCATTGATTGCACATTGCACCAGTAAGAGCAGAGTGTGAAGGGTTCAATTAGCAGGGTAAGAGCACAGTTTTGCTCAAATATTGAAATGCACACAACATTATGGGTGACATACCAGAGTTCAAAAGAGGACAAATTGTTGGTGCGCGTCTTGCTGGCGCATCTGTGACCAAGACAGCAAGTCTTTGTGATGTATCAAGAGTCACGGTATCCAGGGTCATATCAGCATACCACCAAGAAGGACGAACCGCATCCAACAGGATTAACCGTGGACGCTAGAGGAAGCTGTCTGAAAGGGATGTTCTGGTGCTAACACGGATTGTATCCAAAAAACATAAAACCACGGCTGACCAAATCACGACAGAATTAAACGTGCACCTCAACTCTCCTGTTTCCACCAGAACTGTCCGTCGGGAGCTCCACAGCGTCAATATACACGGCCGGGCTGCTATAGCTAAACCAAGGAGCGCAAATCTTGGGCTGTGGACAATGTGAAACATGTATTGTTCTCTGATGAGTCCACCTTTACTGTTTTCCCCACATCCGGGAGAGTTACGTTGTGGAGAAGCCCCAAATAAGTGTACCACCCAGACTGTTGCATGTCCAGAGTGAAGCATGGGGGTGGATCAGTGATGGTTTAGGCTGCCATATCATGGCATTCCCTTGGCCCAATACTTGTGCTAGATAGGCGCGTCTCTGCCAAGGACTACCGAATCATTCTTAAGGACCATGTGCATTCAATGGTTCAAACATTGTATCCTGAAGGCGGTGCCGTGTATCAGGATGACAATGCACCAATAAACACAGCAAGACTGGTGAAAGATTGGTTTGATGAACATGAAAGTGAAGTTGAACATCTCCCATGGCCTGCACAGTCACCAGATCTAAATATTATTGAGCCACTTTGGGGTGTTTTGGAGGAGCGAGTCAGAAAACGTTTTCCTCCACCAGTATCACGTAGTGACCTGGCCACTATCCTGCAAGAAGAATGGCTTAAAATCCCTCTGACCACTGTGCAGGACTTGTAGATGTCATTCCCAAGACGAATTGACGCTGTATTGGCCGCAAAAGGAGGCCCTACACCATACTAATAAATTATTGTGGTCTAAAACCAGGTGTTTCAGTTTCATTGTCCAACCCCTGTAACTAAAGAGATAGCTCAGGATAACCTAAACTACTCTAACTATAAGCTTTATCATAAAGGAAAGTTTTAAGCCTAGACCTAAAAGTAGACAGGGTGTCCGCCTCACGGACTAAAACTGGGAGCTGGTTCCACAGGAGGAGCCTGATAACTAAAGGATCTGTCTCCCATTCTACTTCTACAGACTCTAGGAACCATCAGTAAACCTGCAGTCTGAGAACTAAGTGCTCTGTTAGGAACATATGGACCAATCAGATCTCTGATGTATGATGGAGCTAGATCATTAAGGGCTTTATATGTGAGGAGGAGAATTTTAAATTCTATTCTGGATTTAACAGGGAGCCAATGAAGGGAAGCTAAAGTAGGGGAAATATGATCTCTCGTTTTAAATTTCATCAGAACTCTTGCTGCAGCATTTTGAATCAGATGAAGGCCTTTAACTGCATTTTGTGGACATCCTGATAGTAACGAATTACAATAGTCCAGCCTTGAAGTAACAAATGCATGGACTAGTTTTTCAGCGTCACTCCTGGCAGGATATTTGGAATTCTGGCAACATTCTGGAGGTGAAAGAAGGAAAAAACATGTCCTGGTCAAAAATAACACCATTGTTTTTTACTTTCTCACCAGAGGTCAATTTGCATGTAAATAGGTTTTAGGTCATTATTGTGCAGATAAACAATTTATTTATAGTTTTCTGTCAGGTCACCAAATGTCAAATTAAAATGTTCTCGTATTTCAGAATTGATGATGCCATGCTCTTCCATGATCTTTGACACAGAAAAGGGCCCACACCATTATAGGTACTCCACCATGCTCAACAGTGGAAATTTGGTTGTTTTTCCACATATTCACACTGTGTTTCGTGCAAACCCCACTGGAAGTAATTCTTGCCATTAAGCTCAATTTTAGGCTCATTTGACTAAAAGCACTTGGTTTCAATTTAAGTTTAAATAGAACCTAACAAACTCTACATGCTTATATTTGTGGTACGTCAGAAAATGTTTCTGTTATATTACAGCACATTAAACACAAACCTCTAGTTTTAAAGCGAAATGTGGCAAAACAAAGCTATAATTTGTTCTCCACTTCAATTATTATCACAGTTTTATTATAAAAAATCTTTTTGAAGGTTGAAAAAAACAAGTAATTATATATATAAAAAAAACGCTAATTATTAAGCTTGGTCCCTCCTGCGAACTCTGTCATTCCACACAAAACAAACAGTTTTGTCAAGGCCTTTTATGTCTTCCTACAGTCTGCCTTGCTCGCCAGAGCCAGAACTGCAGAAACAGGCAAAAGGAAAGCTGAGGGCTCCATGCAAACCCAACACTTGCATGCTGCCTCTGCCTTCCAGAGTCACAATCATTGTGGTGCACTCCGGGGAGACTCGTTAAAACCATTCTGGAGATGCTAACTTTCATTCCATTTGCAAGTTATCAGTGCGATTTGTCACAGCCAAAATGTTGTGATGTAGCTTTGGTGTTCCCAGGAGGGCTCATGTCAAAATACTCCTGTATTTCTTGCTCTGCTTCAACTAAATTTGGCTCCTGTACCCCCTGCAGTGGCCTGATAGACCCAGATGACAATCACTGTGCATCTGAATAATCAGCGGAAACTCTTGAATAAGCAGTGTGAGCCTGAATGCCTGAGATGTTAATAAACTCTGCTCTCTGAGATGCCTTAAAAGCTTTATCCTCTGGATATGGAACTGCAGACAAGCTCTTACGCAGTAAATAGCAACCCTTGAGTCGATTACTCTTTATCAAACTAGGCCATCCGTCTCCTCGCGCCCAGTCTTTTGTACACAGCTATCAGACCTAGGCCACTGAAGAGGGAAAAGGACAGGCCAGGAGAAAGTAATGATGTTTGTGATGAGACTCAGTGTTGACTTAAGTGAGGCTACTAGATCCCTGGACTCTCACAGTCAGGCCATTACACACTCCCTGCATTTCCACATAGAAAGGCAGAGGGGCTTGTAGGGAATGAAGATGCTCTTATTTTAGACTGTGGTGACCAAAAGATCATACAGTGATGTGTGCACAACTTCTAACAGCAATAAATCCTTCCCCCTAAGAGTTCTGGTGTCCACCACTAGAATTGACTAGTTGTATTATTTGATTTATGACCTTTTCTCTGAATATATATTTTACCACAAAAACCCAACATTCTTGTATGCTATAAAAATGCCAAGCAGCCATACCATCACCAATGACCTGGTAAAGTACATTTGTAACACTGTAATGTTTTATTCAAACTGCCTGAAGATGATATTTTAAAACACTCTGAATCTCCACAACGAGGAGAGGTTCAAAGGGTAAAATAAAATTACAATATACAGTGTTATCAGAATCGAGCAGTAAATGGAGAAGACAAGGAACACTGGTGAAACTTCCCAGAACCTCATAGATTACTCATCCAGGAGGTCACAAAAGAGACCTGACCATCTAAAGCATTGCAGGCCTCATTTGCTTCAGTGAAGGTTGGTGGTTATGACCCAACAATTTAAGAGGCTGGGCAAAATGGCATCCATTGAAGAATGTAAAGGCAAAACTCATAGCTGACCTTAAAAAACACAAAGGCTTGTCTCACATTTGCCAAAAACCATCATGAAGACTTTTGGGGAAATATTTTGTGGACTGACTGAATGACAGGACAAAAAAATTTGTTTTTGGAAGGTTTATGTTCAGTTACATATGGTGTAAAACTAACAGCATTAAAAAAAAAAAACATACCTACAGTCAAGTATGCCGGTGGTAGTGTGATGGTCTGGGGCTGCTTTTGCCCATTCATCCTGACAAAACTGGTGTTGCTAAATCAGGTTTGACGTCTACTTTTCCGGAACAAACCTTTTCAGCTCTGCCTACAAATTAAATATGGGATTGTCATTAGGGTTTTGAGATGGCACATCCAAGACATTAACTTTGTTCTCCTTAAACCAATTTGTCACCAGTAAGATGCTGCTACAATAATTCCACATAATGGTCTTTACTCATGAAATGAAGCATCATGTGGAATGTACCAAGCCGTCCGGCAGTTAAACAAAGAGAGAATATGATGTTGTCACCTCATCCTTCACAGCTGAGGTTTGCCAGCTTCACCTTTTATCTTCCAAATGTAACAATGGTCAATCTGGCAGAATACTTCCTTCATCCTTGCTGAGTGGCCTTTCAGGCCATTTTACTGAGAATAATGACACTCAAAAGTCTAAGATGTTAATAAAAATACATGAAATGTGAGAAAACCAATGACCAGTTCAGTTGTCAAAAATCTTAATTTTCTTATAAATGTTTTTTTTTTTTTTTTTTTTAATCAGACTCTAAATGGTTCTGTGGCAGCTGCAAGGCTTTTTGAGGTTTTGTTTTGCACAGAAGGACACCCAGTTGGAGAGAATGATTGAAAACTGAAAGAAACTCAGAGCTGTTTTTCAGGTTAGGGTAAAGAGGGTCTGAAGTGGAGGGGGGCTGAAGTCTTTACCTGTGAACTAAAGGTTGACCAAGAAAGTAAAGAAAACAAGTCTGGAGGAAAATAGCAATAATTTATAAGAGACCTACAACAAGTTGTAAATTCCTAAGACTCACCAACTGCATTTCAGAATGGTGGCTCACAACAAAAACACTGATAGGGGCAATCAAGCATCTATATTGTGTCTTGTGCAAATTAAAAACACAAGTGCCTGTATAAAATCACAGGGCCAGATCATTCAACAGCATTAGGTTGGTTGTTTTTTAAATTTACTGGCAACTGAGTCATTGCATAAATTAAGTAGCACACAGTGTGCAACTACAGGCACGTTTTTCAGTAAAACCCAGTAAATATTAATCATTTGCTAACAATTTGCTTTCTCAGCTGAATTCTCAAGAGTGATATTAAAAATGAAAAGGAAAGTGATTCCGATTTATACCCTTTAGGATGCTTTGATTAACCTTTTCATGTCATTAGTGACTTTGATTCAACTAATGATTCCGATTCAATTCAGTAGCGCCAGACTGAATTATTACATTACCCTGCAAAGGTATTCATACCCCTTTTTCTCGTTTTGTTGCATTACCACCTCTCCAAATGTTACAAAACATGCTTTAAACATCTCATGGAGCACATTTAAGCCCATGAAATCAGCTGCAAACTTGCTAAGATATTGCTGTCCAACTAACTGACATGGATGGCAAGGGGAGCATTTATCAAAGAAGCTGCCAAGAGGCCCATGGTAATTGTGGAGGAGCTTCCGAGACCAACAGCTCAGGTGGGAGAATATGTTGAAAGGACAACTATTACTCATGCACTCCACAAATGTTATTTTTATGGGCCAGTGGAGATTAACTGTTGCAATAAAGTAATAAAAAGAAGTCCATCTTCAGCGTGCAATAAAACGTGGGGCACAAACAAACATGTTCAAGAAAGTGCTCTGGTCAAATGAGACCAAATCATGCAAAATGAGACCTACAAGCAACATGCTGTTTGTGTGTTTGCAAGCTGGTCAGAGATGATAGAAAGATGGTTGGAGGCAAATACAGTGCCATCCTGAAAGAAAACATTTTAGATGCTGCATGAGACTAAGGTCTCAAGCGAGAGCTCCAATGGACAGACGATCTCCATCCATTCTGACCTGGCTTGAGCTATATTTTGAAGATGTACAGCTGAAACATCAGTTAAAGAAAATTCAAGAAAATGTATGGTTACCATTGGTTGGTTGATCACATAAAATCCCAATGAAACAAATTTTAGTTTGTGGCTGTAATGTGATAAAAGGCTATACAAATACTGTTAAAAGGTATTGCGAAAATGTTTTATCTCAACTTACTTTACAAGGGCAATAGGTCAAATATACACTGCTCAAAAAAATAAAGGGAACACTCAAATAACACATCCTAGATCGAAATGAATGAAATATTCTCATTGAATACTTTGTTCTGTACAAAGTTGAATGTGCTGACAACAAAATCACACAAAAATCATCAATGGAAATCAAATTTATTAACCAATGGAGGCGTGGATTTGGAGTCACACCCAAAATTAAAGTGGAAAAACACACTACAGGCTGATCCAACATTGATGTAATGTCCTTAAAACAAGTCAAAATGAGGCTCAGTATTGTGTGTGGCCTACACATGTCTGTATGACCTCCCTACAACCCCTGGCCATGCTCCTGATGAGACGGCAGACGGTCTCCTGAGGGATCTCCTCCCAGACTTGGACTAAAGCATTCGCCAACTCCTGGACAGTCTGTGGTGCAATGTGACGTTGGTGGATGGAGCGAGACATGATGTCCCAGATGTGCTCAATCAGATTCAGGTCTGGGGAACGGGCGGGCCAGTCCATAGCTTTAATGTCTTCATCTTGGTGCCTATAATAAATCTGATTTTATACATCAAATTAGATGTATAAAATAGCCTAAAATAAATTATATTACTAGAGAAGCATATTCTCACACTGAAAACATTTTTGAGTAATCCAAGTTTTAGCAGAAGAAAGATCATTCCTCTGCACAGTGTCTCCAGATCATCCAGAGTCATCTCTTAAACTCCCTTCTTTTTAGCTCACCCCACAGACTTTCTATATGATTTCGGTTTGGGCACTCAGATGACCATAATGTTGTGTTTGGACCACAATTCTGCAGAAAAACGGAAATGACAATTCATATTTGTTTTTTCTAACGGACCACCAGAGTTTTACTTGAAATGTCTTGGTATATCAGAGAGTTCATGATACCACGAGTTATACCAAGGTTCACCAGGACTTGGGGTCCTGAGAGAACGTTTGTGCCCCACATATTTTGAGAGAGAAAGGCGCACAGCAACACAGATTCCCCACTATCCTTAAAATGGACATGAGCTGCTTTTACATTCTTTGCTTCATGACAGACATACCTGGGATGTTTGTTGCTGAAAATGTAGTCTTATCTGCCCAAAGCACACAGGCTCAACAAAAGCCACAGTAGCAGTTTGCCAACTTCACACATCCCCAGTTGGAATGGGAGGACTGAAAAAAAAATGCTCTTTAACAACTAGCTGGCAAGCAGATGGTGTTAAGGAAATGTGTTCACCACAAAATGCCACTCCTTGCTGCAGCTGTCTAATAGTCATCTTTGGAGATTTTGTTTTACTTTATTTTGTTTTTGAAGATTTTGGCTAAAAGAAATGGGCCACTGTGTAACGTCATGTTTACATCCAAAGAACCCAAATGTGATGAACTTGAAAAAAGGTATTCAATAAAAATAATAATGCTTGAGGTAGGTTATTTATTTTGGTACCAATAATGTCAAATTTTTCTCACATATTTTAGTTTGAGATTATACCACTGCAATAAACAATACATACAGTCCAAAAATTGTGACCAGTATTGTTTGTGCCGCCTGCCTCTAGAAGACCGAGCAAGTATAAATGTTGGAATTCACCCCGCAGCATCAATAAGAGCGTTTTTGGGACTCTTGGTTTTCGTGCGCTGAGCAGCTGTTTGCCGTCACAGAGGTGCTCAGCTGTCCGTGACCGCAACCAGACAGGAAGGCTGCTCTGCTGTAGGATGTTCAGCAACGACTGAAGTTGAGGACAAACTGGCAGTATTTAGCGAGCAAACATGTTGAGGCTCATTTCCATATTTCACCTGGCTGATAAACCCAGTGTTTACCTGATTCTTCTATAAAAACAAAAACAGGGGAACAGGAAAAAATAACATTGTGCCTGCCACACGACACTGCTTAAAATGCAAAGCAAAATGCTCCCACTTGAAACTTGCCTGTTACAAAAAAAACAGAGCTCCTTTTGAGCTTGGCACATCACCGCACGATTGGGTGGGAGTGAGGTAGGGCAGCTTTTTTTAATTATTTGTTCAAAACTGAGTAATTAAGACAAGTCTCTCTTTTCACATTCAAACAAACCATTGGCCTCTCTTTCCCTGTTCTCTGACAGCATTATTCAGATGAGGTCTGCATTGCAGTCAGAGCCATGTTTACTGACCAAAGCCGCAGTGTGAAATTCAGAATAATTCCTCTTCACAACTCCACTGGCATTCCCTTACACATCTTGCCGCTCTGTTCACTTCAACCAGAAAGCCCAGCTGGCAGAAATACACCTGTCTCTGTTCGTCTATCATTAACCAGTTTTTATGTCATTAAAAGAAAAACAAGGAAATATACATTCATTATCTCATTGATATAGTAAAGGGACAGAGTAATGTCAGGGTATCGAGGAAACATAATTTGCATGACGTCCACACCAATTTTTGCACTGCAATTTGAAGGTAGAGCTACTGAAGGCTACATCCTGGAATATCCAGCAGATGTAATTGCTGAAAATGGCAAATAAGCAGAACAAGCAGATATGTCAGGACACTGCTTGGACACCTCATTATAGCACCGCATTCCTCAGTGAGCAGGGAGGAGTCCGCGGTGTGTGGCTGAGCAGGCAGGCAGATAAGCAGCAAACAGAGAACTGTTCCATTAGGTTTAGAACTGAGCACGCCTGTGTTTGGGGGGACTGTTGTTGGTAGTGATGGCAATAGGGAGGAGGCAATTATTCCTGCATACACCTAGATACGCCCTCACAGAAATCTCATAAGCAGTCATGTTTCCCCAGCCGGCATGTAACTCTCCCAAATTGTTTCATGTTCTGTAGAGCAACTAAATAAAAGCGAAAGGAAAACAATTCCTCCTGAGACAGAGAGGAAGAGGAAATACGTATGTTGCATACTGTGTAGTTCTGTCGAATACTATAGTTGGATTTCTTTAAAATGGCATTTTCTGTTCGAGTTTGATTCTAAAAACTCTGGCATGCCTTAATGGGGAAGGAAAAATCTCTTAAGGGTTTACTGCCATCTGTTGGTACCGAGCAAAACTGATTATCAGCTGATAAGGCCAAGCTGTGTAGAATGATCCTTCTATGCATTTACATGTAGGCCTACATATACACCAAACTGGACAGGTAAATACACTTTCAGACTTTGTGAATGTATTTTTATTGATTTCTGTGTTGATATCATTTCAAAATATCTCGCTCTCATTTTTGCACTTATGACTGCACCCTAATGACGATTCAAAGTGGGGTAATAGTGAAAAAAACTGAGATTGCTGTTTGCACCTAATGGTTATGAATGTCAAGCAGCTTTCCCTGACTGGTTGATTAAGAGACCCCAGAAGAAATCAACCAATAGAAACAGAACATTTAGGATAACAGAAACAATAAAAGATGCATTACTTGAATTTCTGTACATGCAACTATTTCAAAAGATTGCTTATCATTTTTTCTATGACTATGCATTGTACAGTGCCTTCCAAAAGTATTCATACCCCTGTAACATTTGTTTGGCATATTTTGTTACATCACAATAAAATTATAACGTAGTCATTTAAAACCTTATGTGATAAACCTACACAAAATAAAACTCAAAAGTAATTTTCCACAAAATGCTGTGTGTGGTAGGAAATTACACCATCTCCATTGTAAAATGTGATGGCAGCATCACAATGTGGGGACGCTTTTCTTTAGCAGGGACCGAGACCAAGGAACACAAAAGAACAGGTTGCAAATAGAAACCTATGAGGAAATGGTTATCCACACACAGCCATAGCAATAACAGCAATAAATTGGATAAGCAACTATGGAGGAGTTGCAGAGATCCACAGCTCAGGTATTCGAATATTTTAATGGGACAACTATTAGTTGCTCACAAACTTGAAAACATGGAAAAGTGGGAAGAAGAAAGCTAATGTTGAAAGGAAGCCACAAATAGCTCCATTTGCATTTTGGTACAAGTCAAGTACGGGACGTAGCTAACGTGGAAGTATATATTATGGTCAAATGAGCAGAAACCTTAACCCTGAACACAACATTTGCACAATCGGAAATGGTGGCACCAGCATCATGCTTCAGGGATGCTTTTCTTTAGCATGGGAAGGAAAAGCCTTTGAGAGGAAGACTGTTTGAGCCCAATACAGGTCAGTCATAGAAGAAACCATTTTAGAGGCAGCAAAAGACTTGAGACTTGGAAGGAGATTCATTTTCCAACAGGGCAAATTTTTCAGACAGTTACGAAAAGCTGTTGGAGAAATACCACAAAAGACTTGGAGCTATAACTGCAGTAAAATATAATGTAAGTACATTTTTGAGGATATAACTTGATAAAATTTTAACGGTTTATGGTTATCAAAATGCTTTTGCACCGTAACACAGCTTTTATCATGTATAAATATAAACTGCAGTCCAGATGATTGTTTCTTTTTATTTATTTTATGATAAAAGAGAAAACCCCTAAAAAACTCACATAAGCTTTTCTAAAAAAAAAAAAAATCATTTTGTGGGGCAACACTTCCACCATAAACATGATTGTGTAAAATGGCACAGCCCCATTACCAATAAAGGAGGCTGAATCTAAAAACCAGCAGTAAATTCAAACGTTGTCATGTCACTGGCAGAGATCTAAAATGAGGTCAGAAAACAGTTTGTCTTGTACACGACCACCATAGCATGGCTACACAGATGGACCTCTGGCAAATAAGAGCCCCAAGGCTAAATACAGCAGCTGTGAAATCTCTCATCAAACTGGCTAATTTAGAAGGAAACTGCATTCAAAAATGTAAATTATAGTTTTTATCAATTCAGCTCAGTTTGGCACTGAGAATGGCTCCTTAATAAGAAGAGAAGCACAAGTACTGATTTATAGAGGCAGGTCCAAAGGATGTTAAAGCCCTTCTATGACAGTTAAACAAGATATGCAGAGGTAGAGAATAAAAAAGAGAAGAGAACTTTAAGGGATTTCTGTAAAGAAAAAAAAGAAGTTGTTGTTGGGACAGAATCCCATGTAAAGTTAAATGGTGAAATTGTTGAACTGAAATGATGCATTAAATTTGCTATTTGACATCCTCAGTCTGCCTCTTCTTCCTCTGACTCGGACTCTGAAACGAATAAAATTACGGTTAGTGTTCTCGAACATCGATGCACACCAAATAATAATCTAAATTAGCAGCAGCTTAGCTACAGAGAGTGAGGAAGTGACCCACCTTCCTCTGCGTGCTTGAGCCATTCGACAAAAGTTTTCATCTGTTCCAGGAAAAAGCTTTTCCCTTTGGGAAAATGGGCTTCGTTGTACCACTTCAGAATTGCCTCTTCACTCAAGACATCGGCTTGAAATAAAAATAAAGAAAGAAAGAACGAACATTTATTTAAGCTGATTCCAGGAGCACAGATGCGTTCCCAGGTGCTTGGTGGGGGGGAATCTTCACCAGGGCTGCTGATGACATCAATCAAGACCAACTTTCTGGCTATAATCTCTGGCCATCTGGCACCATTCATACATGCCTTCATAGCTTCCCACCTCAAAACAAAGTCCGTTTCCATGCAAAAAGGCAAACATGGAAACAGGAGCCTTATGGGCATAATTAACTCACCTTTGTAGAGCAGAACAACGATTTTCTGGAAGGCCTTCATAAAGTGGATGTTGTCATAGCAGTATTCCTGGATCTTTAGCAGAAGTGTGAGTTCAGAGAATCCCTGGGAGGTAAAAGCCTTCAGCAGTGGGCTGTATTGCTGAAAATGTGACACATTTATAGAGGTAAGAGTACTGTTGTGATAAGCAATGGAAATCTCAGGGTTTTGATGGACAGGGGTGGATTTAGGATACTCCTCTGATTTCTAACATTTTTTTTCTAATTTGCTGGCATCTTGCAAAAGTATTCATACCTAACCACAAGTAGTGTATACTAGTATACGTGAAGGAAACTGATGCATGGTTTGCATTTTTAGCAAATAAATCAAAAACCTGAGAAGTATGAAATGTGTTTGTATTCAGCCCCAGTTAAGTCGATACTTGGCAGAACCACCTTTTGTCTTTCTTACGTGAATGTGCTTTAATCTGAATCATTGTAGCTCTGGCCATATTTTTAGGCTTGTTGTCCTGCTAGAAGGTGAACTTCCAGCTCAGTCTCAACTCATTAACAACCTCTAACAGGTTTTCTTTCAGCACTGCCTTGTATTTAGCTCCCTGTCTCTCTCTGTTAAAGAAAAACATCCCCACAGTATGATGCTACCACCATGTGTCACTATGGGGATGTTGTGTTTAGGATGATATGCAGTGTTAAGTTTTTCTCCCACATTGCATTTTGTATGTAGCCCAAAAATGTCCATCTTGTTATCAGACAAGATCGTCGTCTTTCATATTATTCCCTAAATTGCTTGTAGCAAACTTTAAATAAGACTCCTAATGGCTTTCTTTTAAGAATTGAAAGAAAGCCATTCTCCAGCACTTTATCCCCGACCTGTCTGGTGTATTCCTTGGTCGCCATTATGCCGTTTGTTCTCTATTTCTTAAACAAACCAGCTGGATTTACACTGACATCAACTTACACTAGTATTAATTTAATAATTAGGGGACTTTTGGTGGTATTGTATTGTGTAGTGGTATTAGTAACCAGGGTACTGAATGTCTATTTCATATAATCCAAATTACCTATGTTCAAATTTATAGATATAATGCAAAACATGTTAAGGAGTATGGATACTTTCACAAGGCACTGTAAATGCTCTCTCCTAAGCAATAAACCTACAGCTGCATGGATCTGGCTGCATCTTCCAGTTTAATTAGGTAGTCAGGTTTCTTTATATTTCTACTTCCATCTACTGTCACAGGCTAAAGAGAGAAAACAGACCATTGCAAATACTTAACAGACGTGTCACCTTCAAGTGTTTAATGGCTTGTTCTGCGACCAGCTCCTCCTTCTTGTTCCACTCCACAGAGCTCATCACGCTGGACCAAATTAGTCCAACCATCGTCTGCTCCGAGATGTTGCTCTTCTTCATTTCCTCTCGGGTGTACGTGATAATCTGCAAAAAAAATTAACGACAATGCAGACAAACCAGAGCCAGCGTGTGCAGAATCTTGCTGCTAATCAAATCCTCCGGATATGTTAGGGATTGGACCCCTCACAGAAGCGTGCAGGAGGTGACAATATTGTTAAGGCTGAATGGATTGCAGAAACTTTTCATCGATTCACTGCATCCATTTCACAGCCACTCCAAAAGACAATGGCAAGCAGAGGTCAAGAAGAAAGCAATCTTTAGAGCTGCTCTCAGTGGTGTCCTACATAAAAAGAGCTCAGTGTCAGAAAAGCGGGAAAACTAAGTGGACTTACATCCTTGAGGGTGTCCCCTCGTGAGATCTGATCTTCAATCTCTTTCTGTAGCTCCTTGCGTGTACCTATACACTGCTGGTTTTTGGCGAAGTCTGAAAGCTCCTTCAGCCCTGCATCTTTGAAGTACTTAGAGAAGTGCTCACTACTGCGTTTGTTGGCTGGAAACAGTTCCTGAAAGGAGTCAAATGTTCAGTGAGGACTTGACTGCTGAATGTCACAATAGTTACCAAACTGTTAAACTAATAAATGTATGTGATTTAATTTAAGAGCGCACACACGTTTCAGACCCAATTCTGTGGTAATAATTTTGTATTAAATGTGTCATTCTCACCAACAGTCTGTTGTCCATGCCAACCCTCCGAAGACTGCCAGCGACTGAGTTAATGTCCTTCTCGGAAAGCCAGGATTTAAAGAGTTTCACAGCAAAGCAGGCTGAAACACCTGAACAAATGAATGATGATGTGAGTCAGCTGCTGCGAACAGATCTGCCAGGATTAAGTTAGGCCTCTGTAATACATCGGTAAACATAAGTGTGCAGTTTTAATTGGAATAAGACCATCAAGCAGATGGAGATGGATATGACATGGTTACGTCTATATAATAATATGATTTCAACAAACAGCATTTCAACACCTTTACATTTATGAAAATGTGAAGCAGATGACTATTCAGTCCGTCTATTTAAAGTTCCAAGCTTCAAGGGTAAAGTGACGGATATAATGGGTGGGGCTCGATTAGCTGCGGCTATTCATCAGCTGCAGTCTGTGTGTGGCCACCTTTTTTTTTATTTTGCAGCCAGCAAAAGACAAACAACCAAGTCAAAGCCAGGCAATCCTCACAACACCATCTGCATCGTTTAATAACTAATTAATAATCCAAGCATGTAATGGTAACCTAGATTTACACCAAGGATAAGACAGTTTATTTTGTTTTTGTTTTTTCTTGCTAATAACCTCAGCCTGTAGACGAATGTGGTCTATAACTGTTATTTGAAAAGTGAGCGGTTTGTTGACATAAAGAAATGTAGCATTTTCTTTTTTGCTGCTCCAGAGAGAAAGCTAATGTAACACTTCAAATGTCAATTAGAGATGCACAGAGATATCATCTCTCTACTGAGAATGGCCATTTAATACCTAATCAGTGAGAGGTCAGTAAACTCACCATATCTTACAATTCACTCCAACAACAACAGTTTGGTGCAGACGTTGTTACAGTGGGAAGAGGGCTCAAAATTAGCCATTTTCACAATTAGTGAATTTTTAAAAATAAAAGTTAAAAAATACCAGCAAAGCCATAAGAAGCTTCTAGAAAGAAGGGTATGTTGGCTGGTTAATCGAACTGCCACAATAGGGAGTTCAGATATCAGCAAATTATAGGAAGCTGAACCTGTTATGGCAATATTGCTTTGTCTTTTTACAAGTCCAAGTCTTTCTGTCATTGAACATCCAGGATCTGGACATTTCTCAAGCCTTATGGGCATCTCACAGCGAAGGCAAAGCTCTCTCTCTATAGGGAAAACTCCCAGGGACTGCAGTTAAAAATGCAAAAAAAAAAACAATCTAAATGAACCATGCAAATTGCTAATGTAAGATGCAAAAGACAGCTTAAAGCGCTAACTCTGTAATCATTTTGATGTTTTGAAAAACGAGAAATTCTGTTTGACACTCGTCTACCTTTCTCTCACTATGTGATCTTGCCTCTGATGCTAATATTAATCATTAATGATGGATCACCACAGGAAGGCTTCTTAGTACTCCTGTGTAGTTATGGTAAATTGTTTAAATATTTAACTAAAACATGTTTTTTTCCTCAAATATTATGTTAGACACTGCTTCTTTGAATGGTGTTGCAGAATTTCTTTTTAGATATCTTTCAAATATGCTACACTGATATTTTAAGAAGTACAAATAAGTTTGGGAGGTATATTCTTGCTTTTAAAGGAGCAAAGGAAATATTCTTTTTTCATTCTTTTTAGTTAGGTTCATTTTAACAGATACCGCTATCCCATAACCGGCAGAATTTGACTGAATTTACGATTTCCAATGATGCAGAGACCGCTCTGTAACTATTGGCAGTTTTTGAAAAAAAAATGTTTTCGTTTTATTATAAAATTTTATTACATTTTTATTAATATTATTTTCAATTAATCAAGAAACTAGAAAACGTAGTAGAGAAAGTTGTTTATTTATAGCTCTTAAAGAGAAACTTGGCAAATAATCCAAATATAATGGCCCAAAAATCTATGATTGTTTAATCTCTCATATCGATACATCTTCAGTTTTAGTTTCCTCAGATGCCATTCAATTTGCTCAGCTACTCAAGGACAGCCTGATGTATTCCAGCCACAACGCGTATATGTGCGAGTATTTGGCATCAGGTTTTAAAGAAGCAACAGCTATTTGACCCAAAACGTTTGACTGAAAGACCTAACATCGCCTTAGTTCTGAAGGTGCAAAAAAAAAAAAAACCAAAAGCTTTAAACATAAATACAGCAATGAAGGTCCACCGTTTACTTGATTCAGGAAAGTAATAGGAGCAAAACAAACTTCCATCCCATTACAGTAAGAAAGGACATTACTTAAAAACGAAACATGAAAACATACATAAGACTTCAACTGCCTTGGCTGTTGGGTTCTTGGGTCCATTTTAAATACCCCAAAACATGTGACTTAAAAGTTATTTTTTAAAAATGATATTATTTTCATGAGTGATGAATTGATCCGGCTTTCCTTGTTGATAAAGATTTCCGGTTTACTTTGAGGTCTGACCAGACTCTTCTGATTTCTTTTCCTATGGTCTAAAATAAACGAAGAAAAAATGTGTGCAGATGATTGATAACGGTAGTAGTCTCGAATCCAACACATATGTGCCTAACCCCCATCTAACATTTTTTTCTACTAAGCCTAAAACTAGGTACATCAGACAACAGGCTGTTTATAGAAAGAAAACTGATTTTTCAGCGTTTTACCAGCAGAAAACCAATTCAAAATAATTGCCAACCTGTGTTATTACATGCTAAACTGGTAAATCAAGCTTTGTCCCAGTGAAATAAATCTTCCTGAGAAATTCAAGTCTGCGCCTGTGTAGAAAAGAAACTAGAGAGAAAAAAAGAACAGATATACTTGTAAAAACAAATGTGTGACGCTCTCCTATAACACAAAGAAAATCGGACTGCTTGGTGAACATCTTTTCACAAAAACAAAGCAGACAACTGAATAAAGCAGTGCTGAAGGTTTTCACACAGTGTGCGACTGTAAAGATGAATGTGTACATTTTGTATGCTCTCTAAGCCTCACGATGACAACTTAGTCCAAAAACTAACTGTCAGATCAGAGGGCAAATGGATTTGTTGTCTTAAACTTAGCTGACATTTTTAAAGATCACTTTGCTTTCAAACTGGTGCTGCATGAATAAACCAGAACCAACACAACAAAGTGCTTTATTCATACTTAATAAGTGTAACTAAATCCAATGTAAAAGCATAACTGGAGCAGAAGGGGTAAAGCGGGGGTGTGGTGAGGAGGATGAGGGAGAGTGGCAGCTAGCTTAATTTGACATATTGAAACCTGGAGAGTAAACAGAATGGTTTCGCCACAGATAGATCTTTTGCGGTGGAGGATTTTTCTGACCCCGAAGACGGTGCTGCCGAGGCAGTGGAGGACAGAATGGGGGCGTGTGTCTGAGATGGTTTATACCCGAACGCTGGGCTGTGACGTAGACATTAACCAAGCTGTACAGTATGAACCAATAGGAAAATTCAACTGCAGTAGCCACCGTTTGAAAAGTTGATTTGGGGTTACGTTACTCTTTAAATAGTTACATTTTGCTTTTAATATAACAAACTAGAGCCCACTTAAACTGCATGGGAGCTCTCGTCACGTCCTTCAAAATCCACTTACGGTCAGATGACCTGCAACAAGACAACAAAACCATCTAATCTCTGACTGGATAGTTAAATTTGTGATTTTTGCTTTCACTGTCCAATCAGTGTAAAAAAAAAAATATTAAAATTAAACTCATTTGGGGAAATCTGAGCACTGTATTCAGCACAATATCTGCACTTCTATTTCTTCATGTACTTACAGAAAGTCACTAATCTCACACTTGTATTTAATCATGCATACATCCTCCTTTACACAAGCACAGACCTCAGTTTCTCATGTAGGATTTATTTCACATGGTGATAAATCTTGATTTGCAACTACAAACTCCAGAATAATTTGCAGAGATTAATTTCCAAGCTAAACAGCTCGCCGACTCTAATTGGTGCCCACAGGAAATAAACGATAAGCACCAGTGAAAAATGAAACGGGTTACCTTCTTTGACCACGTTTTCGTTGAAGAGGCTGCTGAGAATGGAGGCGGAGAGATTGCCATTGGCCAGCAGAATTCCCGTGAGCATGGCCAGTTTGTTGCGTTCAGACTCTGTGAAGCCCTTGAGAAACAGCAACAGCTGCCAAACAGGAAGCACATGGGATTTAATTCTGTTGAATGAACTGAATTAAACAATGTCGTTTTAGCCCTTTAAATTTAGTAATAAAATAAAATGATGGTAAGGCAAGTAAAGATTTCTATAACATTTAACAGACCTTTTTGATTTCCTCCTCAAATCCCTTTTCCAAGTATTTGTAACGCCTGATGAGCTTGTTGAAGACCTACAAATCCAAAATATATATGACTGTTTGAGCAATTTTTACTTACATTTATATCACATTGATCTTTCAAGGAATTTGAGATTTTTTTTGTTTTTGCAAAATTGGATAATTCACCTGCGCGTATGCCTGCATGGTCTCCATGTCCTCCTGTGCTTTGAAGACACAGAATTCTGTGCAGATCATGTCTTCAGACAGAGAACCACCTGGGGCTAAAAAGAGAAATTAGTCAAATTCATTCATCTGCCATCTAAAAGTATTGCGCAATTTCTCTCTGAGCTTGACTTACTGTTCATCCTGTCTCACATATTCAGTTATCCTGGTTAGTATCGTTCAGACTGTTGGTGACTGACTGGGTAGGGTGTGGCATCACTAGTCAAAGCATATAATAATAACTAATATCGTCAACCCTTAAATCGCCTGTTTGCTGGGCTAATTCAGTTTATGATCACTATAGCAAGCTAGCCTTAGCTTACCCTCACAAGTCCTCCAGCTTGTACCCTTCAGTTTGATACCGCTCCATGGCTTCTCTTCTCTTCTCTAACCCTATCCAGAGTTCTTTGTCTTGCTGCCTGCAGCCTCCACTGGCTCTTCTTTCACTCGGAGTCTGAAAACAGCCATAGACTGAGCAGCAGTCAAGGCTGAGGTTGTGTTTGTATCACGTTACTTTTTCAGACTGTGGGGCTACCTTGCTACTGATGATACTGCCCACTTTGAGATGGTATTCAATCGTAATGGAAAACAAACCAAACAGTGTAGAGCTGACCCAAGTCGAGTCGAGTAGAGTAGGTACTAATGGAAAAAGGGCAATACTGTGTCTTTGTGAAAGCAGTCTCAAAGGCAAAGGGTCAAACAAATAGTAAAAAATACCCTACAGACAGCATTCACAGATCAGGAGTTACTGGTTGTTTGACTCTCAAGCAAAAACACCCAAGTCTGAGTCCGGTACCAACCAATGGTGTTTAAGGGTCACTGATCTTACTTACTTTCCCTTTTCTGCCAGCTATATATTTTTATGTGGCCAATATGTTGTTTTTTTTTTTTTCCAGCAGTACATATTTTTTCTTGACTTAGAAAATTGTAAAGTATTGATCCTCTGTGCTAGTAACATGTTTGAACAAGTTGGTTGAAAGAGGCAGGCTGAAGGATCAGGTTCATTCTCCTACTCTGCTTTTTTGTAGATCTGGTGGTGGAGGCATTTCAGGGGACTCACAACCATGGATCCACATCAGACACAGCTTTGAAAGGAGGCGCACCAGTGTTGGTGCTCTTTGCTCTAAGGCTCCGCTGTCATTCGGCACCAAGACTGATGGCTTGCTGATGGCTTAACAAAGTCTAAAGTTATAATAGATTTTTGTAAGGCCTCTCACCCAGCATTCCTCCGGCCACCAGGATGTCGAACAGAGACTCAGCATATCGCCTGTAGTCGAGCTTGGCACCAGAGCTATCAAGGAATTTGGCAACAGCGTCCAGATCAGAACCACTTTGATTTAGACCTTGCACAATGCTTTCCTGAAATTGGGACGGGTCAAATCTCTCTTTTTCATCTGTGGAAAAAAAACAAACAGAAATTTTCTTGAGTAATATGAAGCCAACCACTTATGACGAGTTGGTAAATTATACAAATATCCTCTAATGACCCTTTAAAAGATGATTCTTTAAACTGAACAAATTTTTTATTTTATCTATGAAACCTAAATCCTGTTCATTCAGTTGCTGTTGTTAAGCAGTGAAATGGGAATCTAGAACCTGGGATTTTTCACTTGTATCCGAGTGTTCTGAGTGTCCTGGCAGCTATTCCCAAAATAACATTTTTTATTTTTATCTTTTTAAGCAGTTCCTTCAATTATTTAGTTTGTATGCATCATTTTTGGGTTAAATGGCTATAATTAATTGCATCAATACACCTACTCTGACTTACAAGGATTACAAGATTTACTAGTATACAATAAAAATAATAATATCAAAGTGACACAGTATTCTAATGTCCTGAACGGTATTACTTTTGTCCCAGAAACTATGTCTTGGCTGGTGTGAAAATGGGAACTTTTTTCAAAAACCTTTGAATAATTGCCTTTTACATTTGATGCTCTTTAATATCATTTTCAATAAGAATTTTGAAAAAGAAAACAAACAAAATCTTATCAATCCTAAAACTTTAGAAAAATTCGTCACAAATTAGCAACAAGTTTGCTGTGGGTTAAAAATGACAATGTTGGCATTTTAAATACTTTAAAAACGTTTTGATATTTTGTGCTGTCTAAATGGGGCAAGTACTGCTTTAAAGTTGTTTTCTTCCCTTTTCACAGATTAAGTCATTTACATAATCACTTAGTTTTGTTACATGGCAGCTTATCTCCAATATTAGCCACTTTTACCCAAACAATGCTAGCCTAAGCGAGACTATTCCTGGTTGGGTGCGGCTTATATGGGACCATCACCATTTTGTACTCAAGCAGCTTCGATCATTTTGCACTCGGCTTTTTACAGCATGAAAAGGAAACATCTGTCACAAGGCATTTTATATAAACAATGCATCCATTACCTGTCTTGGGGACATTTTGTACCAGGTACAACAACCTGTGATTTAAGGCTATTTCCTATAATCTACTCAGTTTACCACAAGGTGATGGATTTGACTCTGATAAATTACATAAACCAGTAATTCTAATCAGATTATTATTAGTCCTGAATCATTTTAAGTCCTAAAAAGAAAAAAAAATGTATTTATAGGATCTGCCTTAGTAACTCAAACTGCAAACAAACAATCAGACAAAAACCGAAGTTTTGGGGGCAAATTAAAGATAAAGGAAGTCATCTAAACGTCACTTAATGTAAAAAACTGAGTTTTATCTTTAGCTATTTCTCCAGACTCAATTTTCTTAATTCCATAATTTGCAGAATTGCAAAATTATTAAATCAAATCCCTCAAGTCAGGACATGCTAAGGAGCCCTACATTTAAATAATACAATACTTAAAGACATCAGAAGAAGATCAGCATCAATAGCACACATCAAATAACATGCATTAAATTTGTCTTCAAAACACCAAAAAATACATAAACAAATAAAAGCTAAGATGTCGTGGTGTGAAGCGTAATGCTTACCTCTTTTTCTAGTTTTGAAACGCTGGCCTGTTAGCGTCGGCTTCTGTTGCCTTTGATTATTCATAAAAGACACTCTGGAAAACAAGAAGCCAGGCAAGACTCAGCGATAACAACACGTGTTTTTTACGTTGTAGCGAAAGAGCAATAATGTGATTTAATTAAGGACAGGCATTAGTCGCAGTCACGTTTGTTAATTTACAACTTGAAGAACTAGCGTTTATAAACCTTGACAACTAGGCGTAAATCACTAATATAAGCCATCATCGACAGTGTCGCATTTGTTTTCCGTTGCTAACAACAAAAAAAAAAAATTAAACTAGCATTACCACTAAATAAAAAAATGGAATCCTTTAAGTACAGATGTCTAGCTCAAAACTGACAAAATACGGATCAAGGCCTGACAAAACAACAACAAGGCCGAAACCAATAAGTTGACGTTAATGCTCACAGAAGTAGAAATATCTGAGGCAGCTAGCTAAACTACACCGAGCGTTTAGCTAGCATTGATTTTCGTGGGGTATATTGACGTCACTGTTAAACTTACAACAACGGCTCGGTTAAATGACGAGAAAACAGTCAAAAAACTTACCGAAATCCCTTTTTGGATCACAAACAGTCAGTCGAAAAAATGTGGTACTACTGGACTCAAGCTCAATAAGGTATAAGGAAGAGGAAACGGTATACGTCAGCGCGCATGCGCATTCGTACTACCCGTCCCCGCACATAGAACAAACCAAACCTGCGAGGATTTATACTTTGCTTATTTCCAGTTCTTAAAGATGTGTGATCAGATTTACTTTCAGCCTTCTCTAAAAACATGGAAATACACTTTTTGTGAATAACCTGCAAAACATGAATACACGATGAAAGGAAAGTCCAGCAAAATGTAACATATGTGTTTCAGTCCTGCGTATTGAACACTTGAAACCGAGCCAGTCGTTAAACAGTTCATCAGCATGTCGTTGCGATGTAAAATTAAGACACAGGAGGGGGATAGTGTGCTGCCGGGAGGATGATGAATCCTGCCCATTTTCAAAGGAAACAACTTTGCTTAAATTTAAGCATTCATAAATTTTTCCCTTAACACCCGTGTTCCAGGCCTAAATATTTATATATAATATATAATATATATATATATATATATATATAATATATAATATATATATTTAAAATAAGAGAGAGAGATACTTTTGTCACTTTCTGGACCCTTCTCAGACTGTGTTCACTTCTTAGCTCCAAATGCAACCAGTATTCATTTTCTTTTCTTTGTCTCACATCTTCATTTCACTCAACCATTTTAACCTGCTTTAATCTGTGTTCTAAAAAAAAACATATGATACGATATGTGACATGCAGGGTCATTGTGAAATGTTTGCAGTGAACGATGGCGTGCAACTGGGACAGAATGTAACAACTGTGCACAATGCACAGCTATAGCAATGTGAAGATTTTACTGAAATCTTTGTCACAGATATCGATTTTCTGTACCAATAAAGTATGATTTCAGTGTTGTTTCTTATTCTTTACAGTTCATTTCATTATGTTTGTATTTTTTGCTGATCTAAATAACAATGTACTTGCAACATTTAGTCAGCTTTAGTGCCTTAACTGTACTATTGGTGGCTACAGTTGGGACAAATATGCACCTTTTATTTATCAAATTCAGTAAATCAATTCAATTCAATTCAATTCAGTTTATTTATATAGCGCCAATTCACAACACATGTCGTCTCAAGGTACTTCACAAAAGTCAGGTACATACATTCCAATTAATCTTAATCATTGAACAGTGAGGTCAGATTCTGTTATTTATTCAAATTGGATAAAAAGTTTTTCTATCTAAGGAAACCCAGCAGATCGCATCCAGTCAGTGACTTGCAGCATTCACTCCTCCCGGATGAACATGTAGAGACAGTGGACAGTCACTGGCGTTGACTTTGCAGCAATCCCTCATACTGAGCATGCATGTAGCGACAGTGGAGAGGAAAAGCTCTCTTGTAACAGGAAGAAACCTCCAGCAGAACCAGGCTCAGTGTGAGCGGCCATCTGCCACGACTGACTGGGGGATAGAGAGAACAGACCAGAGACACAAAGAGAACAAAGAAGCACTGATCCAGGAGTACTTTCTATGGGAAGGAAAAGGTAAATGTTAATGGATGTAGCTCCTTTAGTCGTTTCACCTAGAAAGAAGGAACAGATAAACTCTGAGCCAGTTTTCAAGGTTAGAGTCTGAAAGAGAGCACATAATTAGTTACAGTAAAAGCTCAGTCAATCGCCATGTCTAGGACAGAGAAAGGGTTAAACACTAAAAGACGGCAATGTGGATCATCGGTAGAGGGTGAGCATTAAGTTGTTGCCAGCAGAAGCTCGGACTATCCCCTCTCCAGAAAGGTGTCACAGGTAGACACAGAGTCAGGCCAGGTGTAGCTTCTAGGAAGAGAAAAGAGAGAGAACAAAGTTAAAAGCTGAGATAACAGTAAATTAGAACATGCGTTCTGATCATTTGAAAATAAGAACCTTTAAGCAGGTATTAAACATGCTTTTAATTAAGCCCAGGATTTTGTATTAAAAATGTTTTAGATGTAATTTTCTAATCTTAAATGCATTTTCTTTGGCTGTCAGCGGGAAATCATGATAATTAACAGAAAAAGACTTGAAAACATCCGTTTGTGTGTTATTAAACTATGTAATGTATTTCGTTGAGTTACTAAAATAAGTGAAGTTTTCAGTAATATTCTAATTTATTAAATCTGACTGTAGTCGTCTTCTGCATAGTTGAGAAAAAGCAAACATTTTTCCCACAGAGCTTGAATGCATCACAAACCAACCTCCCCCCCAACCCTCCCGCACAGGAGGTGATTAAGGGACTCTGGACAAACCCAGAGACGCCACTCCAGCCACTCCCTGCGCCCGGCAGTTTGTGAGCTCTCAAATCCATCCGGAGCTCCGGTCAAAGTGCTGAGATCCGGATGAGAGAGCCGCTTTCAGCCTCATCTCATCCAGCACAGCCGACATAAGTTCGACCGCAAACAGCCGGGATAGGCTTCGGGAGTCCACTCCAGAGTTGGAGAAGCACCCCGGGATCTTAGTTTTGTCCGCGGACTGGATTCGGGACGAGGACGAGCAACTCTTCAAAGACAAATAGAGGTGAGTTGGATGAACTCTGCTGCTTGGTAGAGTGAGAGTTTTTATGTTTTAAATTTCAGTTTAACTTATTTGGTACAAGTTAACTATTCGCGCAAGTCCTCAGAAGTTAACTTTCTAATGTGATTGGATTGTCTTCCTCCAATCAATCTCATTCATTTCTTCTCTTTTTGCAGTGGAGGGGGGTTGGGGGTTCTCCTTTTTCTTTCTTTACGTTTTCTTTATAAGCCAGCGTTTTAACTTAAAGCAGTGAATGTTATGTTTGAGTTGCTTTTGTACTCCAGAGTAAAAGTCGTGCAGCAGTTATGTTCACTGTCGCTAATTGCCAACATCTGTGAGCAAAAGCAATTTGAGGCGAGTCCAATCGCTGCAGGACAGCAACGGTATTAAGTCTACTTTACAAGCTGTCGCATAAATTCACTTTTTAACTGCACAAAGTAGCACTGGAATCGAAGTTTGCTGGATATAGGAGGTTTGATGATTCATGCAGGAAAAGTTCAGTTCTTTACGTTATGTGCACTATGGTGTGTAGGCGGACACTGGATATGGAGGTTGTGTTGCAAATGATGAGCTGATTAGCCGTGTGTTTACAGATTTAAAGGTACCAACCAGTGTTATTTATTTATTTATAATTTTGTTCACTAACAAATGTAGACTGACAACAAAACCCAGCAGCCTAGCGACGTCTGGATGTCTGCTGCAGAGTTTCAGGACATTTTTTGGAAACGTTTTTAAAAGGCGCACGAAAGAGAAATCCACCCTTTCTCCCCCAGCTAATTCTGCTTTGTGTGTATTTGCATTGATGACATCACAACAGGCACAAAAAATTGAACGTATAATCTGGCATTAGTAGCTAAACAATAAGGTTGATGATCGACCTTTGACACGTTTGGAAATAGAATCTGATAAGAGATGCACAAATTAAACTTTTTCTGGCCAATACCAATTTCTGGTTTTGTTTGATGTCTGACCTGCTGATTTATTATTTTTAACTTGTAAGAGACTTTAAAGAGCTGTAACTCTTTTGATAGCTTACAATCTATCAGAAAATAAAGGAAATGCCAGATTATCCTTATTTATAAATCCAAGCATGTCTCCCTAACCTTCAGCATTACTTATTAATAAGCCCAAAACTTTCATTATTATACATGCTTGGTTGATACATTTATTGACCGAAAATTGTACTTCCCAATTTAGATTTTTTTTTTTTTTTAATGAATAGGAAACCACCTGTCCTCCCAAAGCCCATCAACAGAAAACTGGCAGGTTCTGTTCTGTGGCCGGTCGAGTGGGTCATCGTTAATTAGTTTGTTTACCATTTGTCCCAGTCCCTTTTCACAAACTACTTCAATGTGTCTTGATCTTGCCTTTTTTTTTTCTTTAAATCCATGCAGTGTTCCTAAGTATGTCTTTAAATATTTTGCTGAATACAAATAAACACGTTTTGGAGAAATCTGATATAAAAAGATGCAAAAAAAAATCCGGTGTGCGACATGTTTTACAACAAAACAAACTGGAAGCATTAGACTAAAAGTTTTACTGAAAAGACAAAGTGACCATGATACGCTTTTGCCTAAGTGACAAACTAAATCTAAAAAAGTTAGTTTAATTTTACAGAATGGTCTGGCTGGTAGCTTTAAGAACTGCTGAAAGTGTGTTTTGGAATAAATTGCTGCTCAGCATGAATAAAACCTTTCTTCTGTTTGAGGGAAATCTTCCAACTTCTGCCCATGATGGGTTGACCTATGGGATCCAGAGTTGTTAGTCATAGTGAAACACTGATGTCCTATGAGAGGAACAACTCTGGCAGCTGTGGTGGGAACATAATGGCAAAAAAATATTTGCATACTTTAAATTTTAATTATCCCCATTACACCGTGGTTAGGAAAGCATCTTTACATTCAGTGTTGTTTTTTTCCGAGCATGGATTGTCTCTTGTTCTGGTGGCTCTGAAATCACAAAGGATTAAAGAAGACCTTTTAAGAAAATTACTTTCTTTTTCTTCCCCTTTGTGGTTTTCCACAACTCTGTCCCGCCTCTTCTGGCAGGCTTTGCTGTGGGGAAACCAGATGGGAACTTTATCACACACTGATCAAACAAACATTGATGTTGTGTGACTGATAAAGGTAGTGAGCTATCAGAGCTGGAGAGGGGGGAGGTAACAATCATTTAGCTCAGCTGGGAGAGAGGCAGCGCGTGGGAGTGGTAGCTAGTAGTTCCACGCTGTGGGAGCTTTTCAGGCTGCGTGCAGAGAGCTGCCACAGTATTTTCCACTGTGCCAAAAACCCCATCAGGAACACTGGGGGGTGACGCGCTATGGTCTGGAGCAGGTTGTATAGAGGATCAAAGTCCCTCCACCAATGCCATGGTGATAAATAGTGTTTGCACTTGTCAGCCTGTGTAGTGGGGCGTGTGGCTTGTGTTAGGCCTGAGTCAACAGAGGGAAAGCCACTCTGAAGCCAAAATGAATCAGTAGTCCTCTCAGTGATCCTAGTTCAGCAACCTATCCTTTCTATGACACATCAGCATCTAACTTATTTTTCTCTTCAGATTTTAAATTTAAAAAAGGATGCACATGTTTTCTGAGTTAAGAGTCTTGGAGGGCTGTTCACTGTGCAGCGCAGCTCTGGATGCCTTCCACCAATTCAGCTTAACTGCTTATATTTCACCTCCTTTTCATCCCCTGGGAGCCACAGTACGAATACTGTACATTAATTTTTTTTTCCTCTCTCTCTGCTTCGTCAGGTCCAGCACAGCTGTTTTTTCAATTCACTTCTATAAGGGTTAGCCAGAGTAAGTGTGCCTCTTATGCAGAGGGCACTTGACTGCACAGACGTACCCTTGTTCTTTTTTTTTGCATTCATTTTGTGGCTTTGGTTAAGAAGTAAGAGATTTGACAACATTTTTTCTACAGTTTTACTCCATAATTAACAACCAAATGGATTTCTCCACTGGGATGCAAATTGTACCTCCTTGTAAGTCACACATGCCTGTAAATATGCCTGGACTGAGGAAAATATAAACTTTATGTATATCTTATTAAATAACTTGTTGCCTTAAGCATGTGAACTCTAAATGCTTGACTTGTTTTTCTAATCTGCTCAGATGTTGCATCCAATGGTCAAAATGCAGAGGTTTCTGCTGCTTTGATGGCCATGATATAGATTCAAACAAATTTGTCTGCACCCTTGGTAAAGATTATTAAAAAAAAAAACAAAGTAAGTTGGCCCTTTTTTGTGCAGCATAGTCTCAAAAGGAAAAGATCCAACCTTTTGGTTTGATTAAACTTATAGGGGTGCACAGATTTGGAAAATGAGGTTAATAAAGTATCTAGTTTCACAATTATAGTTAAGCCCAAAATTATTCACACCACTAGAAGGTTTAGGTTCAAATGGATCTTTTTATCTCACCAGCATGTTTCTTGAAGTAATATTAATGTTTTTGGAGTGGCGCAGTTAGAGTCTCGACTTGAATCCAATGGAGTATATGTGGAGGGTGCAAAAGATTAGGGTAATGGAAAGTGGCCTTTCAAACTCAGACTTGTATACCCTGTTCTCTTCAGCTCAGCCCATAGGTTTTCATGTAGTAAAGGGTCTGGGGACTGTGTTGGCCACAAAACGAGGTTGCTTTTTGGGTCTGGAGTATTTCTGTTAATTTTTGCCAAATATTTCCCTTACATTTTAGATTGTCCTTTTGAAAGACCCAGGGAAACATATTTTCAGTTTTCTGGCAGAGGTCATCAGAGCTTTTTTATTCAAAATATGTTGGTATTTCGGAGTTCATGATGCCATGCACTCTTAACAAGCTTCTCAGAGCCTTTGAACGAGAAACATGCTATCCCACACCATGATTGATCCTCCACCGTTTTTAATAGTGGACATGAGGTACTTTTCCCGTATTCCTCCTGTCTTTCACAGATCCACCTGGAATGTGTCTTTAGCTGAAAAGCTCAATGTTGTTCTCATCCGACTAAAGCACACATTTCCAGTTAAACTACAAGTAGAGTTTGGGAAACCTGTGTTTACATTTGTGATGATAGGACTGCAGTCTACTTCAACAAAGTCAGGCACCCACTGTTGCGTAGTGAAGTCCTGCTGAGAAAAGCTAATTAGAATCCTTGCAGACCACACCAGCTGCAAGATGTCAAATAGACAATCTTGCGAGACAGCAATGGTGCAGGATTGACCCGTTTCTGTCATTACTCTTGCATCAAATGGTTGTTATGGAGACTTTGTATTACCAAGATGTAGCTCTTTGCTGCAGTGAGATTTGAGATTTTTTTTCTTATGTAACAAAAATAGTGAAAATATGGATCTGTGTCCAGCCTAATGGTTAGTGAATAAACAAAATGTTCCTCTCTGTCATGTCATATTTTTACCTCCGAGAAACGGGAAGTCGTGGATTACTAATGAGAAGTTCCGAGAAACTCTGATCAACTTAAAAATATACATTACAAACAGAAAAATACATCACTTACATCAGCATTTTTATGTGTCTCTACATGTAAAAGTGTGAGCTTCAAAGCATTGTTAAAATCATTCATAGACTGACTCTTAACTAGTCTGCTGAACAAGGACTGTGTGATTTGTTTTGATTAAAGTTCTTTGATAACAGCCTGCTAACATACTGCTTCTCGGCATGATAACTGGAGTGTTCATAATCCAATGTTGTAGGCCAAGACTATGCTGGTTTCCCGTTTTGCACATTCATGAATTCTAATAGTTTGTGTAAAAGAAAAATGGTTTGGTATAATTTTGTGCAGTTGAAAATAATTTTCTTCAGATTTGCTAGATATGTTGCAGGGTAATCGAGAAATCAGAGTTTTGGGTACTCCAGATGGGGTGGATCTTGTTGGAGTGGTCGGTTCTGTTCTGGGAGGCAGACTTGGGGCCAAACTATAGTATCATCTTAAACCAGGACGTCATCTTTAAGGCAGAAGGCTGTTTTCCATTCAGCTTTCACATGTGATCGCTTCTTACCATTTGCGAATGCCTGGCGGGTTCATTTAGTTTATCTTGATTGGCATCTATGATCTATTGTTTTGCAACTCTGGTAGTCTGTGCACGGTGAACTGTTTTGCAAATAAAGAACAGCTTGTTTGGGTTTCAGACTCATGTTTAACCTGCCTGGATGGTTTTGCGGTATGAAAACATACTGATAAATGTGATGTCTTATGTTTGCAGTAGTTTAGACTCAGCACGACCGTTAAAGATAAGAAATGTTTTATTTTAACCTATACAATGTAAAATGACTGTTATTTGACTATTTAAAATGAGCGGGACTAAACCTAAGCTTTTATATAGTTACAGTACTGTGAAAAAGATATGTTCTCTTGCTTTTTATTATTATTAGATGTTTTGGATAATCAAACTATTTTTCAGACTCGCTTTATTGTCATTGTACAAAAAGCACAATGTATAATATCTGACAAAAGAACCTTAGTAAATGCCAAATGAAACTTTCAAATAATATTTGATTTATTAATGGAAGAAAGTTACCCAAGCTAATCTGGTCCTATATGAAAAAGATGGCTACCATAAAAGGTAACTACGGCCATCAAGCCTTGGCAATAAATAGCAATGGCAGATTTGGACTAAGCTGCTAAAAATCCTTCCTTGAACTGATTTTTGATTGGTCTTTCTACGTAATCAAAGTGTCCTTCAGCTTAAGGTCATGGTTGGGCATTAATCTTCAGGATTTTTTACGAGACAGCAGGATTCATGGTTGCATCAATTACAGGATGTCTCAAAAGTCTTGGATTATCAAGGTGTTTTTTTTTTTTTTGGCGAATGTACGATGGTCTCTTGTGTTCTTTTGGTCAGTGTGGTTTGGCCTTGGAAAATTCCCATGGATTCCATTTTTGTCCAGTCTCTCATACAGTTGAGTCATTAACACTGACCTTAGCTGAGGCAAGTCAGGCCTGCATCACTTTAGATTATGTCCTTAGTTCTTTTGTGACCACCTGCATGTGTAGTCACTCCTGGGAAGGTTCACAATTGTTTTTTTTTTGTTTCAATTCGTAAATAATTGCTGTCACTGTGGCCCGCTGGATTTCTGAGGCCCTAAATTGGCTCTTTAACTATTTCCAGTCTGATAGATGTCTTTGATTTTGTGATTTTTGTGTCATCTGTTCTTGAATCTTTTTTTGCTGCTTTTGGGATTTTCAGACCTACTTCATGTTGTCAGTTCTTTTTTTAAGTGGTTGACTACTATTCTACTGGTCTGGTAGTAATGGGGGGCTGGATGTGGTTGTCGTTCGTCACACCTGTTTCATGAGTTGACAAGGGGAGCATTTATATTTTCACATAGGGCTAGGTTAGTTTGGATGGCTTTTTTAAATATTAAATGAAATCATTAGAAAACTTGAGTAAATATAAAATAAGTTTATCTTCTGTGGATATTAAAATTTGACTAATCTGATACATGACTAAAAGCAAAAACAGAAAATAATCTGTAAGGTTAAAAATACTTTTTTTCATAAAATGGCACACATTTCTGCATGAGTTATCATTTTACGCTTGCCAAATAACCTGAATTTTATTTTACCTTCAGGACAATTTTAGAAGGCAGACACAAAATGCAGTGTTGAAAGCAAAGTCTAAAAAAGTTCTTCCAGTTGCGTCTGAGTGCACCTGAAAGTGGGAGTGCCTGTCATCTGGTGTCCCAGCCTTGCCTCTCTGTTTCATAAAACCTCTGCCCTGCCCTGCCCTTTGGCACAGCCACATGTGCTGTTGCTGCTCTGTTAGACAGGGCTTTAATCTCCACCACTGGCAGCTGCAGTGATGTTGTGACTTCTGCTGTGTGACGAGGCCATGCTGATCTCCAGTAAATTTCCAGAATAATGCCCTCTGACTGATAGATTTTAATATTACTGGTTTCCCTGCGGACTGCACCAGATTCTCAAACAACACAAGGTAGCGTGATGGAAACTGTCCCTCATTATGTCTCACCTATGCTTCCTTAAGCCGCTTTAGCCCAGACTGCAGGCTTGATTTGTTGATCAAACTGAAAATACTGTTTCAGTATTTTCACCTTTAAGCTGCTTGATTTTTATTGAGCACATGCATCCAATAAACATGAGCTGCTGCACTGACTTTGCTTTTAGTGGTGCGTTTTGCATGTGAGTGTTTGCACGGTTGTTGACCTTGTTTTTTTGTTTTTGTCCTTGCTAAAGGACAAACAACACACACATGTGGCCACATGCTAGATGCTGTTAATAATGCATGTACATTTAGTGGTGTTTTTATTCATGTGTTTGTTTTCCCTCATAGGTTGATCTGGCTTTGAAATCTAGGTCAGAAGCATGTCTCTCAATATTACTGTGGCATGTATTGAAATCCCAGGTTCAGTCCGACCATTATCAGCCTTCATATGATAAAGCCCCACTTGTGCTTTTATTCCCTTGTTCAGCAACTTAGGTTCTCTAAAAATGGAGCTCTAATCTGTGGGAAGTATGGATTGGGTTATAATTTAGATCCTTTTCCATAGGATCAGAAGTGACCCAGCACCAGCAGGTATTGGTTGGATAAATAATGGACTGTTTTAGGAGTTGGAGTAATATTAATAATTATGAGTACAAACCGGTCATGTGGGGAGTCTCTTTGAAACAATGTACGTTTTTGCAATTACACTTTCCCATCGCTCGTGCAAGCGTTGCAAACTACAGACATTTCTTTCACCAGATGGTTGCCACAGTTTGATTATGTGAGAAGTTTCCTAGCCGTACATAATGGCTCCTTTTTAAATGCATGAGGTCAGCCTTTAATGCGCCAAAATTAAATGATGTGTAAATTACAACCATCTGCTGCACCGCAGCGGGCAGAGTTTGGAGAACGGATTCAAATAAGTTGACATGCATACATGGAGTCAAAAGGCTGTTTGACCCAAAGGCTTCCTGAATCAATGAATCAGGAGATTTAAATTTCAGATTAATTGCAGCTAAAACCATGTGGATGCATGTGACGCTTCCCTCTTATTACAGCAAGTGATGCAGGAATTACAACCCTGATCAGAAGTTTACATACACTCATACACTCATGAGCTTGAATGCCATTAATTTTGGTCTTTTTTTAGAGTCAAATATCATATATATGATCATATAAGAACAAATTAGTAGTTTTTTTTTTAACTAAAAGGTTCACAAGTTTCATTATACACACAAATTTATAGATGGGCCTCCTAATATTTGGTTAAATGTCCTTAAACAGTTTTGGGAGAAATTAAACACTTGTATTGCCATCCATAAGTGTGTGGCATAATTCTGCCTGGATATTTGACTGTTTTGGCAGAATTAATATAGTGGATTTCTGTCTTATGCAGGCCAATAAATCTTACATATAGTTGAAATAAAAAGGTTTATGCTACCTTGCATATCTATTGCAAATTAATTTAGAGATGTTTGAGATTATTCTCCTGTTAGAATACCCAGTTTTTTTGAAGTTGAAAAATTTGGAGACTATCCTCTCTATTATATAAGCAGTAAAACAGACCCACAGCATGATGCTTCTACCACCATGCTTGATAGTGGTAGGCCTACTGTTATTTAAATTCAATCTTTTTATCATCTGATCTTTATTTTTCTCCATAAGATATTCAGTCCTCCATGTTTGTTACCGCAAACTTAATTTGTGTTGATTTTGCAGTTGTGATTTTTTTTGTCCCTTAACCCCTCAGTTCATGGCAATGTAAAACTTGTTTTACTGTGGACATTGATATTGGGGAACAAGCAGGACATGACAGGCTTGAGTCTTGGTGGTTCCTGGATTGTTACTTATTTTCTAAACCATTTCATTTTGTCTGAGGCTGACTGATGTTTAAAACTTGGACACAAGTGGGTGTTCTAACAGGAAAATGACAAATCCTCAAAACAAGAGTAGATAAAGCAGGCCACCATTAAGCTTTCGGAAATCCCTGACCTTAGCCCTATTATAAATTCAGAAACAGTGCTTGACCGCTAGGTTTGAGCAAGGAAACCAGCCATTTTAAGTGAACTCAAAATTTTCTGCCAAAAAAGCGCTTAGATTTCTTGCCAGAAGCTTGCCGAAGGCTATACATCGGGATGGGGTTTAGGATGATACTTGCTAAGGGACATTGATACAAATAGGTGTATGTATATTAATTAGACCCCATATGTATAATTATAACCATGTGAATTAGAAGCTGTTTTGTTGTATGATAATTCCACCAGGGAAAGAACCAGTCAAATGAATGATTTCGAAGCCCAGAATTAATAACATCCGTCCTCGTTTTTACCCAACCATAAAGATTCCTTTAAAAATATTAGAATATTAGTGGACTTCCTGTCCACTTATTTGAGAAAAAAACCTTGATCAAAAAATTGGTGGTGTTGGTCTTGACCTGTTGAGATTGTATAGGTCGTCTTCATCATCTGCCTGTATCTCAGCAGTGGGATAATCCGCTGAATTAAATCATGGCTGTAAGGGTTATCTCTCATTCACGCTCTTTGGACGCAGCCCAAGATTTAGCAGCAGGGAGCGACTTTTATTAATGGGATTGTGTCTATGGCTGCCCGAAGGCCTCTTCTGAATCTGGGCTAGTGGATTATAGTCGCAGGGGGATGAAGGGTTTCCAAGATGCAGACAGATGTAGTGTGTTTTGGGTAGGCATAGACCAGGTGCTTTGGAGACATCGACACATCTTGTTTTTCCCCAGGTCGGCGAGTGGCTTTAGCATCTGTGTTCACTTAGGGGGTAGTTGGCCATGTCCTTTAACACCTGTTCATACCAGAAACTAGACTGGACACTTTCATTTTTGTGAAGCTGTGCAGCACAATGTTTTCAGAAATATTCACACCTTTAATTTTTTCCCCTTTTTTTTTTGTAATGTTATGGCTTCAGATGTCAATATTTTAAGAGCAAACACAAAGTAGTGCATAGTTGTGAGGTGAAAGGAAAAGGATGTATGGTTTTTTATTTATTTTTTGATTTGTTAATTAAGCTTAAGTGTGGTGTGGTATGCATGTTAATTTCAGCTCTTCTTACAGCTCAGTAAAATCCAGAAGTAGCCTAACTGGTAAAGAAATCTCCCTGTGTGTAAAGTAGTCTCATGTAAATACAGCTGTATTTTGAAGGCCTCAGAGGTTTGTTAGAGAACATTAGTGAACAAACAGCATCATGAAGACAAAGGAACAAAGCAAAGATGCGAGGGGAAAAAGCTGTGTGTGTGTTTTGAAGTTTGAAGCAGCTTAAGGTTATAAAATAATATTCCACGCTTTGAACATCCTGCAGAGCACTGTTCAACCTATCATTTGCAAATGGAAAGAGTGTGTTCTGGGCTGCACACCCATCAAGTTAGTTTAGCCCATGACAGCAGATTCTGTTGACAGAACAACTATTAGTCATCAAGCCCACAGATTTGACCTTTATGGAAAAGTGGCAAGAAGAAAGTCATTGTTGAAAGAAAGCTATTAGAAGCCTCATTTAGTCTGCCACAGCCCATGTAGGGGAAATGGCAAACGTGAAAGATGGTGCTCTTGTCCGATGGCACCAAAAGGCAACTTTTTGGCCCACATTCAAATGCTTTCTGGTTAAAAACATCATCCCCACAATGTAACGTGGTGGTGGTAGGATGATGCTACGGGGATGCTTTTCTTGACCAGGGACAGGGAAGATTGTTGGATAGAACTAAATACAGAGCAGTTGCACGCATGTGGGCTACTTACTAGTTTGACAAGTTTTCAAGGCAGTTGGTTGTACTGGATTATATTTGGGGTTGTCAGGGGGTTGAATACAAATGTTTGCCATTCTTCTCAAAATATTGAAAAGGATTTATAATACTTCCACTTCACAATTATGCACTACTTTATGTTGGTCTATCACAAAACTCTGTGAAATACATTGAAGTTTGTTATTGCAATGTAACAAATGTGAAAGTTCAAGTGGTATGAATACTTTTGCAAGTTGCTGTAGAATAATATTAAGCACCTCTGTATTAACAGACTTGCAGGTGCCAATGCAAGTTAGGACAAACATCATCTGATGCTCTGAAAGTCATTAGACAAATAAGTAGCAAGTAAATTTACATGTACTGTGGTAACTGTATCAAGAACAAAACTCATTTGACTAGAACATTAGCAACATCATTATGAAGCTGCACACAAAGACAACATCATGACATCAGAGCAGCTGATGCTGTCCCATTCCTCCAGAGACTCATTGACTAACTTGAAAGAAATTGGCTTTCTTTAAAAAGTGCAGGGCAGGCAACCAAGCAGCTGGTAGACATGAGCATCACTGGGAATGTTTTGGCACCATGCTGTCAGGGCTGACGCATTGCACTATATAGTCTGTGGGAACAAAGTGGCCGATTTCTGACAAGTAAGCAAAGATCAACCCCTACCCCCCACTCAGAATCTTCAGAATCGAGATCAAGCTGTTGGCGTCGCAGAAGTCTTTTAAAATGTCCCGCATGCCAATGAATCTAAATAATTTGTACAGTTCTTTCTCAAATTGCTCAGCTAGACTTTTTAAAGAGTTTTTCCTTCATGCTGAGTGAGCAAGCAGTTTTGGAAATTGACTGCTGAGTACTACTAAGAGCTGGACAACTTTTTTTATGGGCCAATAACACTGTACACAGCAGGGGAACAGAAAGCAGGGGAAACGGTGAAGTAGAAGTCTTCACCGGGTATCTAATTTTTTATTTATTTTTTTGGAGCATCATGTTGTTTCTAAGCTGCTGCTGAAACATGACTGGTAAGAGTAGGATACACCTTGAGTCATGTGAGGGTTTCGTCTTTTTGTTCGGTCGGTTTACCCCTCCCCCCCATCCGTTTCCCTCTGCCACACGAAACACCTCGACTTGGTAATATTGGTGAGCATAATTTTGTCCTCTTTTTAAGTAACATGCAACTAATAGTGAGTAGAGAGAATTGTAACTCAAGTCCATTGGCTGTTGAATGAATGACTGATGAATTGGTGGATAGATGGAGAGATATATTGACTTGGTGTAAACCTGTTTTAGTTTCTGGCTGTGCGGAGACGGAAGGTCACTATATAACCTCACTATATAGCCTCATCCACTTGGATTATGGGCACGGTCTGTTGCCACAGCAGGCAGTATGTTTTTTCGCACAGCAAAGCCCTACATCAAGGCACTGAGTATAAGTGGGGCCCCTCTTATTATATCCAGCCCTTTAGCAATGGGATTACAGTTCAAAATGGAGATGGGCGGCAGCACAGGGCCCAAAACTGCCAGCTCCAGCACAGTCTTTGTCATGGTTCACCCCAGCCCAGATCCTTTCACAGGCCCAAAATAAATTGCTGCAACAAACGAGCAGAATTAAAGGGAGGAGAAAGATGTGCAATAGATTTTTTTTTTTTTTTTTTTTTTACCCTTTTCTGTAAATTTAGAAAAGCACATTTTAAGGGAGAAAGTTACAACATTACATGTCACAATGACAACTGGTTTATTAATCAATAAATAGGTTTCAGTCAGCCTATGCCAAGTCCCGTAAATCGATGTAAAATGCTTTTTTATTTAAACATTTCGGGTATACCTACCCCTCACACATAGTTTTTTCCTTCATGTCTGGATTTTGTATTTTAGTATGCACCAGCATTGTTTTAGAACAATTGTTAGTCATTTTTGGCAGAAAAAGCTCTGATATACACATACAAATATTTGCAAGGTCATTTTGGGTGTTGATACTGGGCTTTAAAACATATTTACGGCCCAATGAAAACCATTTTAAAGATTAGCTTGTATCAGTTTTGTAGCAAATCTGTTTTTTATAAAGATTTACCCTGCTGATATTGATGATTGATTTTTTTTTTTTAAACCAGATTCTGTATTCTTTTGTTGAGCAATTATACGAAAATATGTAAGAGCATTAAAGTATTTACGTCTAGCTTATCTACCATTAGCATCCATTAGCAGTTGCTGTAAACTGGGGCTCTACCAGTATTTTAAAACAAATACAAAATGATTATGCAATTGACAATTTTCAAATTGTCTTCAGCATTTTCTATAACCAGTTGGTGCAACTAGCATTACTAAAATGTCAGTCTCTAATTACAAGAGTATGTAGATCCTTTTCTTATCACTGAGAAAGGCTGCTTACATTTCAATGTCCAGTATGATCCATGACAGAGGTTAAAGTTCAAAACGAATGAAATGGCGCAACTTTGCTGCGTTGTGTTCAGCCTTCCTGTGATCTGCTGAAAGTCTTGCTCTCTTACATGTTGATCATAGTTTTCTTTAAAAAAGCTTCTTACATATGTGCGTCATCTGACTTCATTTTTAAAGGCTTCATTTATATTCAAACTGATAAATTTGAGTCCTATTCCTTTAGAAACAACTTGCTTCACTAGAGACCAAGGAGAGCTTAGACTATGTAGGGTGTGTCCGCTGATCTGGAAAAGATAGTACTTTCGAGTTTCCAGGTTGAGTTTAAGTTGAAAGTAATCACCAGCTGAGAGACGCTGTGTCCCTAGAAATCATAGATTCATAGATGGAGGTTTAAAACCAAAGAGCTTGGTGTGTTTGCACGTTTCATGTTTGTAGGCACAGTTCAATCTTGCAAGCACTGCTCTATATTTGTGCTAGTAAGACAAAACTTCATCAGATACCTTTTGTAAATAATAAAAAATATATAACTTATAACATTTACTTTATATTTTTCTTCAGGAGGGGACACCTGCAGCCAAGATGGAGGTGAAAACATCACTTCTAGACAACATGATTGGTGTTGGGGACATGGTCCTCCTGGAGCCCCTATCAGAAGACTCATTTCTGGAGAACTTGAAGAAGCGCTTTGACCACAATGAAATCTATGTAAGTAGGCATCTTGGTGTTTTTGGTTCATTAACGGTGTGAATTCTCTCAAAGTAAAAAGCAAAAAGAAAGTACTTCAGAAAGGAAAAATACACCATTCTAGTATGTTGCTTTTCCTTTTGCTGACCTGAAATGGTCATGGCTGAAGAAGTAGTCCAGATACATAAACCACACTAACGAGCTTTGTGATTTCCAGCAAATCCATGGAATGGGAGCCATCATGAAGCATTCTAACCTTGGTAGCAGCAAATGGCTGACAGTGTGGCTGGCATTTATTTCTGGAAGAAAACTTGGTCTAGATCTGTCATCTCAGCCTCAGGCAGTTGGTTTTGGACTTTGTGCAGTGGCACTCCATTATTATTCGTTCTGCAGGTTGACTAGTCCAGACATCTGCCAAGACGATTACAGTTCTCTGCCTGCTGTTGGCTCAAAAGGCTAAAACCATCTCATTGCTTTTTTGACAATATTTTAGGAAGGAGTTTGAGAATTCAGTATAATCTTTTATTATTTCAGGCTATTAGGGTGCTTTTTTTATCTGGTCTTGATGTTCTAATTGGTGGGAGTCAGTCATTCTTCTTTATATGCACTTTTTTTTAAAGTTTTTTTTTCGTTGAAATCCAAATATACCTTGAGTTACCTTGTATATCAGCACAGACTGCAAATTAAGTGAAACTAAAGAAATGACATTGCGAAACTATAAGAAAAGCTGTTTGGTAGCCTAAACTGTACCTCAAAATGGATGTTCAGGAAAGTAATAGAGCCTATATTTATCCAATAAATCTGTGGTTTACAAGATTTTCCTTTTGAAAAGGGTTTTTCCTAATGTTGGATCATCATTCCTTACAAATAACCCCATTGCCCATCATATCACATGACTTTGTCTTCCAGAGGGATGGCACAGTAAAAACTCACTTTGTGAAAACTACAAAGTTGATATATAAAGATTGTCTTGTTAGAAACTTAAAGGAACAGTCACCCAGTTACACCAGAACTTTCTTCTAGTCTGACCAAAACTGAATTTTCTTAAATTGGCAACTTTTTGCTTTGTGTCAATTAAAAGAATTGGATTGATTCTGAAGTTTTGTTAACATTGAATTTTACAGCGTCTATTGTCTGATTATGTTGGACTAAGACATGTTCATGGATTTGCAAACATCCTCATCTTTTCCCCAGAAAAGAACCAAGTTGTAATATAATTAACTAATTTTTTATAGCCGAGCAACTAACTGCCAACGGGCACTTTGGATGAATAGCCTAATGAGCTCCCCAAGCACTGTAGACGTTCAAGGGAATCAAAAGTACAATGAATTATCTAGAAACACAAAACGGCATATCTTTACAGTTTAAAAGAACCCTAGAGATTGTTGAGGCAGAGATAAACTTTGTATAAGGTGGCAGGGGATGCCTTTAATGTCACTCTGCAATGAGTGACTTGTGCGCAGACTTTAGGCTTGATGTCAGTTACTTCAGTTTCCTTTTTATATTTCAAGGAGGTAAAGTAAACTGCTTTTGAGATGCATGGAGAAGACCCCCTATTTAAATTTTTTTTTGGTAGAAATCTGATTTTATAGACCAACTAGAAAGTCATCTTGTTGAACTAGGACCTTCTTTTTGTCTTGACACAACGAACTTGATGTGATTTGCTTGTTTTTGTTGTGGCTCTCTACATTGTTTAGAAAGCAGTGACATCTCTGAAATATCAGATTTGTTTGTGTGCCTTGCGTACACATACCTTTTCATTTGTCACTTTGGTTTATGCATTGCCTTGCAAAAGTATTCACACCACTGAAACACTTGAAGGATAAAATTTTCATTAATCTGAAAAGTGTGGCATGCATGTGTGTTCAGCCCCTGTTGAGTCAATTTTCTGCATAACCATCTTTCATCACGATTACAGCTGCAAGTCGAGAGGATTTAGGATATATCGCCACCATATTTGCCCATTTATAGACTAAACTTAAGCTGTTTTCAAAAGAAGAATGGGCAAAAAGTTAGGACAGAATAGATGAGAAGTGTCTGAACTGCAATTTTCAGGTCTCCTCAGATTCTAAATTTGATTTCAGTTTGGTTTTGACTGGGCGTTCATAAATGTGCTTTGAGCTAAACAATTTGATTGCACCCTGGCTGTATCTTTAGAATCCTTGTTCTGCAGAAAGGTGAACCTGTGCACCCAGTCACAAGTCGTTTGCAGCCTTGAACAGGTTTTCAGTATTGCTCTGTATTTAGCCCTATACAACTACCTATTATTATAGCTTCCTCTGATTTAAGCTTCTCTTTCCCTGATTAAGAAAAGCATCCCCAGAGCTTGATTCTGCCACCATTTATCATAATCAGAATAGTGTGTTTGGTGATGTGATTTGTTTCTTTTCGACATGAACACCAAAAAGTTCAATTTTGGTCTGATTTGACCAGTGTACTTTCCTCTGTATTTTTCCTGAGTGTTCCTTGGTCTTCATGATGCTGTTTAGGTGCAAATGTTCTTCCGAGGTCTTCCCAGAACAGCTGTATCCATACTGAGATTAAACCACACATGGGTTGCCTCAAGTAAGGTTGCTTATTAGATGACTTTTACTTGATAACTATGCACCCCTTGGAGTTGGTCTGCTATATTAGAATCACAACAAAATGCATTACAGTCGGTTGTAGCATTGCAAAGTTAGAAAAGATTCAGGTGGTACTGATACTTTTGCAAAACACTGTAGCAAAATGATTGATGTTTAGGTGCTTAACAATATACAAATGGGATGTGGAGTTAATGAATAAAGCATCTTTGTTTCAGTAATTTTAGCCTAAAATGCCATCTCATCCTTATTCCATTGTTTTAATTTTCATGCTAATCAAATGAAAATTTGAAATAATTAAAACACTTCAGGTCACTCTTGTTTCAGGTCACTCTTGTTTCAAGAATCAAATAAGCACCAAAAGTCTGTGTGTTGCATGTTTAAGTTATACATGTCTTCAGGGAAAGTTCTTGTTGTTCTTGTAATGAGCCTCCCAAAGCTATAAGCACTTCAGAGTTTCTGTTATTTTCCTTTCTTTTTGCTTCTGGTCAAGAAAGCCTCTCATTAACATGTCATACTTTTATTGACATTGCACAGAGCTTTTTCCTCTTGTACGCATCCTCCGCACTTTTAAAGACCTCACGCTGCCTCTGGTGTGCTGTTCAACAAGAGGCTGTGGGAGGCTGTGGTGTTGCCACAGGGAAGGCCATGCTCCACTCATGTCAGAGTGGCTTATGCAACAGCCATTACCACGGAGAGCAACGAGAATGTTTCAGGTTGATGCTTGAAAGTGCTATCGGAGCATGGTTTTGTGCGTAGGAGGATGATGAAGATGATGGCTGGTTGCATTGCATTTCAGATGGACCTGACAAGTGTTATTTGTTTTGTACCTGTTTGGATGTTACATAAAGGTGTGTTCTGTTATATAAATTTAAACTAGAGAAAACATTGACTTGGGAATATTAAAACTGCCCACATGATGGATATCTTGGAGTTTAATGATGTTTTACTGCTTCTTGGGAGATAAATGGGAAAGGGCTTAAACTTGAGTAACCTGTAGGATATTGACCTTTGTTGATGTGTAGGAAAATGTACCCAGAAGTAGTTGGATAAAAATCTGTAGATGGTTTATAACCCTAAAAATCATATTTTAGCTTCAATGTCATAGTAGATGGCAAGGTAGGTTGAAAATTAGTAAAATTATGACAGAATTGATCTTTAAAACATAAATTTAGTTACACGTAACCAATCACTTGATCTTTGGGGCCAATTTGTGCTCTCAGGTTTAGGTAGAAGCTTTACCTGCATACGTCTGTTTACTTTTGTTACTTATTCAGACCTGATCGTACAGAAAATATAGGAGTAGTGACCCATATCTACATCTCACCATGTTTTAAATGAAACATGAACTTCTAAAATGGGTATTCGCACTATGTGAAAAACAAGTAGTGAAAATACAACTTGCAAAGTGCTCATTGACTGAATTAAAATCCACATTTTGAGAATGTAGGTGTTTAAAACCATTTGGTGTGTTCCTTGGTATGCTGTTTGCATGTAGCTGCTGACACTCGGTACAGCATTTACTTAGCACCTGTGTGTGTTTGTGTATGTGTGTACTGCCTAGTGGCGATTTCTCAAACTTTAAGTTGTGAAAGTACATGAAACTCTTCTCAGTTTTTCTTTAGGTATTGCGTGCTCCAACAGCAGACTATAAACACCAAGCTGGGAAGTAGCAGACTCACTGCCTTCTCAACATCTTTTTTTCAAATACGCTAGAATAGATGTTAGAAGCTCCTTGGTTAGCCTGAGGAAAGCTGAAAATGCACCCTGTAGTCAAAGTATCTGTTTGCCTTGATTTTTTTCTCCCCAGACATACATTGGCAGTGTGGTGATCTCCCTGAACCCTTACAGGTCCCTGCCCATCTACACGCCAGACAAAGTGGAGGAGTATCGTAACAGGAACTTCTATGAACTTAGTCCCCACATGTAAGTTGACCCTCTTTTTTTCTCTATAAAGTCACCAATTCTGGATATTGGGGGTGCAGCTAATGATTATTTTTGTATTTGATTATTCTAACGATTAATGGAATAATCTGATTTTAAAAATGGCACGTTTTAATCTTTTTTTTTTTTTTGCAAAGGAATAGCATGTAACATTCATTTAAACATTTATAGCAAATGATGCATTTGCAGCTAAAAGAAAAAGTTCTAACTTTAACATGTCAAAAGCTCAGCCTTAACATCAGGACAGTGCTAGCTGTCTCTGAAGTGAAAATGGTCAGAAACATGCATAAAGTTTAACTTTTACAGAGATTTTTTTTTACATCAGAAAGCATATTTTTATCCTGAGGGTGGAGCAATCTGTTGCTGCTGCAAATGTTCTATGCTGCTCAAGTGTTGCAGCATAAAAGATGTGCTATTATAGAATGCCAATGCAGCTTTGCAGTAAACACACTGCCCTATGCTTTCTTTTCTATTAAGTTTAAAGTGATCACTTTTGACACATTTCTGTCATTTTCTTTGTGCTTCTTTTTGCCCCTTGCTCTATTTCGCTATAGCTGATAACTGCACTTAGCATCCACATATCAGCAGCATAGACCATCATTAGTGGAAGTGAGTGAGTTGTGCAACTCAAATAACTGCCTGACCGGCCGTTTCAGCCTTAGTGGATATGTTTCCTGTCATGCAACTGAGAGTAATTTGACAAGGATGTTTAAGGCCTTAGAACTTTGGTAATGACTAGGAGCTGCCAATTAAGGAGATTGTGTAATGCAAACCTTTGTTTAGGATCATCACTGTAACCAGTCTGGTTGAGTTTTGGAGAGTCTGAGATCAGAGGAACATAGTCTCTTATTTAGTCACAAAGTGATTTTGCTGGCCATCCAGTGCTGTGCATGCCATCTGTCCATTGGCAACATTTACCCAGAATTGCTGCTGGTCAGCCAAGACAAAACAAAGCCCAGCTCGTCAATTAGCTTGTCATAGCTCTAGGCGGCTGCAAATCCCCTCAGAGACATGGGCTGGAAGAGCAAATGCACCTTTGTACCAAAACACAGATACTGCCTCCAGTCAAAAACAAGCTGCTTGGCTTTACTTTGCAGTGATCCACACTATGACAGTTCGGTTTGGACCTTTTTTATTTTTGGCTCATTTCTTTTATACTGTCCTAGCAGTTTGTCTCCTTTCCTTCACAGAGGTGGATTAAAAAACTCTTTCCCCAGTTTCAATTTTCCTAATCTTCCGCCTATATGCACATGAACCTTTGTGCACACAATGTATTTGGTAGTTGATGTTGTGATTATGAATATATCATTTAATATTTAATATTAATACTTTAATATTTTATTAAATAATATGTTGGCCTGTTAAGGGTTGTCCTGTGAATACCAGCCCAATAAGGCTGTGGCATTAAGACAAAATTGAAAGGGATGAGCCAAGCTCTGACATTATTGAACAGCAAAACTCTGTACACACACAGAATGAATTCACACAATTTCTTAAAATACAATAATTTATTAACAAAAACAAGTCAACTCAAAGTCAAACATATTTCAATCAACAAACTCTTGCTATGATAAAACAATCCAACTAAACTACCAAACAGAATGAAAGAATAAGGAAGACTAATGGGTTATGTACAATATAAACAAGTTAATCAAAGCTGGTTGAAAGCCATGACCGAAAGAGTGATGCAGCATTACCATGCAATGTTTATGTTTGAGAACCAAGGACTATCTTGAAGAATCTGGAATTGAAGTTAAGTTAGTCTTGGAACTAACTTAAACAATAATTGGTATACCTTTTTAGACAACCATTCACATTGCAAGATCAGATAAAACATTATTTTAATAAAATGTTTTAAAGAATGATTTGCTGAATATGACCAATTCTCAGCTGTGTTTAATTAGCTGCCTTTTATTTATTAAAATAGTATTTAAAGAAATATTAGGAAGGAAATGGTAAAATAATATTTAAGGAAATATTATTTTGAAGAAGAACCAAATCTTTGAGAAATTGGGCTTAATGGTGTTTAATTAGTTATCAAGTTTAGTAAAATAATATTTAGGGAAATATTTCCTAGATTGAAAACTAACAACCTTTTTGGGTAAATGATCTTTAGTAGCCAAGCACGTGTTCTTGGCTGTTAGCGGTTGGAGCTAACAAAAGAAAACTTATGGCTTATCAAAATCAAACATACCTTTAAAATACCACTAATAAAAGGGTTAAAATGCGTAAGCGCGGACAGCGCGTTATGGCCGATCTTCTGTTTAAAATCACAGTTTAAATAAAGTTTGTCTTAACTTTAAAAAAAACACAAACACAGAACACAAACTGAGCACATGTGCTGAACAGATAATCTGCTAGCACTAAGATGGCTGAGTTTTCAACACAAAACCAAATGTCATAAAACGAAAAATGTTTAGATTATTTCACTCTAAACTACTTCTCTCTGCCCAACACTACCTCTTACGTGAACCTTGCTGAGGAAAAGTTTTCCGGGGCGATGAAGTTGAGGAAAGCATCCACAGTGAACAAAGGGTTAATTTGCAGCTAACCTCCGTAGCTGTGTGGTCAGGCGGCTCGTTCTGTCGGCCGGCCGAACTGCACATTACTGCTGTAGCCATGGTGATACGGTCCCGTTGTCCTTCCTTCAGACCGGGAAAACTGCTCCACTCGGCGTTGTAGAGACAGGGTCTCTGCTGGAAACTCTCTGGAACACAGTTTCTTTCTGTAGACCTCAGAAAGAAAAGTCAAGCCATGCTTGTACCTAATTACCCCCGTTCATGAATGAATACTGTATACACAAACAACAATTCATTCCCACTTAACTTAGTGCATATGATCGCGTGATCGTACACTCTGGGATCCAGTTTGAAGAGTTATGTCTGTTTGCCAGCAAAGAGACATTAGCGCGCTTTGTCCCTCCATCCAGTTCCGCTTGGGACCTGCGTGGAAGAGGTCAGTTTGTTGCAAAAGCGGGGTTTTTATTCGGACGGTGACATCACGGGAAGTCCGCCGTTATTCCCTGTTCCTGGCTGTGCTGGAAGTGGGATAATGCGATTTTATTTAGAAAGTTCCAGAAAAGTTCTTACTGGCCTTTTATGTTGTACCCATGGCTGGGGTCCCAACATTGATCATTTTAGGGACTAAAAGCCTATTGTGCATGTCGTTGTAGGGAAATTGATTTTATAAAAATAAAGGCCCTGTAAGATTTTTTTTTGGGGGAATTTTTTTTTAAATGATCCTTCCATTTGTTGGCAAATGTGTGCCTCTTCCCAACACCACCCTTGTTTGGACAGCACTGAAGTCATTCAAGTAATCATATTTCCAGGTTAGAGAAGTGTTTTGGGCATAGCAACTTCACTGGAGTCAAACATGTCTGGTGCTTTTAGTTCAAACTCTGTGAGCAGACTGATTCAATTTTCCCTTGATTGGCTCCAATTCATTGGCTGGGTAAGTATCTGAAAATCAGAATTTGTAATTTCCTACTGACTATATGCAGCAAAACTATAGGGGACATACCTTGATACATAAATCGTAACTAGCATGTTAGATCTTAAAGCAAATTGGAAATAGTCAGAAAAAGCTTGATTGATGCACGTCTATAAGATGGTGGAAATCGGCTCAGTTTCTGCATATCAAGGGAATCAATAATATATTGACTTTGATTTATAGCCTTTAGATTAGTTTAACATTTTTTGTGTAATTGTCATTTGATTGTACTTAATCTTTCAAAGTGTTTTAACATCCAACATAAACTGGTCTCTGGGTAAGGCTATCTGCATCCAGTGTTGAACATTCATGTTGACCATTTGATCCCTGAGTGTTGTTAAATCCATCCATTTATCCAACTTTGAGCAGATCTTCTAATTACCTTTTGTAAAAAGATCCCAAGATTCAAGTTCAGCTGTTTTAGTCCTTCATGATCCCTATTTGTTGTGATGAAGTTTCAATTAGTTTTGGTTTATGCTTTAACATTCAGATGGTAAAATGCAGGTGAATAGCTGTGATTTGGACACAAACTGGATTGAATTTGAATACATTTTAATTGGTTGTATTCAAAGAAGAGTGGCTAGTGTTTCACAAATGCAAATAAAAGCCACACACAAATTTAGTAAGCCAGTGTAGAAATATTTATATTATATAGGTTAGTTCCGTATTGGCCCGACCAAGTTGTGCTTGCTGATATATACAGTACAGACCAAAAGTTTGGACACATCTTCTCATTCAAAGAGTTGTCCTTATTTTCATGACTATGAATATTGTAGCTTCACACTGAAGGAATCAAAACTAATCATTAACACATGTGGAATTATATACTGAAAATAGGTCTTATATTCTAGGTTCTTCAAAGTAGCCACCTTTTGCTTTGATTACTGCTACTCACACTCTTGGCATTCTGTTGATGAGCTTCAAGAGGTAGTCACCTGAAATGGTTTTCACTTCACAGGTGTGCCCTGTCAAGTTTAATAAGTGGGATTTCAAGCCTTACAAATGGGGTTGGGACCCTCAGTTGTGTTGTGCAGGAGGTGGATACAGTACACAGCTGATAGTCCTACTGAATAGACTGTTAGCATTTGTATTATGGCAAGAAAAAAGTAGCCAAGTAAAGAAAAACGACTGGCCATCATTTCTTTAAGAAATGAAGGTCAGTCAGTCCGAACAATTGGGAAAACTTTGAAAATGTCCCCAAGGCAGTCGCGAAAACCATCAAGCGCTATAAAGAAACTGGCTCACATGAGGACCGCCCCTGGAAACGAAGACAAAGAGTCACCTCTGCTGCGGACGATAAGTTCATCCGAATCACCAGACTCAGAAATCGCAGGTTAACAGCAGCTCAGATTAGAGAACAGGTCAATGCCAGACAGAGTTCTAGCAGCAGACACATCTCTAGAACAACTGTTAAGAGGAGACTGTGTGAATCAGGCCTTCATAGTAAGATACAGGGGTTGGACAATGAAACTGAAACACCTGGTTTTAGACCACAATAATTTATTAGTATGGTGTAGGGCCTCCTTTTGCGGCCAATACAGCATCAATTCGTCTTGGGAATGACATATACAAGTCCTGCACAGTGGTCGGAGGGATTTTAAGCCATTCTTCTTGCAGGATAGTGGCCAGGTCACTATGTGATACTGGTGGAGGAAACCGTTTCCTGACTCGCTCCTCCAAAACACCCCAAAGTGGCTCCATAATATTTAGATCTGGTGACTGTGCAGGCCATGGGAGATGTTCAACTTCACTTTCATGTTCATCAAACCAATCTTTCACCAGTCTTGCTGTGTGTATTGGTGCATTGTCATCCTGATACACGGCACCGCCTTCAGGATACAATGTTTGAACCATTGGATGCACATGGTCCTCAAGAATGGTTCGGTAGTCCTTGGCAGTGATGCACCCATCTAGCACAAGTATTGGGCCAAGGGAATGCCATGATATGGCAGCCCAAACCATCACTGATCCACCCCCATGCTTCACTCTGGGCATGCAACAGTCTGGGTGGTACGCTTCTTTGAGGCTTCTCCACACCTTAACTCTCCTGAATGTGGAGAAAACAGTAAAGGTGGACTCATCAGAGAACAATAGATGTTTCACATTGTCCACAGCCCAAGATTTGCGCTCCTTGCACCACTGAAACCGACGTTTGGCATTGGCATGAGTGACCAAAGGTTTGGCTATAGCAGCCCGGCCATGTATATTGACCCTGTGGAGCTCCCCATGGACAGTTCTGGTGGAAACAGGAGAGTTGAGGTGCACATTTAATTCTGCCGTGAATTGGGCAGCCGTGGTTTTATGTTTTTTGGATACAGTCCGGGTTAGTACCCGAACACCCCTTTCAGACGGCTTCCTCTTGCGTCCACAGTTAATCCTGTTGGATGTGGTTCGTCCTTCTTGGTGGTATGGTGACATTACCCTGGATACCATGGCTCTTGATACATCACAAAGACTTGCTGTCACAGATGCGCCAGCAAGACGTGCACCAACAATTTGTCCTCTTTTGAACTCTGGAATGTCACCCATAATGTTGTGTGCATTTCAATATTTTGAGCAAAACTGTGCTCTTACCCTGCTAATTGAACCCTCACACTCTGCACATTGCACCAGTAAGAGCAATCAATGAAGACTGGCTACCAGGCTGGTCCAATTTAGCCATGAAACCTCTCACACTAAAATGACAGGTGTTTCAGTTTCATTGTCCAACCCCTGTAGCTGCTAGGAAACCACTGCTGAGGACAGGCAACAAGCAGAAGAGACTTGTTTGGGCTAAAGAACTCAAGGAATAGACATTAGACCAGTGGAAATCTGTGCTTTGGTCTGATGAGTCCAAGTTTGAGATCTTTGGTTCCAACCACCGTGTCTTTGTGCGGCGCAGAAGAGGTGAACGGATGGACTCCATGCCTGGTTCCCACCGTGAAGCATGGAGGAGAAGGTGTGATGGTGTGGGGGTGCTTTGCTGGCGACACTGTTGGGGATTTATTAAAAATTGAAGGCATACTGAACCAGCATGGCTATCACAGCATCTTGTAGCGGCATGCTATTCCATCCGGTTTGCGTTTAGTTGGACCATCATTTATTTTTCAACAGGACAATGACCCCAAAGGGCTATTTGACCAAGAAGGAGAGTGATGGGGTGCTGCGCCAGATGACCTGGCCTCCACAGTCACCGGACCTGAACCCAATCGAGATGGTTTGGGGTGAGCTGGACCGCAGAGTGAAGGCAAAAGGGCCAACAAGTGCTAAGCATCTCTAGGAACTCCTTCAAGACTGCTGGAAAACCATTTCAGGTGACTACCTCTTGAAGCTCATCAACAGAATGCCAAGAGTGTGCGTAGCAGTAATCAAAGCAAAAGGTGGCTACTTTGAAGAACCTAGAATATAAGACCTATTTTCAGTATATAATTCCACAAGTGTTAATTCATAGTTTTGATGCCTTCAGTGTGAAGCTACAATATTCAGTCATGAAAATAAAGAAAACTCTTTGAATGGAAAGGTGTGTCCAAACTTTTGGTCTGTACTGTGTGTGAGCTTCAACTGACTCGGGGGCATATTACCTCAGGGAGTGGGAAAAGGAAAAATGGAAATCGTTATTGGCCTGGTGCATCATTCCCTAAACAGGTTTCAACATATGCTCAATGACACAAGCAATCTGAAAAACATATATATTTATTGTATACAATATAGAAAGGCAAGGCTCCTGATGAGTTTAAAACTTGGCTTCAGTTCATTGGCATTTCAGAGCTACAGGAAAAGATTCCAAACAAACTGATTACCCCTAATGAAATCACATCGGATATAAGCACCATTTGCAACAGCTAGACTTGCAACAGACCACAATTCAGAAAGTCAAGTCTCATTTTTTAAAAACTTTCTACCAGATTACATGTTAATGTAAAGCATTTGTCAATCTGTATTTCCAAATATCTGTAGTTACAAACCCAAAGAAATGAATAAATAAGTTTTTACTTTAAGAAATGACACTTAATTCCATTCTTGGTACGCACAGCTCTGGCCACTGATAAGTCATCAAGTTGCATAAGATTGTAAAATGTTTTTGCTTTATCTAGAGGCTGTAATTGACAGGTAGGTCCTGCTGATTGAGAGAATAACCTTTGAAACCCAATGTTGAACAGTTGAGAGTAACTACAGATTCGCATTCCTTGACTATTTAAAACTTTTGTTTTGCATATTTCTGGAAATATTTGCTAATAAATCATAAAGGTGAGCAATCTCCTCCTCACAGAAATGTTAAATGATATAGATATTAAGTCTATCAGATTCAAAGAAGTGCAGTAATAGACTGTTTAATCCACGTACTTTTAGTAAAATGTATCCAGCAGGTGTTCTGTAATAAAACAGAAAAAGTCCAGTTGGCTAGCTGTTTACTCTTGCAAAAGTGCAATCTTTTTGAGTAAAGTATTATTTTTTGGCTTTCATTTTACCTTTGATCTGTGGTGCAGAAAGTACAAGTTTGAATGCATTGGACAAACATCAAGCCCCAGGGTCTTCACTTTGTGTTCTGCCTGATTAATTTTTTTCTCACTTTCTCTATATTCAAATTGAAGGTTATGGTACAAGGCAAAATATCTTCATCTAGTGAAAAACAATAATGCATTACATTTTTTCATAAGGTTTTTTTTTTAACATAAGATAATGGGGGGGAAAAAAGTTCTATGGTCCTATAATCTTAAAACAAAACATTTAGAATTGGGGTCAGTAGCACAAAATGACAAAGGGACCTTTCTCCATTTGGTTTACAAGGTATATGAAAGACTTGAAGAAAAAAAAATTATGAAAAAATTGAGTTTAACCTAAAACTAGCTACTGGGAAAGTGTTTGTGCAACTTTCATCTACACCGCCAAACTGTATGATTTTTAAAAACCCACAATGTCAAAGGTCCCAGAAGGATAAAGGGTTCATTAGGATGTCATCCTGACCATAGTACATCCATATTGTTTGCCTGTTTTTTTTTCCCCTTAGTTGAGGTCATTGGCTGATTATCTGAGTAAATGTAATCTTCAGAGTAATCGCCCATCTGTTTCATGCATCAGACTTTGATGAAAAGGTCAGAGCCAATTGAGATTTGATGGATAATTGCACATAATAGTTTACTTGTGGTAGTTTACTGACCTGTGCAATTGCAGACCCTTGAGCATAAAAGTTTAAGTAAAAGCAGGCTATTGTTGGTCTCTGACACATCTAGATAGGATGAGGGTATTTTATCCCATTTTATATTCTTTACAGGAAAACCTGCTCTTGATTTGTGATGTCAGTCTTTCTTTTTCTTGTTTAAATGCAATGTTTCATACTGTTCTAAGAGTACAATCTAAACTGCAGGTGCACAAAATCACTTTTGGGATATTTGGACATGTTTTGTACCATTTAAGAAAGCAAAATTACAACAGTGAGCTACACTTTTTACTAAGCCAATGGGGCAAGCCCTTTTTCTCTAAAAAAAAAAAAAAAAAAAAGAAACTAGAGCTTCACTAAATGAGGAAAGCATGCAGTTATAATTTGTTTGTATCATAATTTCTACACCATTTTCTATGGCTTAAGCCTTACAGCCACTACAATCTTTATCAGGTTGGGGAATCAAGGGCAGTATCTCCATTCAACTGTCACAAAAATATTTGCTTGCAGAGCATAAATGCATGCCACTAAAAATGCAATAATCTTCCAAATTTTGCATCCTCTGACTGTGGTATTGCAGACGTTAATATTTCAATGGCAATTGCAACTTGATATATTGTGCAGCTCTAAAAGAAATGTTTTGCCCTTTTTAAACCATGTCTTTGTCAGTTCTGATTAACTGTCAAGCCACACCCTTCTACACCATTCTATATAAGCGTCCCAGCATTGACCAGTTCAGCAGCGTGCTCTCTAGCCAGATGAGGCACCTCCATAATTAACTGGCAGGTGCTTTCCTCCATTTCTAAACACGTTCGGTTCATTAGAGATGAACTAATCGGTGACCGTCACAGATGGCTTTCAGCCACCCTTTTGTATGTTGCTTGCCAACTAAAACACACTGATTTAGTGGTGTGTGTGTGTGTGTGTGTGTGGAGTATGTACCAGCTCTCCCGGGGGAAGGGGGGTGTTCACGTTATCCCAATGTTTAATGAGCTATTGAGACCCTGATGGTCTCCGGACTAAATACTTGGTGGCTCTAGAACAGTGAACACAGAGGGGCATCAGGAGGGGCTAATGGAGCAAAGAGGCTCCATTTGCAATAAACTTCAAGGCTTCCAGCTGTCATGCTTGTGGATATGACAGATTATCTGAGAAATTTCTCTGTGGGGTTGTTATGAGTGTTTTGTATGGCAGTACTTTATTCCTCCTTTTAAATGCTGAGATAATTCACTCTTGCAATTTGACAACTATAATTGCCATCCAAAGCAAATGTTTTATTACATAAAATTTTAATTCCATGTTATGTAAGTGACAACAAACACATGCATGTCCTTGCTTAGGACTATGAAACACTAATCGTTTAAAATCAATTACTGCTGTTACTGCAGTTTCCAGAATGCAACCTCTGGACTTCAGCTCCAAGGCAGTGTGACTCCGAATTTCAATGTAGGTGTAACCTCACAGACGAGCCTTGGTTTAGACTGAATGCACAGGACCTGGGTGGAAGTAATGACTAGCTAAAGACAATGTTGTCTTCTAAATAAACAACAAAGTATCTGTTTGCAGGGTAACGAATCACATCTTAAAATGGGGAAAATGTGTCAAATGGATATAGCTGTTTTCATAAAAAAGAAAAAAGGCAGAAATATCAGAAGCAGATTTCCTGATTGGATTTATTGAGTTTTCAGTATTGGCTTTGAAACGGCCCGTCCATAACGCTGTTTTCTAACTGGCCAGTTATCTCTTGGCTCATTTGATTTATTGACGCATTTTAACCTGTCAGACGTTTGGTTAAATGATACTTTGTGCAATTGGAAGAATGGACTTTGGAGTCATTTCCTACATCATTGCATTGAAACTGTGTGCTCCTTCATCACTGTCGGTTGTAAAACTAATCAAATGATGGATGGTTTGATTAGTATTAAATTTCTTTTGTAACAGATGCATCCTGCTTTGGTTGTAGATTAATGGTGTCTGACCCATAAAAAGTGTTAGTGTTGGTCTCTGTGTAACACCTGTCTCATAAGACTGATTGAAAATGGTTTTAAAAGTTGCACAGAATCTGTATGTAGGTAGAATCGAGTGGGCACTTGTTGAAGGTTCATTTTGACTTAAGTGGGCAGATTCAGCCCTCTGCAGCCTGTGTGTGTGTTGGCGTTAGTAGCTCTAAACTAGAGAGAGATGATAGGAAAGCTTTTGTTCATTTTTCCACTCACCTTTACAACCCAACAATAAAATGTAAAATAATTGGACCGTGCTATCATTTATGATCTAGTGACATTTGTCCATACAGCCTGTGCGTGTGTGGGCAAAGTGCAGTTCTATAAGAACATGCAAACACATCCCTGCTTTCCTCCGGTTATCAAGCTGTGGTTGGTGTTAAATTTGTCAATGCACTTGCTGACTATCCTCCTCTGCAAAGGTGATCGTTTGGTTGTTGTGGTTTGTCAGCTTTTGGCAAATGACATGCACTATATCCTGACATTCTGATTTGGAGGAAAAGATTTCCAGAAGTTGTTGCAATGTCTTTTTGTTTTTTTAAATTTGTTGTTGCTGGTGTTTTATACTGGCTTTCTGTTTGCCCTAAATTTATCTTTCCAATCCACCCTTGGGTAAAACCAGTCTCAAGATACAATTTTGACATATCATCTCCCTTTCCCAACACTTGGAATAAAAAAGAAAAACCTTAATCAAAGCCAAGAATTCAAAGCCATGTATACATATATATCTTTCAGGAGCAGTAAAATAAAACATCACATGTATTCACCAGGGACATTCTGGAACAACACTGGGTGCTGCCATGGGGGCCCTCTTGTGTCCCAACGCACTAGTTCCTCCCATATTCAGTCAGAGCAGGAGATTTTCACTCCTCCTGGTCCAAAATGTAAAATAGTCACACATGACATTGACTGTTTTTCTGTTGTCTCTTTCTTGTCCATTTAGCTTGCATACAAAAGAAATGTATGCAACTATCTTTTACTGCAACTTGTAGGTAACAAAGTGTGGAGCATAAGGTTCAAATCTAAAACGGACTAAATAAAATGAAAATGAAAATTTTTTAGTAAAGTAACTAGAGTTTCTTTTGGGTCACTTTTGTCCCTCTGCAGCTGGGATAAAGGAATTGACATTTCAAAAGAATCATGTAGTTAGTTTTTTTTCTAAAGATACTGTATTGCTGCTGTTTCCACGCTCCTGCATTCCTACATGTTAAAATTACACACCAATGACAGTTATACAAATGGGGTGAAGACATCACTTGGCACATTCTAGAGATTTTAGTACAGGCAATGGCTACTTTCCTGGGGTGAATATTAATGCTTCAAACTGCTTGGTTATCGTAATATAGCTGTACATAGTTGGCATATTGCGAAGAACTGCCTGGACTGCAATAATTGTTAGCTAAGTATTTAAGCACCATACTTATAGGGTCTCTAGATCAATAATATACAGTATTTGGGAGCATTTGTTCAATGCAATTTACTTTCATTCTTTGTGGAAACTTCTTAACACCAGTTGGTATATTTGTCCTTAGGTTGTTTTTTGTGTTTTTGGAGTCACCAGATAAGTCAAATACTCTATAAAGTGAATTTGCTAAGTGGACAACGCTTTGTACAGTTTCGTTTCTGAAGATCAATCTGTTGTCCAGATGCAGCTTCTTTCAGATGTTTTCATGCAAAGCAGTTTGCAGACGTGCTCTGCTGATGCTACCCTGTTTACTCTCTTTTGATATAACTGACAATTTGGCTTGTAACATTTCCATGAAGTTCCAGTTAATTGTTTGAAAACAAAGTCGTTCTCCTGCTTCATAAACCTTGTGCTTTGCTATGAACCAAATAAAATTTCACTTGTTTCATCTGGTCTCTGTCCAAGCACGGTGGGCATAGTCCATCATATGACACATGATGTGAAACCAGTACAGTCTCTTTTTGTGAATGCATTGTAACGGTCCAAAATCCGGATCACATGGTGCAGCAGGTATAAAATCCAATTGCACATTAGCTGGTTTTGTTGAGTTTAGTACGGGACAATACGGATTATGTTTTTTTGAAAAAATGCATTTATCATGCTTTTCTTACAAATACAAAGTTGTAGAATGTTTTTTTTTTTTTCGTTTTTGTGGAGATCTGGTGGTGCTTATATTTTTAAAATATAGAAGTTGTTGGCTTTGTTTTTGCCATTTTGGTAGGTGTAGCTTACCAGCGCCTTCACCCCATTTGCAATGTTAAATACAAGGACTATGGATACCTCAAATAATTTCAGCATGGTCCATCTAGACCTTCATGGCTTAACTTGACACTGATTAAAAACTGCCTGCCTTATCATTTACTGCTCTGGGGATTAAAAAAAAATGTATGGTTCCTCTTTTATCTATAACAGTCCAAGCCCTATTGTAAACCCTGTATTCAGAATGGGAACAACAAGCACTGAGCTTTTATCTGGGCTCATAAATTGCACAATAAAGAATGTGAGGCATACTAAAAGAAACCATTGAATAGAAAAGCTATATACAATGGTGTTCCGATATGAAACCTTATATCATGACTATATTTGGTTTTTACTCCTATTAATTAGAGTACACAACATGACACTTGCCTTAAGCTTGCTGTCATCTGTACCACAAGTGTACTTTATTTACATTTTAAACTGTGCAAGTCTTTGTGTGTTGTACTAGCACTGGAGTCTAGATTAATTTAAGTAGCTTGTCTGATTGGAACATTTAAATTTGAAGTTGAAACTTGACTGGATATATTTTTTTGCCTTCTATCAACTGAAAATGTTCATTAAATGTCGCAAAAGAAACCTTTTTAATACACCAACCATGTCAGAGCCTAAAAAGATCAACATTAGGTTTTATTTTTGTTTTTTATCAATCTAGTTTTAAGAAGATGCCATCATCCCACCAAGCTGCCTGAAGGAAACGCATTGAGTCTCTGTTGTTTCAGAGGGTCACATGAACACCCCCAGGCCGCTTGGAGTTCATGCCTATTGATCTTGTGTTACAGTTGGCTTCTGTGCTTATTACTATTCAGCTCTTTACTGCATGTGTCTGCCACGATGTTATGAAGTGTACATGCAGAGCAGAGAAAGATCACAATCTGCATGCCTTGCTGTAGGCTATTTGCTCGATCTGCAGTGTAAAACTTTTCCACTGCTTTTGTCCTAATTGTATAAATGTTTTTGGATTTGATTTAACATAGATGAATTTATCTTTAAGTGATCCTACCTAATAATTTTAGTCACCTGAATTTTTGCTAATGCCACCAAATGGTCCAAAGAATGCATGTTCAATACAGTATTTTGAGCAAATATTGTAGCATTGTGGAAGGAGGCAGAAAGTCACTCCTGTTACACAACAGCAGTGGCAACAGGCTTCAGATAATTCCCAACATTTTTTTAAAGTTTTGACCTGCCCACACATTTTTTTTTTTTAAGCAGAGTGTCTTTAAGAGCTACAGTGAACAGAATTAAAATAGTAATTAATACCATTTATACTGACTAATTTGTATGAAAAACAAAGTTATAAAAATGTGTGTGCACATGTCGTAAGAAAGCAAAACTTGTCAATTATTGTCTTTTTTAATATGCATGTTATTCTAATCAAAGGCATGTCTGTATACACCTTTCGTTTCAGGTAGAAAAGTTCACGGTCTCCAGCCCAGCTTTACAATGTTGCAAAATTTCTTTTTTTAATGGCTTTTTGCGCCTTTTATCCTTGCAGTGATATTTTCATACACTGAAATTGACTAACTTAGAGTTTTCTTGCAGTAACAACTTCCATACTGAAGACCGTTGTCTGCATGACTTGATAGGGATTGTGTGTGTGTAGATGGATGGATAGATATCTCTCTCACACACACACACACACACACACACACACACACACACACACACACACACACACACACACACACACACACACGCACACACACACACACACTCTTGTTTTGCTATATGTAGTGAGGACCATGTGTTGAATCCCATTGACTTCCATTGATTTTCAGTCATTTTCAACCCTCTCTATGCCCTAACCCTGACAATAACCCTAAACCTAACCATTACCAGTGCATGCTTAACCTAAACTCAATTCACATCTTAGTCCTTAACCTAACTGTTAGCAAAATAGGTCGTGAGGACCAACAAAATGTCCTCACTTTGGCACAAATGGTCCTCAATTTGATGGTGATATCGGAAAATTGGTTCTCACTGTGATGCCAAAACAGGAATACACACACACACACACACACACGTATGTGTGTATTAACTTGTCTGGAAAAATATGTGATTTTTGAGTTTTCAACCAATTACTTGGTGCATCTGTAACATAACTTTATACAATATTCTGTAACAGTAAAAAAAAAAGGTACTAGATATACTTTCTGTACTTTTGGTATAAGTATTTTTTTTTTCTTCTTCTATGGGCTTTACTCTAGATCAACTAATTTGATCTTAATGGCTCTGGTGATTTAGATGAAATCCATTTAACCCAGGCTAATAAAGTTTTGTCAAAGTAATGGCATAACCTGCTTAATGAAGAGAAGAGAGTCACGGCCCAGGGCCATTTGAGGATGTTTTGCTACCTTGCCCTGCATGCTTATTTCCTGCTTTTCTAAGGATCACACAGGCTGCCTGTGTCGGTGGATTCCCCCTCTGGTGGAACCGTAACTTGGTGTGCACAAACATAAAATTAAAGCTCTGAACCCCCTCAAAGTTGAGGACCTAAGGTCTCAAACAACCTCTAGTAAATATTGGATTGATTAGAGTTCTCTTGCAGCGCAGCTTTTAATTCAGGAAGTATAAGGTATTTTGGTGCAACTTTCACAAGTCACTTTCTAATTTATCGTGAATATAAAGCTCTCATTATGATCTGACGGCTTATTTATTTCTTCTTCTGTGGGTTGATCTTCTGCTTAACACAGTCTTTACAGCAAACCGTTGTGCACAGATGGTCAACATCTGTCAGAACCAGCATCCATTATGTGTGTGTGTGCGTACATCCGTTTGCTTGCCACCCCCTCCTTCCTACACCATTAGGTTGGTCTTTAAGCTGTCTGGTGCCACCGTTTGTGTGTGTGTGTTTCTTGTAACAACAACCCCCTCTTCCACCTGGTCATCAGCATCAGGAAGTTGCTTCTTTGGCTGTTCCTTCAAAGCCAGGAGGATTTCCTGAGAGCTCTGGAGAAACCGGGTCATGCTGAGATCAGAGGCCACCGTTGGCTCCCCTAAATGTGTGTAACCAAAAACAGAAACTGTATTTACCAACAAGGACTATACTTGGAAAATGATAATGTTACAGCGTTCAGAGGTGAGTGGCCTACATGTCAGCATGAAGAAGTGCCCCAAAGAAAGATCATCATTGTTTTTAAAGGGTTTGACATCTTCAAGTAGTTGGGTGGGCATCAGTCCAGCCCATAGATTACCGCTTTATTACTGTCTACAAATCATGGTTTTAAAGTGTGCTGAATCTGCCTTCCAGTCACTCCACTTCTTAAGATTCAGGTCAAAAACAGCAGGCCCATCATCTTCTCATGTTGCCCCACTTACCAGAGGCTGAGGAGGAAAAGACCTGACTAGACTATTTTCTGCTGCTTACCTCATGCCAGTGTGGCTTTGTGCTCACCCGCTGCCACGTGCAAGTCCAAATTACAGCCTGCAGGCAGATGTGAAGGGGAGGTGCCAAGCAGCATTTACAGTCCAAGGCCTTATCCCTGCCTAACCCCCACCTCTATGCGCACACACACTCCCATGGTTAAACACACTGATCTGGGAGGCCTCTGGGGTTTTGGGTACCTTACTGCTTCCTTAGTCTTTGATGGGGACCTTGATATTTTATCATTTCGACTTCTGTTTATAGCAAATTGCCCGTCAGGCTGCCTTCAGGGTCCTAATGATAAAGAAATTGTAGGATATAAATTAATTTGCTGTAATTTGCTGGACAGAGAGAAGAGGGGAGGGGGGGACTGCAGCAAAGGTCCCAGGGACAGGAATCGAACCTTCGACAGCTGTATTGAGGACTCGGTCACTGTCCACGGTGCACACGCTCTACCTCTTTACCACATGCCACAACTGTTCACAAATACAATTCAAAACAGTTTTGTGTAGAAAGTTGCTTTGCTGTTAAATTTATTTCATTTTAGGATCTCAATGAGAAGCTTTCTGCTTTGTGTAATTTTAGGTGTGGCTTGTTTCTTTTGACCCCTGTTCACATTGTGATTAGTGATGACTATTCATAAGGCCCTTCTTTTGCAAAGGGACTGCCCTCTCGTTTGACACCACTGGGGCTCATGGGGTAGCCCGCCCCCTCCAATCTCCTGCTGCCCCACATGCTTCATCTGGGGATAATTGCATGATGGCTTGCTCTTTGTCAGGATCAGGTCAGGCAGTAGGAGTATTTTCACAAAGCAGACATCTGCTGTGCTGTCCTTTTTTTAACGGCGATATAATGTCCTATGACAAATCTCGACCCCACAAACTGATGTTCTGGCATAGAGGTGGGTAAAGGTTTGGGTGGTGATCAGGAATTGTATTGGTGTGGATTAATTGAGGGGGTTTAGCTTGAAAGGACAAAAAATGCAACACAGTTGTAGAAATGGTAACAGATTTTACCGTGGTAAATACCGATGACCCATTCACAACATTGGTTCACTCCTAATTTCATGGTCTGTTTCTAAATATACATTTGTATGATCCAATAAACGTATAAAATGTTTCTCTAATGTAGTTTTGGTAAATTATTTTTGTTGTATCCATTTATTTGTAATTTTGGCTGTTTATCAATAAGCCCCCACTTTGTACGGTATATTCACAAAGTTGCTTATATAGATCTCCATTCTGCATAGGCATTGGCCAGCATGATATTCTCACAGTATAACCCTCGGCGACTGTTAAACCATTTCAATATTTACACAAAATCTGAAACAAATGAAAAAACATGACCTGCATGATGTGCAGCATTTTTGTGTTTTCGTTAAGCATATGAATTGATCACACCCAGGCTGATGTTGTCAAGCCATTTATTCTGCTGAAAAAAAAAAAATTACATTAGGGTAAGAATGTTTTTAAACCAGTTTAAAGGTTATTTTCAAAGGGTACTTTTAATCTGACAAACGAGCCTCATCTGAAAGCATATATATATTTATTTAGATGGAAATTTTTCTGGTCCCAGAATCTTTTTTGCTGTTCTGCTCTATAGAGTAACAGCCTAACTTACTAAACAGCTAATATTCGATTACCAAAGTGCTCTGTGATTGCACCAGCAGTATGTGGCAAGAGGTGGGGAGGGGTAGCTCTGCTTTACTCTACCCTTTATGCAGCTGCAGCAAACTTGGGTTGCTCTTGCACTTTCTCTAGCATCCTCTTAGCAGTACTTTAATTTGTAGGGACATTATATCAGCACTGCAAACCAGAATTCTGCTCTTCAGATCTTGCAAATGTTTAAAAAAATGTTGGGCTTCTCCAGTGGTTTAAAAAGTTCCTGCGGCAAAACTTTTAAAAACGTTTCAAGCACCTCAACAAGGCCCCCCTCACCTGGAAAAAAGATTTGAGCTTTATACACACATGTTACCTTAGGGATACACAGGAATACCTTTCAATAATTAGGATAAAGAGGATTCATTGGGTTTTTCCACCAAAGCAGCTTCAGTGATAGTTTAGGGCTTTCACCAGAATTTACTTGTTTTATTGAGGCGTAGGAGTTTTCTATTTCAAAGCAAGGGTCAATATGAAGCCATGTCATTGTGTCACATTGAAAGTCTTCCAATTTACTGTTTTTATTCTATTTGTACTGGTAGACCAGAGTAAAGGGGAACTTTAATCTATGGAACAATTTTGATTTCGGACCAGTCTCTGACATTTCCTATTATAGAATGGTAGTTATGAGCAGCCCTGCAAACATGCTCTATACCTGGTGTTTTAAACAGAACCATCTTGTTATATGGAATGTAACAGTCAGTTCAGCTGAATTTACTAGGATCCAAAACAATGTGTGACTGTTCGGAACCCTGAGCTTCATTAGCCAGTCTTTGCTCTAACTTGGTATTGGGATCTGGATGACCTTCATCTGGCTGTTCCTCTTTGGCACACTCTCTGGCAATGTTTCCAAGCAGCAATCAACCATTTTACAAATCAAGGTTCATTGTTAGTTCAGCATGTAATTATATGCTAGAAGTTCTGGCCTCAGCAGCACAGACTCAACTAATATGTTTGCCAACATATTCAAACCTTGCCAATTAAGCTACATTAATCTATTTTGTTTTGAGGAACATGCTGCATTTCAATATGGAGGTTTATTTTTGATAGTAATATTGCCTTTTACAAATGTATTGATGGTAACCAGATGCTGTGACAATTTTTCTTTTTTTCCCCAAGATCATCCAGTAGTCCTGCGTGAAAATCCCATGTCAGCGTTTGTACTTGTCAAACATTCCTTCCTGCTCTCATACCTTGTACATTTTCTGCTTTATAAATACTTGGTTAATGGCAATGTTAAGACCTGGGAGATTAAGAGTGCTCCCAACCTCGAGGCAAGCACAAAAAACAAAATTAGACACAAGGGAAAGACTATTTTTTTAAAGCATTCCTCCAAAATTACCTCAAGCCTTACTTGCCCTGTAATTGTTGTGAAGTTTAAGATGTTTGTCTTAACTTGATTATTAAGAATTATGCCCCCTAGACGGTCCCAAGAAGGGAATTATATTAACTTTTACTGTATGGGACATATAATACCTGTAGGGGCTGCACGGTGTTACAAGAAGGTCCTGGGTTCGACTCAAATTGCCAAAAATCATGCCACTGACAGGGAAAGTTTATAGCTGTTGTAGAGAGATGCCTCATGTGATAAGTAAAAAGAATTCACAGCCAGACAGCTTTTTTCTGTTTATAGTTTGTTATACTAGAATGAAAATCCAATCTTTTGTAAAACTTTAACAAAACTTTAGCCTCCTCATTTCTCTAATTCCTACAATGAACCACGATGCAAACTTACCATAGTTATTGACTTAGTTTTAATGGTGGGTTCGCCCGGGGGTCTTTCTGCAAGGAATTTGCATGTTCTCCTCGTGCATGCGGGGGTGAAAACAACTTCTGAACTAAACTGCAGCTCTAGAGTAAGCCTTCTCCAGATCTAAAAAAACGTGTGAATATGACGATAATGGTCTCATGAGCTTCTCATCTTTAGGTTTTTGCACATGATGATAGTTCTGTTTAAATCTTCTAGCTATCACCTTTAGTGTGCACTTGAGTTGTTTTGGACTGAAGGTGTGAATCAGGATTAGGAGTTGGTAATTAGATGTGAGATCATGGTTAGGTCTCTGCTTCAAGCAAGTACCCTGGTGTCTTCATTCCCAAGTTATGGTAGAATGGTGTGTGAGATGAATAAATAGAACATTGCTTTCATCTGTTTTTGTGAAGGACCTTTGTTTAAAGGTGATAAATTATATTTACTACTCCATGTATGTGCTAACCCTCACCCTTAGTTACATGATTTAGATAATGGCTGTAAGATTGAAAAAAGGATAAAAGAGGCCTAAATGAGCATCTGTTAGATGCGTGGGCTATGCCTTAGGGATGAGGTGAGGAGATCCATAGTCCTAGTGATCTTGTTGTGCAACCCCTGCTCCTCTTCATTAAAGGAGTCAGTTGAGGGGGATCAAGTACTCAGTTAGGATGCTTCTTGGCCAACTCCATTTGGAGATGTTCTGAGCACATCCCATATGGAGAAAATCCTGAGACAGGCACAGAACTTGCTGATGGAGCTCCATCTTCTGGCTTCTGAGTGCCTTAGGATACTTCATGGATGGCTTGATGATTAGACAAATAACCGCATTTAGATGTTTTTAAGATCATCACTTGTGAATGTTTGGACCAGTAGTGACAGTTTTTGTACAAGAAGTTTAGAATGGGCTGAGGTTGCCAAACGTTTCTTTTTAGAGTGATATCTGATGAATGTTGACATTTGCAAAGTATATCCAACATGTTGTTTAGAAAAGTGACTTGTACAAATTACCCGAGTGACTTGTGCAAAACATTTCAATTCAGTTTTTATTTATATAGCGCCAATTCACAACACATGTTGTCTCAAGGCACTTCACAAAAGTCAGGTACATACATTCCAATTAATCCTGATCATTGAACAGTGCAGTCAGATTCAGTTATTTATTCAAACTGGATAAAAAGTTTTTTTTCTGTCTAAGGAAACCCAGCAGATTGCATCCAGTCAGTGACTTGCAGCATTCATTCCTCCCAGATGAGCATGTAGAGACAGTGGACACTCACTGGCGTTGACTTTGCAGCAATCCCTCATACTGAGCATGCATGTAGCAACAGTGGAGAGGAAAAACTCCCTTTTAACAGGAAGAAACCTCCAGCAGAACCAGGCTCAGTGTGAGTGGCCATCTGCCACGACCGACTGGGGGTTTGAGAGAACAGAGCAGAGACACAAAGAGAACAAAGAAGCACTGATCAAGGAGTACTTTCTATGAGAAGGAAAAGTAAATGTTAGTGGTTGGTAGCTCCTTTAGTCATTTCACCTAGAAAGAAAGAACAGATAAATTCTGAGCCAGTTTTCAAGGTTAGAGTCTGAAAGAAAGCACATATAATTAGTCAAAGTAAAAGCTCAGTCAATCGCCATGTCTAGGAGAGAGAAAGGGTTAAACACTGAAAGACATGTGGATCATCGGTAGAGGGTGAGCATTAAGTTGTTGCCAGCAGAAGCTCGGACAATTCCCCTCTCCAGAAAGGTGTCACAGGTAGACAGAGTCAGGCCAGGTGTAGCTTCTAGGAAGAGAAAAGAGAGAGAACATAAAGTTAAAAGCTGAAATAACAGTAAATAATGCAAAATTGGAGAGTACTGTGAGAATGTAGCGAAGAGGGTGAAAATGGTCAGTATGTCTTCCAGCAGCCTAAGCCTATAGCAGCATAACTACAGAGATAGCTCAGGATAACCTAAGACACTCTAACTATAAGCTTTATCAAAAGCCTAGCCTTAAAAGTAGATAGGGTGTCTGCCTCACGGACTAAAACTGGGAGCTGGTTTCAAGGAGAGGAGCCTGATAACTAAAGGATCTGTCTCCCATTCTACTTCTAGAGACTCTAGAAACCACCAGTAAACCTGCAGTCTGAGAACGAAGTGCCCTGTTAGGAACATATGGACCAATCAGATCTCTGATGTATGATTGAGCTAGATCATTAAGGGCTTTATATGTGAGGAGGAGAATTTTAAATTATATTCTGGATTTAACAGGGAGCCAATGAAGGGAAGCTAAAGTAGGAGAAATATGATCTCTTTTTAATTTTCATTAGAACTCTTGCTGCAGCATTTTGAATCAGCTGAAGGCTTTTTTTAACTTGCTCCATGAAACAAGGTGTTTTGAAATTGAAAAGGCTAAACATTATTTGTTTTCCCCTTGAGCCATTGTCTATTGTGGTGCCATGGTATTCCAGTCGGTGGTGTTGGAGATTATGTTAAAATTTAGATTACTTAATTTGAAACTTGAGAGTGATCTTAACGGTGCAGCCAGTTAAGTAAAAACATGTTTGGATTGCAACTAGGATAGGCCTATCCAGAGCCAGGATCTAAAAATGACCACATTCATGAGGTAATTTGTCAGAAAGTTTCGTAAAAGGTAGTTAACATTAAAGAAATACTTAGGATTGCCCGTCAAGAAGGTTGAAGGGATAATCCTCAAGAATATCAACAAGAAATTACATAAAAATCGAACCGAAATTTCAGTTAGAGTTAAAGGCTAAATAAACTCCTGGTTGTCTAAATGGTACAAACTCTGCTTTTGCCTTGTATGTCATGTTATTTTTATTATGTTATGTTTGTTTGCACACTGTAAAATATACTGCATTTACTGCCAGTTATGGTAGCGTGTAAAGTAATCATTGGTAGAGTCTTGAGCTGCCTGTTGATCTTCATATTCAGGGAGGCCTATTAAAATACTGATCATTATGATGTGGTTCTCATATTAATCACACCCTTTGCTTTATTCCTCATAAGGTATTGTCTGGATTAAGAGAACAAGTGAAATATTGTTTTAATTCACTGGGAGTGTTACTGCTTTAATGAGTCCCTCTTCCCCATTGTCTAAGTGTCCTGGAATGTGTGACAATAAGCTTTGTTGTATTAAAAGCACTCCCCTTGCATCATTTACTTATCCATCAAGGTTTGTTTGCACTGTCATTTAGTAATTAATTATGCAAACATCTACTTTGGTATGAACAAAGAAGGGGAAAACCCACAAGTGTGGATCAACTCTAGTGAAAAGCTTACAATTCTGTTCAGTTCCGATTAAACTAGGTTTCGTCCAAACTTCGTGAATTGCCCATCCCTAAATGATCACTGTTCAAACAGCAGACTTGTTGTAGTTTGGTAGTCATGTTTCAGAACAACAGCAGGAAATGGGTAACTGCTTCCAAATCCCAAATATGAACCAGACAGTGTCGCTAAGTAAATCTGCAAGCCGCTCCAGTGTAGCGGATGCCCTGCAGATGCAACCTAATTTTCCGATGAAGCCACATGCTTTTGATTAGAGCAGACTCCATGTGGCCTGGTGCAAAAGTCTTCCATTACTCTCTACTTATTTTTACACTGCTACTCTAGATTTCCCTCAACACTGGCAAATGTACTGTCTAGCTGCAAAGTTAGAATATGGAGATTTACTGATCTTTCATTTATTTTCCAGCTATGCTTTGGCAGATGAGGCCTACCGCTCACTGAGGGACCAGGACAAGGACCAGTGTATCCTCATCACAGGGGAGAGTGGAGCTGGGAAAACTGGTGAGGATTGATTTTAATAGTGAAATTTGAGCATTAACTTGCAAACCAGAATGGTTTTGTTTTATAGATGGATATATTAATGTACAGGTGCATCATAATAAATTAGATCATCAGTAAGAATTAATTTAATTCAGTAATTCACTTTCAAAAGTGAAAACTCGTATATAGATTAATTACACAAGGTGATTTGTTATTAGACGATTGTGGCTTACAGCTAATGAAAATCAAACTGTACTTTCTCATAAAAGTTGAATAATAAGACCGATTTATAAAATAATTTTTAATGTATAGATTTTTATGGGTTACACAGTGAGAGGGAGAACTGCTGACTTGTCCACAGACTCACAGACACCCTCCACAAAGACGATAAAGTTAAGTGGAAGGAAGTTTTTTTTTTTTTTTTAGAAAAAGGTGTGCGATTAGGTATAATTGTATCCTTGGGAGGAATTTGAAGTTAATTCCATTCAAGAGTTTGGGTGAGATTTACAAGGCCTGGACTGCTCCTGTATTCAATAGCCACTATGTACAGATATATCCAGGTAATTGGCTACAACTGCTGCATTTCTTGTGAAGAAGGCAATCTTTGTATTTCATTTGTAAATGAATGTAGCAGAGCCTGGAGGAAGAATGGAGAGGAACATAATTCATGTTTCTTGAGGTCTTGTTTGAAGTGCCCAGTCATTGATGATTTGGGAGAAATGTCATCTGCTGACGTTGATTGTCTTTTCAGTGGGTTGAAATTTCTGTATTAAAAATCAAATCATTTGTTTCTTAGTTTTATGTGATCTAGTTTATGAGAGACTAAACTTTGAGTATTCGTTGGTGGTCATATAATTTTCAAAGCATATATGTTTCACTATTTAAATTTCTAATATTATAGTTTGGGATATACCTTTTCAGGAAAAGCTTATCAGAATAAATAAAAACTGCCATTAAATCTTATTTCCAACAACCCTTTAGAAGTATTGTTTTCATTTGCAGTGCAGGAAAACATCATTGAGGAGTAAATTCAGCTGCACGATTTCTGTAAAATACATTAAAGAGAGCAGTCAGTAGACAAAAGAAAATGTTAAATATCAGTGGCTTTTACAGGCAAAGCTGGAAGGAACCTGTTATTTCTAGCTGTTTCATAAGTGTGCCCACCTACTTATTAACGCCCACAGCATTTCCACAGCAACCTGTACGTCTGGACACACAAATCTGATCCAAGTGCTCTGAAATGACAATGCAGTGTGTGCTTAAGATCTGGTTTGAAACACAAATCAGATTTCTGCTACAGTGTGAGCGTAACTTTAGACTCCAGCATCTAATATCACCTTTCTTTTCAGACTGGGCATGTTTATACCAGAAAGCTGCTGGGGACCAATGTTGCCCTGTTGTTGCTGATACCAGTAACACATCTGTTCTGAACAGACAACTCTTCCCTCCACATCTATGCTAAGGAGATAACAACTGATCAAAAACTGTATCATTACAAGTGTCTTTTGTAATACGGTTGCTTCCTAGATGGGTATAACCTTTGTTACTGCTTTGTAGAGCATGTAATCATAATTATTTTCTGGAATGTAATATGCAGGTTGTTTTATATATAATAGTCACATAGCATTTATGAATCAGATTGGCCTATGAGTTGGGAGCTAGTTTTGTTTTGATATCCTCAAGGTTGCACATGAAACATGACTAATATCCTGACCTGTAAAGAGTGTTCATGTGGAACAACAAAGATGGATAAATCAAAAACTAGCAGGTGCTGTACAAATTCGTCATGCTTTCCGGGTTTATACTGAGACCCAACATTAAGCTTACACTGACGGGCACAATGGTGGCGCAGGTGTAAAGCCCCAACCCCCACCCCTCCGCCAACACCCACCCAGTCATCAACCCCATTTCTTTTCGGTCTTCTTACAAAATAAAGACCACTACTGCCACGAAAAAAAGATTAAACTGACAACATCCTTACTTGTCGGAGAGAAAAACATAAACTTAATAAACAGGCATTGACACATAAATGGAGCCCCTTCAGGTAAAAGCTATTAAATCCCAGATCCTTTATTGCTGTTTTTGTGAAAGGTTTTGCCTTTTTTTTGGTGCATTTTCACATATCTTAGACATGCATAAAAGGAATGGTATTTCCTGGTGTCTGAGTTTTACTACTTTTCAGGTAGTTGCAATATCCAGTTGGCCATGTACAGACTGTGGGAATGCACTCGTAACATAAAATGCAGGTTGCATTTATTATTGCCACCCCTGGAAAAGATGTGCAAAAAACCTGAAAATAAATTCATCTTTTGTTGCAGCATCAGCATAAACTCTCTCACTAGAAAATCCAACCCTTAATTTAAGTACCTACATTCAGTGTACTCAAGTTTTAGAAGTTTCCAGGAACTTGTAATTGTAATTCATGATGTAGTTACTCTGGGGGTATAAATATGACATGGCAGAAGTCACATTGGATGAGGACCCAAGATTTTCTTGCCACCATACACACAGAGGAAGATGGTAATGGAGGTAAAATCTCCAAGGTTTACTGTTGGAGAAATTAATTAAAGATTTTGGGACCATAAAGTCTCTATAGCACCCATCAGTTGTGTTCTACATGCCAACTGCTTTTTTGGGCAGAATGCCAGAAAAATGCCTTTTTTGTTCAACATTCACAAACGTAAACATTACTGGGACTTTAACTAGGACTGTGTGTTGTGGATCTTTGTGGAGTCTTTTAACAGGATAATGATGAAAACCTATGGCCAGATGGTTTGCCATACACCAAATCAACCTCCTTCCAATGGATAGTGCACCCCTAAGACATACTTTCTAAAGAAAACTTGTGGAGTGGGCTAAATAAAGCATGGGATGGGACCCTGGACTCTGAATGATCTCGAGAGACACAAACAAGAATCGTCAAAGATCCTGTCTTTATATTGCAAAATGTTATTGGAGAAGACAGAGGGCTTTTCTATTGTCAGAAAAGAGGCTATGCAAGTATTAACAGCAGAGGTGCCACCCATTGTGTCACAGGGAATTTTGTTAAAGATAATTTTTCAACATGGGATTTTTCATTTTTTTATTTTGTTAAACTCAATAAATGTGGTTAAAGCTTTTTTTCTGAAATTTTCAGTGGAGATTATTAAACTACATAAACGGGATTCATTTATTTATGAGCCTTTTGTGCATCTTCAACAAAGTTGCCAGAAAATGTGGAGCTTGGATTTTACCACATAGCGCTCCCTGCACCAGTTAAAATGGTCCTATGTTTGTTGTGACAAAAAACTATTTTTACACTACAAATGAATCATTAGAATATGTTTTGAAGTGAAGTGTCTTCAACTGTGGAAGCCTAAAACAAGGCAGTATTGAGTACAGTTTGATCAATCTTTTTTTTTGATCCACAAACCTTCCTTTAAGCTCTCTCCCTCTCATGTATATTAAAATTTCTGCTCCAAGGAGTCATCGCTGCAGTCAAGTCAAAGAGATAAATTTGGATTTCAGTAATCTCGGCTGCCCTGGGGCTTTACAGTAATAAGGCCATTAAAAGCTACCCCATCAATATGGGTCATTTGCATTCATGTTTGTACTGTTCCCTTGTTTCCCCTACACTCTTTTTATATATTAAAAAAAAATCTAAAGCTTTAATTTTATACAAGAAATGACAGCTTATTTTGTGGCCATGGAATTACAAATATACAGGGGTTGGACAATGAAACTGAAACACCTGGTTTGAGACCACAATAATTTATTAGTATGGTGTAGGGCCTCCTTTTGCGGCCAACACAGCGTCAATTCGTCTTGGGAATGACATATACAAGTCCTGCACAGTGGTCAGAGGGATTTTAAGCCATTCTTCTTGCAGGATAGTGGCCAGGTCACTACATGATACTGGTGGAGGAAAACGTTTCCTGACTCGCTCCTCCAAAACACCCCAAAGTGGCTCAATAATATTTAGATCTGGTGACTGTGCTGGCCATGGGAGATGTTCAACTTCACTTTCATGTTCATCAAACCAATCTTTCGCCAGTCTTGCTGTGTGTATTGGTGCATTGTCATCCTGATACACGGCACCGCCTTCAGGGATACAATGTTTGAACCATTGGATGCACATGGTCCTCAAGAATGGTTCGGTAGTCCTTGGCAGTGACGCGCCCATCTAGCACAAGTATTGGGCCAAGGGAATGCCATGATATGGCAGCCCAAACCATCACTGAACCACCCCCATGCTTCACTCTGGGCATGCAACAGTCTGGATGCAACAGTCTGGGTGGTACGCTTCTTTGGGGTTTCTCCACACCGTAACTCTCCCGCATGTGGGGAAAACAGTAAAGGTGGACTCATCAGAGAACAATACATGCTTCACATTGTCCACAGCCCAAGATTTGCGCTCCTTGCACCACTGAAACCGACGTTTGGCATTGGCATGAGTGACCAAAGGTTTGGCTATAGCAGCCCGGCCATGTATATTGACCCTGTGGAGCTGCCGATGGACAGTTCTGGTGGAAACAGGAGAGTTGAGGTGCACATTTAATCTGCCGTGATTTGGGCAGCCGTGGTTTATGTTTTTGGATACAATCTGGTTAGCACCCAAACATCCCTTTCAGACAGCTTCCTCTTGCGTCCACAGTTAATCCTGTTGGATGTGGTTCGTCCTTCTTGGTGGTATGCTGACATTACCCTGGATACCGTGGCTCTTGATACATCACAAAGACTTGCTGTCTTGGTCACAGATGCGCCAGCAAGATGTGCACCAACAATTTGTCCTCTTTTGAACTCTGGTATGTCACCCATAATGTTATGTGCATTTCAATATTTTGAGCAAAACTGTGCTCTTACCCTGCTAATTGAACCTTCACACTCTGCTCTTACTGGTGCAAAGTGCAATCAATGAAGACTGGCCACCAGGCTGGTCCAATTTAGCCATGAAACCTCCCTCACTAAAATGACAGGCGTTTCAGTTTCATTGTCCAACCCCTGTATATGCCTAATAAACCGGTCTTTGTTACAAGGTATTGTCTTGATCCTTGCAGTATTTTACCATCTTTCGCCATATTTAAACTAAAAAGGTAGATTTGGATGCAGGTCACACACATCAGTCCTGGGTCACTGACAATCTCACTGGTACCTCAGATGATTCTGATGCCAACACTCCAATCATGAGGCATGTCTCGTTCTGAGCCTCTGCTGCAGACGGAAAGTTTAATTTTTGGAGAGTACCTCTGTTAGAACGCCTATTCCCAGAACAATTTCAATCAACAAACTGTGTGAACAATGATCATTGCATCCAGATTGGTTTTCTTGGGGTTTCCTCTGCTTCCCAATGAAATCAGCAGTTTAAATGATATTATGATGAAATTCTGGGCCACAATATAAATTAACAAAGGGGGCTTCTAAAATGGGGTCTTAGCCTTTACTCTCGTGGGTGATGTAATGGGAATTTTTATAGGGAATGCTGTAATGAGCCTGCATGGTGCACTTGCTCTTCTGTCATGTCTATGAGAGGCTTTGACAGAGTTCTTCTAATATCTGTGTGTGTGTTTCAGAGGCCAGTAAGCTGGTGATGTCATATGTGGCGGCAGTGTGTGGAAAGGGCCAGGAGGTGAATAAGGTCAAGGAACAGCTGCTGCAGTCCAATCCCGTGCTGGAGGGTGAGTGACTGTGGCTTGAGCTGCATCCCAGTTTGGAGGCTGGACTGACTGTTTGCATGTCTATGGAAACTGTCAACGGGCTGCTCCAGATCATGAAAAGATTACAAAAAGCACACAAAATTAAAACACACTGGAGAAAAAGTGTATTGCAGTTGTATATAATACCCCCTTCAACTCACATTTTGTGATGATACAAACTTTAAAAGATCAACACAGGGTAGAACTTAACCGAGAAGTGCAAAGATAGTGTTGGCAAGTGGTTGCAGAGTAAAGGGCTGTAAATACAAATACACACTGCAGTTTACAGATTTTATATTTGTAAAACATAAAAACACTTTTATCCTTCTACATGAACTTCAGAATTATGCATCTGTCAGTCAACCACAGAATATCCCAGTATATTACACTGACTTTAGTGTTTGAAACATCAGTTGAATGTTTAGGCTAGCATTGAAAGTGCTCTGTGTGGCAGGAAAAAAACAGTGCACATTACCAGGTACACGCCAATCTCCACTGTTAAACATGGTGGTGGCAGCATTGTACCTGGGGGGATGCATTGGATCAAAGCATCTTCATGTGTTGGAATGGCACATTCAAATTCCAGAAATGAATCAAACTAGAAATCCATGAACATTTTTGAACAGAAAGGATCATGAAAGGCAAGGAACACACAAGACCCGTCAGGTCAAGTTGTTGAAATAAATATTCCAAACATCCCACAGAGAACTGTGCAATCCATTTTAAAAAAGGTAACGGTATGGTACAATTGTAAACCTACAAAGAGATTCATAAATCATAAGTCTCATTATTATACACATTGAAGTTTGTGATACCAACCTGATGCAATATGAGAGAGCTCAAGATATGAAAACCTTTCCACCCTTTGTCTATATGTCAAGGACTGTCTGACGCTGAATTTAATGTACGAATGGTTAAGGGAAAAAAATGATTCATAGTCCCCCTACACTGTTTCCTGCAGCCCAGTTCTGGCACAGAAATGCCTCTTTCTTTTTTTTAATTGGGGGCAGTGGACAGAAAATGCCCATGAAAAATGAAGCTGTAAGGTTGACTCGCAGTGGAAAACTCTGCACATCTGCAAGAGTTTAGCTCCTGCCGATCTAATTGCCCCAACACGGACACACACACACACACACACACACACAAAGAGGAAAAAGGAGGGGCATGTTTATGCAGCCAAACAACAGATTTATCATGCTTGCTGTCTGTGATGCTCTGCTTCCCTTTCTTTATTGGTTTTATTCTTTGTAACCCTCAATTTTTCACTCCTTGCTCTGATTTCTGTTCAGCTCTTTATCTCAGTATCTCCTATTCTGTGTTCTTTGCCCTCTGGCTGCCGTTGTTCCAGACAACAGCCCACACATTTACACTATCCGAATACTTAAACACACATTATTCAGCTGTTATCAGCAATTAAGCTGTTATGCTAATAGCGCTCTGATATGTGGCATATTAATAGTATTTAAATGTGGAAATGTTGTTTAAATCAATTGAAAACTGCTGCAGAAATTGTTCGCTGGTGAACATGGTATAATGTATTTATTGTTCTCCTTGGAGAGCATCTTGTTTTCTGTTTATTTGTTAGCAGGGCCACATATGGAACCACTTTGACTTGAATGTGGCGTGACATAAAGGTTTAGTCCTCCCTAAGCCTGGAAAGCCCTTGTGCTTTGCTTAATCCACACAGAATTATAGGGCATCGTCAGTACAAATGACTTTGACATTCATGTCTCTTATGATTGACAGCTAACTAGAGAGAAGGAAAATATGGAACCAGAACTTAGCTTTTCTTTGAATATTTACACTGCACCTTTTGAGGCTTTTTTTATTTAAATGTTTTTTTTTGTTCACAATTTTACCAAACTATTGGCTTCTTCTTTCCCTCTGCAGCATTTGGAAATGCAAAAACTGTACGGAATGACAACTCTTCAAGATTTGTAAGTATCAACAACTTGTTTAGTATTTGTGTGATTTTGCTGACATTTTTAGCCATGCATCTGCACATTGTAAGCAGTTTTACTGGTTTGTGTGAAATATTCTCCTTAATATATTATAATAATATTCTTCCATAATATCTAATATCTAAGCCTAAAGTGCATCTAAGTAAGTTCGAATATCATCGAAAAGCTTATTTCAGGAAGTAAATTTAAAAGGGAAGCTCACAGCACAGTGACATTTCAGGTGTTTATTCCTGTTTCAGTATGGCTTATAGCCAATAAGTCACGGCTCTTGAACAAGCTGAAAACTCCAGCTACATTCCAAACCTTGTGAATCTTTCCCAAACTCTTGACTAGGATTTGCTTCATAATTCTCTCAAGGCTGGGATTATTACTGCTGCTTTTGCACCTTTTTTTTTTTTTTTTTTTTTTTTTTTAACCACAGTTTTTCCATCCACTCAACTTTCCATTGATATGCATTAGATTAAGCTACAGCCATCTTTTCTGGTTTAAGGCACGTTTCCACAATGGGTAACTGAACGTTTTTTGTTTTTTTTTCTCCGAAACGTCTTAGAATATTTCATTTAGCTAGGCTCTTTTTCCTGTGCATTTCCATTTAAATTCTGAAAGCTGACCATAGATGTAGATTATGCTGCGTGACTCAGAGCGGTACCTCCTCCTGCATTAGTGCTCCTGCAATCTTGAAATGCAGATCTCTTCCAGAATGCAATTTTAAAAAGTAAAATTGGGGTAAAATAGGCATTTATCTTTAGAAATCTTCATAGCAGAGATGGTTTAAAAGCCACGGACTGCTACTGCAAACTCTGAGAGGTGTAGCAGGACGGGATTTTCAATGAACTGTGCTGATCCTCACCAGTGTTGGGATTAACGGCGTTACAAAACAATGGTGTTAGTCACGTGTTACTTTTTTGGTAGCGGACTAATCTAATTATTAATTCTCTCATTTCCATAACAGCGCTATGATGTTTACAATGCAACACGATGCGGTACTACAACTCAATAAGCAGGGTTTAGTAAGAGCACAGTCTGCTGCTGTGGAGAGATCTGCTTTTCTCCTGCAGCTGCAGTGAGTGTTTTTAAAGCTCTTCAAGGAAAAAGCAGGAGGTGGGGGAGAGCAGCACAGATAAATAGCACATATGTGACACCGATTGGGTGAGAAGGCATCAGGTAGGTGGGTTTTCACCACAAACAGTGAACCAACAGCAAGAGGTAAACATGACGGTGGAGGGAGTCTTTTAGATTCAAAGACAGCGTTCGAAAGTTGGAAGTATAGGTAATATTTCACGTTCGCTGAAGTTAAAGGCAAAAATGTGCATGTGATTTGCGAGACATGTCCGGTAACAAAGAAATTATCCACGTCCGTGACCAACAACTCCAACCTTATGAAGCACCCCGTATTGTCTCACCCTTCCACAACACGTATGGCGAACAACCTGAGCCCTGCTGTGGCCAGCGCAATCCTACACCGTGCAAACAGAAAAGGCTTGATTTATCTGCCTTTTCTGTTTGGTCAGCAACTTGTAATATTTTAGATTCTAAAAAGTAACTGAATAGTTACTTTACCTGGTTACTTTGACAGTGCACTAAGTGAGGTACTAACTCAGTGCCTTTTTGGGAGAAGTAACTATAACTAGTTACTTTTTTAAAGTAACATTCCCAGCACTGATCCTGACTCCCGAAAAGGAACAAGAAACACAGTTCCTATCAGTGGAAATAAATCCTTGAAGTTAAAGCCGAATCTCCCCCACCTTCATTGTTAAACCATGCTGTCTAGGTGTTTCCATCTGTCCTGCTTAGATTTGTGCACTCTTAGGAAGCAATTGTGATTTTTACCACAAACCAGTAGTTTAGGCAAGGACGTTTTTTTAATCATCTGTGTATCCTTGTAACTTTTTTTACCATGTAAATAAGACGCCGCATACCAGCCCACACACGGCACCATTTGTTCTCTCAAGAAATTAAATTTGTGCCTGTAACATAGTCTTAGTACTGGTCTTCACATTTTGTTGAACAGTGTTGTTACAAAATATAATTTAACTGTGCATGGGGTTCCTACACATAATGGGAACACATAAAATTTTATTCAAAATAAAAAACAAAGTTCACTTCCTAACCCATTTCTCCATCCACTCAGCATTCTATCCATCCTTCTCTCTGTCATTCATCCGTTTGTCTATACATCCTTTTGTCAGTGTCCATTTGTTAAAAATGTCAGTTTATCCATTCAACCATGTGTTCATTTATATATCCATCCAGCTATGTTTGCCTGTCCTCCCATCTATCTGTCCATCCATTTCTTCTGTCCCTTCCATCAGTTTGTCCTCCATATATCCATTTGTCTGTCCTCCCTCCAACCATCTATTCGTCTTTCCATCCAACTTTCTGTCCCTCCATTTCTACGTCCTTCCAACCATTCGTCATCCGTGTGTTTATTGAATAATCAGTTTCTTTGTGCATCAGACCTTCTGTTTGTCCATCCCTTCAACAATTATTCTCTTCATCCTTGCTTTGTTTCTAAAAGCCAGACAGCTGTAGATATATCTGCCATAAATAGGTTGTGAACTTTTGTATTTGCTCAATACAAATCATGTTCAAAGGTTTGTCATTTAATTCAGTACTATTTGTGCTTGTATTTACTTTTTTTTTTTTGCTTTCGCTAAAAAATTTGAGAGTTGAGCAAAAAATGACCTATTTTTCCGAAGGAAATCACATCTTGGGGATAGTATAATAAAATGTCTGATTTGCTCCTTCTATAAATAGACCCAAATCCAGACTAGACATTTCCGGGCAATTGCATTATGACAGACATGGGTGTGTTTTTTGTTTCATTTTCCACAGAAGACATTCCCACACTATCTGCCTCAGTATTTTCAGGGAGATGAACAGTTTTACCTCCCTATCAGATGCTGTCAGTTCAACTTCTGTTAATGTTAATATTTTAACTTAACTGATCATTTATTGTATTATTTGTAAAGTGCATTTCCTTGTCTTTTAGTACTTCCAGTGAGACTAATTTTGCCTCCTCCCTGCTTGCCTCACAGATGAAGTTAGAAACTGGTTATTCCAGCAAGCTCCAACTTGCAACTCAACATGCTGTGGATATTTTCTACCCCACTTTTACTTTGCAAACTGTTTTCAGTCATCTGTCCATGTTGTTGCTTACAAACAAAAGTGCTTGGGCATGCAGTTGTTAGACATCTCAATGGATTATACTTTTGATCCGGTTATATTTAGTTGACCTTGGCTCCAGCAGAGACTATAGGCCTCTTTCCTAGCTACCGCTTAATCACAATTCTATAATTTTATCATAAAATTATGAATGAAGCCTTCATTTCATTTTGCTGAGTGCACAGGGCTTATTGAGTTTGGCTTGAACCTGCTTACCAGCCGTGCCTGGCTTGATCTGGCAACTGAGCTGCTATTAATACACTAGAGGTGAACAGGGGAGGAAAACTCACACAAGTCTCTGTTCTAACCTCCAGCTTTAAGGGAGAAGGACTTCAGAATGGCTTGAGTTAGCCCTCCACTTGAAGGAGACTATAGTTGTAACTTGAACAAAAACAAAATCTCATTGTGAACCTAACATAACTCATGAGCCCGTCTTGTTTTTAAGCATTTCCCAAAGAAAAGATGACAATTAAAGTGAGTGAATAAAAGCTCACATCTAACTGTTCCACTCTGACCCCCAGGGAAAATACATGGATATCGAGTTTGACTTCAAAGGAGATCCGCTAGGTGGAGTCATCAGCAACTGTGAGTACAAATGGAGAAAACGACTCATTTAAATCTGAAAGAAAGGGTTTAATGGAAAATTAGGTAATCCCAAATAAAGATTTTCTACATTTAAGTATTTGCGTAATTTAATCTCAGAATAGCTACAGCTTTTATGCGAAGGCCTCAAAGGTTTGTTTGAGAACACTAGTCTACAAACAGCATAATAAAGACCAAGAAACACAGAAGGCACTACAGAATTAAAGCTATGAAGTTTAAAACAGGATTAGGTTATACAACAATATCCAACAGCATCTTCGTCAATTGGTCGAAAATGGAAAAATTATGGCACAACTGCAAGCCTAAAAAAACATGGTCACCCAGCTAAATTAACAGGCTGGGCATGGACAACATTGTTGAGAGAAGAAGCCTCATGAAGAGGCTCCTGGTAACTCTGTAGGAGCTGCAGAGATCCACAACTCGTGTGGGATAATGTTGACAAGCCTTTGGTCTAACAAAGAGCGTGGCAAGAAGAAAGTCATTGTTGAAAGAAAGCTATAAGAAGGGCTGTTTAAACTTTATTGTAAGTCAAGTAAGGAACACGGCAGACATGTGGAAGAGTGTGCTGTGATCAAAATGTAATTATTTTACCTACATGCAGAACGCGGAATGGCTCAAAAACTGAATACAAATGAACACTATACTTTAAAAACCTTTCAGTTTCCTTCAGCTTCACAATTCTGCAATTCTTTAGGTTAGTCTGTCTCAATATCTCAATATAATACCTGATAGTTTAAGGTTGTAACGTGACTCACTGTGGAAAGGTTCAAGGGATATTTATACATTAGCTGACACTGCAGTATCATAATAACCCTAAAAACGTTCATATTTTGTTGCTCTGAAATATTTTGTAAAGCTTTCAGTCTTCATTGTGGTGACGTAGCATCATATATACATTTCAAATGTTCCGTTTTTGGATGATTGAAGTCAGACCAAACAAAAGAGCATGAATCCCATTCCTGGCGTTCTCCCTGACAGCTTATCCTTGCCTGTTTTGATTTGATCTCGCCTGTCTCTGAGACCTCTGGCGGGGGAAGCCAGCACAGACAAAACATTGTGAACAAAGACGGAAACTAATGGCAGACACAAGTGTGCTTCTGTCTCCCCGCCTGTCTGAGTTGGTCTAACATTGGCGGCAGTCAGTGGAGAAGAGCCGTAGTCATGTGACCTGTTCAGAATTGGCTGGATAAGACGGCTCGACAGATGGGGTGTGAAAGTGGATGCAGGGCTGGATGGATTGCGTTTGTTGGATTTTAATTTATTTCCATCTGAATAAATCTTTGGCTAATTTTTTTTCACTCTGAAATTGTCTTTTTTGATGTTGCATCTTTCCCCCATTTCATAAAATATAGGATTTTGTCCACATATTATGTTGACTTGTAAACATGTTAAAGCACCAGTGGGAGTATGCTGTGAACAGGGCTTGTAATAAATCTAGTTTATGGTGCTTTGCAACAGAAAATGTGTAGCTCTGGCTTCAAAGTACAATTGCAAGATAACCAGATTTGTTGCTCCCTGCAGATGTAACTGACTTCAGGGGTCCCAGAATAACAGATCTTTTTTGTTGTTTCTTTACTTGTGCTTTTCCATAATGGTGCCAAAAACACTCTACTGAATGTAAAGATAAAGAAACATGGGCTAGAATATGAGAACTGGCTTTTTGCTGGTCTTCCATCTCATTCTTCCTGTCTTTGATCACAGCTCCAAATTGCTGCTGCCAACCTCACAGTCATGGGTGTTCTATTATTGATGTGCTCACTCCAAAGTGCCACTTACGTGATTCATGACCTGTGGGTGTCGCAGAATCACATTTTAGCCTGATCCTCAGCTGACCCTGACATCCTCAGCTCACTGTGGGAAGGCCTGGTAATTCACCCTTTGCAGAAAATCTGCAGATCCACCGCAAACAAGTACTTCTTTCCCTTTCTGCACCCACCCACTGGTGTGTTGAGTTTATTCTAAACATTATTTTCCTTTTATCACTTGATATTTGTCCATGGTTGCAATGGCAAAACTCGGTATGAAATAAAGTCAACTTTCATCAAATGGCATCAAAAGGTTATTTATTTAAAATAAATTCTATCTAAAATTCTTCAACACAGTTGGAATAGAAGTGAAGAGGCAGTCAAGCTGGCTGTGGGATCTTTCGCCTCTGCAGGTGGTCTTTAATTGGATCCCTGCTTGCCTAATGCAGTGAGCAGTTGAAAGTGCTTGTTTAATCAAGTTCTGTTGCTCTTAGTTAACGGCTCAGGAGAAACGAGCTGATGCTTGAAATCTTTCTGTGATTTCTTCCTAGCCTCCCCATTTTAAAGAACAGAAATTAATGAACGTTGCCTCCCAACAGCGTTCTTTTGGCTTCAGGTTTTTGCCATTTTGTCATGACAAGCACACCTTAAAATTAATTTTATTGACTTTTATGTGACCAACAGGAAAACACATTTATAAACTAACCCAAAGCAGTGCATAATATTGAAGTAGAAAGGAAATTTTTTTTTTACCAACCTAAAAAAATGTGGTGTCCAACCTTTACTCTAATACTCTTACATAAAATCCAGTGCAGATTTAATCTCAGTATAAATACAGTGGCAAACAGAGCATTGGTCAGTAAATAGCACCATGAAAACCAAATAACATCAACAGGTCAGAGACAAAGTTATGTAGAAGTTAGTTAAAATGGAATCTAAAGCTTTGAACATCTCGCAAAGCACTGCTGAATCTGTCAGACAAAAACTAGACTAGGGTACATCTGGACACCGCCATCTTAAACTGACAGGCCAAGGAAGGAGAGCATTAATCAGAGGCAGCTCAGAATGGCAAGGAGAAAGCCATCAGATGTCCAGTTTGCGACAAACCATGTAGGTGACACAGCAAACCTGGATGATGCTCTAGTTAGAAGGGACCAAAACTGCTTTTGAAATGTTGGTCAAAAATGTTTTTGCCCTACATGCAAAGCGTTATTGTGCAGATTATTGATGGTCAGCATCACCCTAACACACAATTCCCAAGTTTAAACATTGTGATGGTGGTGTTGTCATGCTGTGAGGATACTTTTATTCAGCAGGAACAAAGAAGCTGGTTGAAGGGGAAGATGGATGGAGCAGAATATAGAGTCATCTTGGGGAAAAAAGCCGTTGGACTGCAGATTTGAGACCAAGGTGGAGGTTAACCTTCAAGCAGCACGGCAACCCTAAACGTTGCAGCCAGAGCTACTATGGAATAGTTTAGATTGTAGCATTTTTATCTTAGAATGGTCCAGTCAAAATCAAGCCCTTAATCCAATTTAGAATTTGTGGCAAAATGCTCTCAATCAAATCTGACTAAGCTTGAGCTATTTTTCAAATAATTAGTTTTTACCCCTCTCAGTCTCTAAATGTGAAAAGCTTTTTGAGTCAAACATTACTCCTTAAAGCTGTAATTGCAATGGAAGATGACTACAAAGCATTGCCTCAGGGGGCTGAAAATGACAAACCTTTCAGATTTTTACAGCAACTTTGAAAGCAATTCCCCCCCCCCCCCCCCCCCCCCAACCCCCCCTCCCGATATGTCAGCTGCAGCATGTGGCTGCAGCTAACATATCGGGTAGCTGCAGCCACATGCTTCCTAATAAGACACATCAGGGAGTTGCTGCCGAAAAACTTCATGTGAAGAGTTCTTGGCCTGTGTGTCACAGTTTCCTTTTGTTTCCTTTTAGATCTGCTGGAGAAGTCACGAGTAGTGAAACAGCCCAGAGGGGAGAGGAACTTCCACATCTTTTATCAGCTCCTGTCTGGAGCCTCAGATGACACACTCAGTAGGTTTTCTGAAAGGTTGTTGAAGCTGAATGGAACCATGCAAGTATTAATGCAAATGTTATGGACAGAGATGAAATTTAAATGACGGGGTAAAATACCAAAAATAGCTAACCGCAAACTGAGCATTATGCAAAAATAGACTGTAATTACTTAATTCAGCACTTATTCTATTAAAGAAGTTATAGCTTCAAACTATGCACATGGCTCGCAAGAATTAATGAACCAAACATCAAAATAGCAACTGCTGGAAAAACCAGACTGGCAATTGTTTCTTCCTTTGCCTTGCAGTGATTAACTTTGGGGTGGTGAACATGATGAGAAATTTAGTTTGATTCTTTGTAACAATTGTTTAGTTGCTTCTTGCGTAAAAGCATCCTCCAGCAGATCTGCAGCTGCAGGAACACATGGCTTAAACATTAACAACCTGATCTTCCTGCCTAACAAACACTATGCAGAACAAAGCCAGGCAATGAAACTTGTCCCCCCTGTTTGCCTTTCTCTGTACTGAAGGCATTGTTTTATGTCCTGAACAATATAATGGTCATCGACCCCTAGAGTGCTCACATCAGAGGGGCTGGGTTTCGCTGTAGTTAATGCAGCCACTAATGAAATCTGACACGTGCACCCACAAGAGGAATAGATTTCTTTGTTCCTACATAGGGTGGGCTTTTAAGTTTGTAATTCGAGCCCGGAGAACAGTGGTCACAGCAATAACTCATTTGTGGATGCATTGTGCAAAAGTTCTTTTAGAAGACTGTTGTGTGGAGTTTTTGTAGCACGTTATTTAAAATGGCAGTGCCTCTTGGCTACGACTGTTCAGGTGTGCATTGTAAATTCAATGGACATGACATTTTGATGTGTGTTTGTATAACATGCTCTGCGCTAATGTGGATTCAAGCACAACCGCATTGTTTTTTGTCACAGAGAAGCTAAAGCTGGAGCGAGACTTCAGCAAGTACAACTACCTGAGCCTAGACTCGGCCACAGTCAGTGCGCTGGACGATGCAGCCAACTTCAGGACAGTCAGAGTGAGTTGCACATACACACATTTGACCTCAAAATAGTAGATGAATAAATTACACACAGTGTGATTTAATTTCAGGTGTTAATTTCTGTTCATTTAGATAATTATGGCTTGGGGCCCAAACTTCGGTTTCTCAGAAAATATTGTGTAAGACTAATAAAAGATTTTTGATTCATAGTTGTGAGCCTAGTGAAAGAATATGTTCATGTACTGTACAGTATATGCACTCTGTACTTGCCTGCAGCTCTACTGAGGTGTTGAGAACCCTGTAGTACTTCCATAAAGCTCAGCAGCTGAGAAAAGCATTTGCTCTAAAACTTCCTGGTAGACAGTTGCACTGGCTTTGGACTTGTGGAGCAACAGCAGCAGGCGACCTGGTTACCCAAAGCTTCACTGACTTTGGAACTTCACACTAAACCTCAAGCAACGTGGACTCTGAACATTTTTAATTTGGCAACTGTAGCCCATGCCCTGAAAACATCTGCATGGTGGCTGTTGAAGCACTGAATCCAGCTATACCATCATATGCAAGCAATAAAACATTAATGATTATTTTTAAAAAATGTCAAACTAAACACTCAATTTACTTTATAAACTGCAGGACTTTAAGGATCAAAACTGACACTTTTGTGTCCAGTACTGTCTAAAAGGGCAAATATGTGATGTTAATATGTTAAATATTAGTATAACCAGAAAGTAATCCAAATACTGTTCACACCAGTACTTGCAACCTCTTTTCCATCTTGTAAAAATGCTTGAGTAATGGTAGTACCTAGCACTACCACTCTTGGAGGCCATGTATTGTCCTTTTTATTGAATGTTAAAACTTATCTTTATCATTGTTAAACATTTTCTACTTTTCGATAAAGTTGAAATTGTTTTATGTCCCAGCACTATTGAAAACGGTTCTGTATGTGTTTTGTACCCTGTGAAATGACCTCTACTTAAAAAACAATTTAAAGATTTAAAGAAATGGTGCAGCTTGAGTTGAAATCAAATGAACAGTAGCACACACAGCTCACAAGTAACACCATAGTCTGCTGACTTTGACTATTGAATTTCCTTTTATCTGCACCATGCTGCGTTAAATATGATTCATATACAAAGGGCAGAGATTGGTCAGTGCTTATCTCCTGGACAGAATAAACAAAAATGTATGAGTCACTATTCTTCATGGTGAAAACAGTTCACACCTGCCTCCCACCCATTTATTGCAATAACAGTTAAATCTTTAACTTCACTGGATTTACTAAAGCAAAAAAACTAAGGAATGACTTTTCATTTAGCATTACAGAGAAGTCAATGAAAAGAAAATACAATCTCCTTCCTTCTATTAAAGTATGTCTCTGCACGCACATACAATTTCCTGTGTGGCTGGTCGTTTCTTCTATTCCTCACTTGTGAGGGGTGGGTAATACATAGGGATATGGTCTGTCTGCTGCAGTGTAAGAGGTCCTGTCCCAGCATGCTTTTTTTATCCTACTACTGAACAAGGCTCGTCAGTCTAAATTGTAACAGTCAGCTGTCCTCGTTTCCCCACTTTTCACATCCTGCTTCCCATTGGCTTAAAGCATTCCCAGCACAGCTGCACCTCACTACCGGAAACTCAAAGGGACATTCCTTCTAAACAATTGGCCCCGTCGCTTTATATCCTCCTTTTCAGTTCAAGCAGGCTACACCAATCTTTTGTCAAATATTTAGTTAAATATGTGCTGAGCTATTTATTATCTTTAAAACAGAAGTAGTTGTTATTGTTGGATGAACAGGGATTTGAGAAGTTCAGACATAATGAAAATTAAAATTTTGGAGAGATCTGATTATCTCAGCTTAGATGTTAATATCTAAAGCTTATGCTTTGAGAAACTGATTGTAGTGAATGTATAGCATTTTTTGTCATGACCTCGCTCCAAAAACAGGCTGAGGTATCTTTTATGTTTTTTTTTGTTTTTTTTTTTGTAGTTTTCATGTGCTTATTGGACACAATTTTACACCTTTTTTCTCCGTTTGTAGAGTACCACAAGTATGATAAGCTGATTGTAGACGAGGGGCAGTAGGCATTTGGAGCGGACCCATGCCTATCCATGACTTATCCTTTTTAATTTTTATCCCATCCACAGAATGCCATGCAGATCGTTGGATTCATGGAAGATGAAATGCAGTCGGTGCTGGAGCTGGTAGCTGCTGTTCTAAAGCTCGGCAACATTGAGTTCAAGCCAGAGTCTCGTTGCAATGGCATGGATGAGAGTCGCATTAAAGACAAAAATGGTAGGTTTGACCCTTTCCAAATGTTTTTAATATTTTATGGATGATTTTAGTGTTGTATAGTTGTAGATTTACCTGTATTTGCTTGTAGTTTAGCTGAATTTTCTTTTTCTCTACATCGCAAAAAAATATTCGCCCCATTTTTGACCCACAGATGACCTCGTCTTAAGCTATGGTCTCCCTTTTTGGCTGCTTTAGTGTCCTCAGTGATTCTGCTCACCAAATGTCTGTATGATTTCCCTAACAAGAGCTGTGTGTTATCATTCCAGCTGTTTTCTTTAGGCAAATATTTAATTTGCATATTTTCCACATTACAACGGCACAATCTAAGGCTGCCATTTATTGGTAGTTTGTCAAGTCTTATAAACGCATCACTCCAGACTGGACAGCACATTAAACTGTATTCCTCTAAACCTTTGTTTCTGTCAGTATTGTTCATATTTAGTATACCTACACCACTGTTTTGTTTCCTTCACGTTTCCTTTTTAGTTTTATTTCAAATTGCAGGATAACCAAAATCACTGCTATAGCATGTCCGGCTCCTTGTCCTTGAAGTAATATAATTAAAAGATCTTGTCATTTTCTTCTTTGTAGATTTAAAAGAGATGTGTGAGCTGTTGGGAATCGAGCAGTCTGTACTGGAGAGGGCCTTCAGCTACCGAACAGTCGAGGCCAAGATGGAGAAAGTTTCCACCACCCTGAATGTTGCCCAGGTCAGAGACAAAGTTTTAACTTAAACTTGAACCAGTTAAAAGCACTCAATCCTGTCTTTCTTGTGCTGAACCTGTTGTGCGTACATTCCCATTCCTTCACAGTCCGCAGAAAAATAAGGGGTAATTTCCTCCACTTGACTTGCTTTACCACTGGCTGCCAACTCTGATCCATGTCAATGCCACATGAAAACCTTTACATAATAAATGAACAGTGTTCCTCCTGGAAATTAAAATCTAGGTCATGTTTGAGAGGTTAAGAAGTTTTTGGTCTCATTACATGGAGACTGCTGCCATAGACTTTTAAAGTTGAGATGCAGAACAGATAAAAAGTAATTACTATGAGGCTACTAAATTAGACCTTTTTTGGCCCCCTAAAATGAAATGTTGAATCCCTGGACTTTCATGGATTCTGTTTTTGTTTTTTCTGCATAACTTTAACTTTATGTGGCATAAAATTCAGCCAGCTTGTGTATTTAAGGTCAATTTTAAATATACACCATTTTTCTTTTTCTCCTCATTTACTTTATAAACTAAACAATCTGCAATCTTGGTACCTTCTACATGTTTTGTTCTATTTTGTAATTTTTCTAACAACAAAGACCTAATTTGCTTAAACGGGTACATAAGGGGTTAAAATAAATCACGAATCTGTATGGTGAGGACTGGAGTGCATTCTTTAGGGGGGAAAAAGGAAAATATTTCCCATTCATAATAATTGTATGTCAATCTTATAAAGAACACTTTTTTTTAGCCAATGAACTCATGTAGAGCAAAAACATGAAGTGATCTCTTTCTTGGAGAACTCCATATTTAGAATATATCCAACATCCCTTCTTCACCTATTACGATTTGTTTCACAGGCCTACTATGCCAGAGATGCGCTTGCCAAAAATCTCTACAGTCGCCTGTTTAGCTGGCTAGTTACCAGGATTAATGAAAGCATAAAGGTAAGTGAGATATTTTCCCTAAAGTAGATTTAGGTTTATGTTCCTCTGCTATGCTGATGTTGTTGTCCTTGCAGGCACAAGCTAAAACTCGTCACAAGGTGATGGGTGTACTGGACATCTATGGCTTTGAAATATTCGAGGTAAGACACATAGCAGATCAAACCGGCTGATTATTTCTTCATGAACCCAAAACGATTGACCACCTATCACGGAAAATAGTTTTTGCCCCAAGCTCTTTGCCTGCTTTGCTACCTATGTGGGGCTTATCTGCAACAACTGAGAGCTGACAAAAACATTTTTTTATGGTAAACACACTGTTCACAGCATATGGAGGGGAAATTCTCATCACTTAAATACATGTTAGAGATGCACAGTTAAATGTATCACACTGTAAATGGTCTCCACCACTGCTGCATGTCAGTGCATGTAAAATATGCAAAACGGTCTGGGATTGAGTTTTAAGTTGTTGTTTTTTTTTTGTTTTTGCTGAATGCATTTTAGTTGCCTACTCTTTATATGTGTATGTGTCTTTTTTATTATCACTGCCTGTTAATTTCACTGACTCTCAAGTCCTTCCCCTCTTCTTAATGTTGTATTTTGTCTGGGTCATCAGGAAGGAGTAAGTAACACCCACACCAGCCTGCTTGCTGTGCCAGTGTGCATGCTCTGATCCTTTTTAGACTTAATTTAGCATCTCGCTTAATTCCTCGTGGTGTGCAGTGTAGTGTGCCACACAGCTGAAATGATGCTAAAGAAACCTTTCCATCATTTAAAAAATGGCATACACTTTGTCATTTTAGTCAGTACGCCTGTCTAAAGACAATATACTCTAATGCCACAAGCATTCATTTAAGTAGGCCTAAACTGTAGAATTTGTTCTTAGATATTTTGTTGCCTCTAGTTTTTGTCTCTCAAAAGCTGCACTAAAAGTTTCTTCTTGTATATCTCTCATTTGTCTGCCTCCATTTCTGGTTTGGAAAGATAAGGGTGCATAATTTTAGCTAGGCATGGTAACAAGTGTCTAAGGGATTAGCTAAGAGCTAATATTTGGCAGCCTTTAAAATGAAAAAGATTATCTTGTTTTCTGTTATATTTAGAACCAATTTATTTAAATGAATATTTTTCTGTATTAAAGAAAAGTTTAGTAACACTTGTAAGTTGGAGTCAAAATTTAGGGCTAATGCTTAGCATAAACCTCTATGCTCAACAATACTAAATGCCCGTCCCAACCCTAACCCATGTAACACTTCAATGTTTACTGTGAATTAAACAAACCTGATAAATTATATAAATATTACACTTTGAAGGGGGGCATTGGATTAAGAAATGTGTCCTTTGGCTTCCCTCTTAACGGAAACTTACAGAATTAGACCTAGTATGGTAAATATTAGGGCTATACAGTAGTCATTTTACTTTGTACCTACTTCTGGAACAATTTCAACGACTATCATGATTTACACCTTTTTTGAAATGTTTAGAGAAGTTTTGAAGATTGTTTGCAAAGGTTATTGATGATGATTAAAAACATTTCAATGTTATATCGATAAATATTGAAGTAGACTAAGAGGGTCAACTTGAATAATCTTTTATTATCACATAAAAAGTTGTAACACAATTGTCTTAACAGGCCAATGTAGGATTTCTTTTGACATGTATAGATACAGGCTAAGCAGAAAGCAGAGGTTCTAGTTATTCTTATAGTAGTACGTCAACAAAAAAGTACCTGTTTATGTGAACGGTGTCACATCGCTATCAACCTCAATTCACCCGAAACAAATGGCTAAATGTTTCGCAACAATACAAGTGTAATGCCTACTCCTCTTAAAATATGGCTTCTAAGTCCAAACATGGTTACTTCCTCAAGTAGCTGGTCATGACCTTTCATCAAATATCAAAGTTGTTCTGAACAGGTTTCTTCTACATATTTCAGTCTAAAATCTACTGCCACTCCAGGAGAAAATGTTTTCCTGTGTATGTTTGTTTCGGGGGTGACAATGACCTTTTGGTTGTTGGAAGAATGAAATGAATTTTACTAATTCAAAACTGTGTTGCAATGCATCCCATTTCTTGTGCACTAATAAAACTTGTCCTTCACCTTGAGTTCATTCACTGAACCTGCTCTAAAACTAACAACCTTTTTATGCTTAGAAAACAAATATTTAACCAGTGTTCAATAATGTCTCCTGGAAGAACCATGACTCATTTCTTAGTGGTCATAATTGACCACAGAGTAGATTGGGTGATAAAGAGAGGACAGCTGTTCAATAATTACCGATACATCCAATGGTTAAGGAAGTCTTCAAAGTCTTACAGGAATTCCCCATGATAAGGATTTATAGTCATTGCTGTTGAGATATTACTGCCTAGGTAGATTAAATATTTGCTTGGTAATTGTTTTTATGGTCAAGAGATTGCAATTCTCCATTCTGAAGCTTCTAATTTGTTAAAACCATTTTTAAAATTATATTATGTTAACATTTAAAGTCTTTAATGACAAACAAAAGTGCTGACCAAACAGATTGGATCAGTAATGTGTGATTTATTTTAACTTCCTATTCTATATTGTCAGCTTTCATATTCTGAAAATCGTTTTGGCCAATGGTGTTCCCAATTTCCCCATCAATACTTTATAACAAAAATATATATGTGTCTCAGCATTCTGATTATTCTTTTAGAAGATGGAACCATTTTTTGAGAAAATTAATAACCAATTACTGAATTATGCACAAAATGGTATGGGATATAAACACAAAGTATGCTTCTAAAAATGTAATATGTTGTAAAGAAATAAAATAGTAATGTAGGGCAAATCACCCTCTTTTATGCCTTCTGATGTGCAGTGCAATGACCAGAAAGCTTCATGAAGCTTTAGATTTTTTAAACCATAAGCAAGCACATCAAGTTGGGTTAAACCTAACTTGGAATTATGATCATTTTAACATAACCTGGGGTTAAGTTTCTCATCCCTCGTTTCCCTGCCTGCAGGAAAACAGCTTTGAGCAGTTCATCATCAATTACTGCAACGAAAAGCTGCAGCAGATTTTCATCGAGCTGACCCTTCGTGAGGAGCAGGAGGAGTATGTTAGAGAGGTAAGCTGTGGATTTTACTTGTTGAGTATTGAGTAGTTGGTTGTAAGGTTAAAAACTCCTGGGAGATTTACCTTTCAGCACCTGCCTTTATCCATTTTGTTCCTTTCACTGTTAGCTGTACATCTACATCTTTAAACTGTTTTCTAGCCCCATCTCTGACCCACCAACATTTTCACTCTGCGCACTCACAGGGACGGAAATGATCCCTCACTCTGCTGAGAGTAAACACTCCCCGATGTGGACCTTAGGGTCTATTTGTTTTCAGAGCTCTGAGTTTGAGTGCAGCAGCGGTGACCCCACACCCCCCATCCCTACTTGCGCCACCACCAATGATATTCCACTGCTGGCTTGTGTCCAGTGTATTGCATGGGAAAATACCACTGCACTAGGGAAAGAAGAGGGAAGAATTTCCAATCAGAAATGTGGCTATTCACCCATCAGTTTAAGCCACACCTTCTTTGCATCCACCCTTGTCAGTCATATGCATTGGTTCATTTCATCGATCTACAAGTAGGTGTTAAGTTAATGCAGAAAAATGTGTTTTTATAGGTCAGTAGCCTTTTTTTGTAAAGGGCAATTTGGAAAGTGTGTTTTTTGTCTTTCATAGAGGCTTTGACCTTTTTGTTTTTGTAAAATGGGACAGCTGGAGGGAAGACATTCAAGTAGCAAGGACAGTTATGGATGATGAGACTAATGGAACAACATTATAAAACGCTTACTGGTATTTCATTAATGTACTAAAGTTAATTAGATATTTTGTTTTTATTTCATTTCCATCAGGCCTGGCAAATGCATACTGCTCCAGGCATTTTTTTGACCTTTCGTATAAAGTACAATAATGTGTATTTATAGAGTTTTGGATGGGATTGTTAGAGGTATTGAAGATATATAATCGCAAGGTAATTATTATTTTGTTTTTGTAGTGTTTTTAAAGACTCTGGATCATTTTGTCCTTCTTTTGTACCCCCAACATGTTGTCATTCAGTCTGAAACTGTTTCACAGTTGCACATCAGCTTGTCTATTTGCACTTGAGAAGCTTTGATTTATGAGGATAAATATCTGTAAAATTTTCAAATCTCACATTATTAAACTTTCTTTCCACGGTTCCACTGATTGTAGTTATGATCCCTGTTTGGTCTAGTTGATTTGATGAAAATGACAGATTATAACCACTGATCAGGCCAAAATAACAAGGTTGGGGTCAGAACCCCAGTTGGGATCATCGCTTTAAAACCTATAAAGCCTTGAGTGCTATTTAATTAGCTGTGCAATCAACCTGGTGTCAAAAAGATGGAAGAGCCTTTGTCCTTTTTAACATGTGTGCTTTGTTGCAGGGCATTGAGTGGACGAACATTGAGTATTTCAACAACGCTGTTATCTGTGACCTTATTGAGAATGTAAGTGAGCTTCCAATTTCTTGGAGATAATACAAATGTGTGACTATAGAATTGTTCTGGTATTAAATAAGAAAATAGCCTTGATTAATCACAATTTCAATTGTTTGAGCTGTTCTTGATCTTGAAGTAGTGGTTTCCATTTCAGTAAGCAATTTGTGTCAAACTTTTACATAATTTCTATAAGCTTTGCTTGCATCTTTTCTTTTTGTTCCAGAACCAAAACGGCATTCTGGCCATGTTGGACGAGGAGTGCCTGAGGCCCGGGACGGTTACTGACGAGACCTTCTTGGACAAACTGAACACCATCTGCGCTCAACACCAGCACTTTGAAAGCCGTCTGAGCAAGAAATCAAAATTCCTCAATGACCACAGCCTGCCACACAATTGCTTCCGCATCCAGCACTACGCTGGCAAGGTACTGATGACCCCCCCCCCTCAGGCCAATACACAATGACAGAATAGATGTTTGCAAGGTTCATAAAAAGACTAATTAAAAGACAGAGTAAAATTTTCCAGATTTCTACTTTTGAGTCACAATAAATAAAAGTAAATCTTTCCATTTTCCTGTTTCCTCCTAAATCAAGGTGTTGTATCGTGTTGAAGGCTTCGTTGACAAGAACAACGACCTCCTTTACCGGGACTTGTCTCAGGCCATGTACAAGGCCAACCACAGCCTCATCAAACAGCTCTTCCCTGAAGGAAATCCTGCAAAAGTCAACCTTAAACGACCGCCAACTGCTGGATTCCAGTTCAAAGCATCTGTTGGCACACTAATGAGCAATCTGCAAACAAAGAACCCAAACTACATTCGGTATATTCAATCTTCTCAATGATACAGGTTTATTCTAAAAATATAAAGCATGACTTGTTGTCTGAGGGCTAAAAGCTGAATGTAACTGTCTTCTTCCCAGATGCATCAAGCCTAATGACAAAAAAGCATCCCACATCTTCACTGAATCCCTGGTCTGTCATCAGGTGCGCTACCTAGGCCTGATGGAGAACGTCCGTGTGAGGAGAGCAGGATATGCCTTCCGTCAGACCTATGAGCCCTGCCTCGAGCGTTACAAAATGCTCTGCAAAAACACCTGGCCACATTGGAGAGGGCCTGCCAGGTAAACGGGTGCAGATCTTGAGGACAGAAAAGAAGCGTTGTCCAAAGGTTTCCCAGCAAACCCTTTTTAAAATGTGTGGGGTGAGAAAATGTGTGCATGGAACTGGGAAAAGCGCCCAGATGTCTGAATGTCTGACAGCTTCCAGTGGGAATGTTTGTGACCAGCATGGAGGTGGTTAGCTGCTCCCATGTGTGATTGTAGGTTCAGATAATATTTCTAGGATAAACAAGTTTCAGAAGGAGATCAGGTTATCAAGTGATCCTAATAGTTTCTAATCAACTCATAGTTTAAGTTAAAGATAAACAAGGATTTATATAGTTATATAACCTTGTCATTGTGTCCTTTATCATTGTATGCATTAATAAAATAAAACAATTTTGAACTTTGAATACATGAAAATTTATCCTGACATCATCACAGAAACTAGGTGCAGGCTTGTCACATACCAGATGCTCATTGTTCGGTATTCCCACTCTGAACCGCAACATGTCGAGACATTTCGTCCTTATCTGTCTGCTATATTCCACATCAGCCAGACGTCCCCGTTTCATCCACTTTGCTTTCAGAATCACTGATTCCTATCTGCCCTGCCACACATTGGCATCTTGTTTTTCAGCCATCTTTGGCCACTTTGTAAAGTTTTAGTCATCGTCTCCCCTCATATTTTCGTTTTTTTCCAGCTCAGTCTCTCCTTTATCTATCACCCCCATCCCCCCGAGCACTTTATCCACAATGCACTTCACTCTGCTGTTTGAGTAAAGACGCACCAATCAGACAACTACGGCTGATTCTAATCTTGCGTTTTTGTACGGTTTTGACCAGCTGAGACAGATTTTTAAACGAGTCCAGTCAGGCTTTAAGAGCTGCAGTAGTGTTCACATATATTTCTTTTCTAGCTGTCTTGCCTGTCATTATTAGCAGACAGAGTTTTAATCATTTAAAACATAGATAAAATGGCTAGGCAGTTGACATTTTAAATTTAAAATCAACCTCAATTTTGGGCCTCAAGTTTTAAATACAACCAGACTTTGCCATACAACGTCTTAAAATTATGTTTATTTACATCCTAAATTTGAATGTTATGCTAATTCATTTTCTTATATTAATAAGGTAATGAATATTTTCTTTTAGAAATGCAATTGTGGCAATCCTCCGTTGTGTTGTTTCTTTTAACTTTTATTCTGGTTGAGGATTTTGGGGGTTATTACACTGTGACAAAACTACCAGGCCCCATATTCGCCCTGCCATTTGAAATGCTTAAGAATTACTGCTGCTGAAACTGTCTTTTTGTGGTTTTAGGGAGTTAAAATCAAAGTGTTTATAGCACATTATTCCTTACCAGCTCCTTTGTTTGGGGAAATGCTATATTTAAACAGTTTAGGTGTCAAAACAGGAAAATCATTAGTTGGCTAAAATCCATCAATCAGTAAAATCAAAACACATGGGGTGCAAAGAATATGCCTCTATTTATTTAAATTATTCAAACCTACATCTGGAGCATCTTGATGCTATCTGGCAAACCACTGCCCTGCACAGTGTCCAATGATCCTGAAGTCAGGAAACCTTGAACTCACAAGACCAGAGCTGAAAAATACCAACTTGAGTTAAGCTATATTAAAGTAACTTGACTTAATATGTTGTGTACTAATTACTCGGTGGCTAGGTTATTAAGTTCTTGTATGTTTAAATTATTTTTTTAATTTATGTAGGTCTTAAAATGACATCACAATGGTCTTTAAAAAAGCTTTAAAGTCTAAAACTGAACTCTCAAACTTGCAGAACCATGTTCAGCCATGCTGTTAACTGGTGTTAGTTCATCTATTCGACAAACTTCATCATGGGGGTATAAAGTGAAGTGCTGTGGCAGTTAGCTACTTTTTGTGCACCAAAAGCCTCCTATGAAACAACCAAAGGCACAAAAGGGTGAAGTTGCTAAATGAGCAGCACCCATCAAAGTCCTGCTCTTTGTTGTAGATGCCTGAAGAAACAGCTGACATGTCTGGAAAATAGTTTTCCTTGAAAAACCTACATACAGCTAGTGCTTCCTTAGAATCTTTTTCCACCGTACCTATACTAAAAATAGCTGAGTCTTCTTCCTGCAGTAACAGCTTCTACACAGTGTTGCAGTTAGCATGGTAGCAGATATGTTGTGTTCACTGATCGGATTTGAGGTTTTAACCTGCTAATGGCCGGTGAGGACCGGTCAAGCTGAAGATTGGTTGATTCTAGTCAACAGCTGATTTTTCTGTGAATGTTTTTATTTGTCCTAAAAAATAATCTTGCTGGTCAGTATGGGCACCTTCTGTTTTAATTGTGCTTCTGATGAGCGATTTGATTACTTTTTAGACAAGGAGTGGAGGCGCTGATGACTGATCTGCAGGTTCCAGCAGAAGAGTTCTCTTATGGCCGCTCAAAGATCTTTATCAGGAACCCAAGAACGGTATAGAACATGCTTTTCTCTTCACTTTTCTCACAGTAAAATGTTTGAAAAACAGGGTGGGCTGCACTTGAAGCCCCCCACTTTAGCAAATGGCATGTAACCACCACTCTGAAAACACATGGTTTCACTTAGCGATCTAACATGGGAAATAAGTTGCTCTGCGTTTCCAGGCCTCTCAGTTGTTCAGGCCTGCATCATGTGACTGGGCTTCCTCCACTGTTAGCAGTAAGCCCAGGGCTTGACATAACATGATCTCTAATTGCTTGCGCCATCTGTTCTGATAAATGTATCTTCTTCACATATTTGTAGCTTTAAAGCCAAATAAAAATAAAGCACTTTTAAAAAATGGTTTCAGGATATTGTTTTTGGTTATTACTCAGATCAGATGCACCCAATCTAATTATTAGTGTTAGAAGAAAAACAGGGTACCTACAGGTGGGGGTGAGGATATCAGACTTTTAATTTTTAGTACAGGGATTCAGTTGGGGTAAACAATCCCACATTCAGAAATGAACGCAATTCTTGGTCACAGCATTATTGGAACCACTGTAGGGGGCCTCAGATGGCCATGGAAGATTGACTTGGTGTCCTGACTATTGTAGTCATGTTTTGGAATCGTTATCCTTTTCATAGATGGAAAGAGGACTCGTTTTCAGTGAAAAAGGTCCACAGCATCACAGATCCTCCACCATACTCAATGGTAACAATGGATGTTGTTCTACATACTCATCCCTTCTGCCAGTCCAGATTTGCAAAGTGTTTTGTTACCTAAAAGCTCAGTCTTCTCAGTCTCACCTGACCAAAGCTCACAGTTTCAAGCAAAGTCTCAGTAGGTACAGCAAACGCCATTATTTTATTTGTGATGGTATGTCTGCAAAACATTTGACATGTAGATGGTTGTTATGAAGACTTTGTCTCATAGATGTCAATATTTCCTGCAGTTCTTTATTTTTGTTAAACCCTCCTTTACAATCACTCTTACTGTGTGTATGATGTTTGTCTATGGTTACTAAAAATAAAACTGACTTCATTTTACCAGCTGAAGGTTGTTTTTGTTTTTGTTTTTTTTCCATAAACGGCTTGCTTTTGACAACACCACTCAGTGTGTGAAATTCTGCACACTTATTTTCCTTCTCTCTGTACAGCTCTTTTTCCTGGAGGAGAAGAGGAAGCAATGCCTGGAGGACCTTGCATCACTCATTCAGAAGATTTACAGGGGCTGGAAGTGTCGCAGCCACTTCCTACTGCTGAAAAAGAGCCAGATAGTGGTAGCGTCATGGTTCCGCCGATACGCTGTGAGACTGCTTTCCAAATTGCTGCAGAGTTGTCAATACTTGCAACCTTTGTCACTCAAATTGTTGCCATTTCCATTTAACAGCAACAAAAGAAATACCAGAAGATCAAGCATTCTACAACTGTAGTGCAGTCCTACATCAGAGGGTGGCAGGTATGAGGCTGCCTGTGAATTTACTTTTATCTGGAGTCATGAATAAATGATGAGTAAAATGTGAAATGTTTCTCTTCCAGGCCCGCAAACTCCTGAGAGAGTTAAAGTATCAGAAGAAATGTGAAGAAGCGGTGACCACCATTTCAGCCTACTGGCATGGCACACAGGTATGGTAAAGCCTCTTAAGAACAGAGGAAAGTAAGAAAGAGCATCATTATGGTTTTTTTGACATTTTCCCCCAAAACAATGTTTCTCAGCACTCGAGAGGATCACTGTTTTTTCATTTCTGCATATTAGCGCCACAGTTTTTCTAAGATTCTGTTCTCTGAGCTTTCTTGGATTATGTTACTGCTGTTTTTCTTCTGTAATTCTGTTTCCTTTGCGGATTGCACATCTACTCTTTGCTTTGTTTCTTTCAACTTTCCCTTCTCGATTTATCCCTCCTCAATTCCTCAACCATTCCTACCGCATCCCAACAGGCTCGGATGGAGCTAAGGCGTCTAAAGCAAGAAGTGCGGAATAAACGCGCTGTGACAGTAATTTGGGCATACTGGCAGGGAACCAAGGTATTTCCACCTAGCTGTAGTGTGTAGCTGTCCCAGCTATCCTGTCACTGTTGTTTACAATGTCCCATCCAATTCTGACTTTGAAAGCACTTGGTTGCAAAGAAACACCGCTGACTGAACATAAACTCAAAAACCCTCACCTTCATTTCTGTGTTGGTGCTTTACCAGGTATCTCATTGGTCTTCAGTTAGAAGTTAGAAAAAAAACTTTAAATCTTTAGGTATTCTGTTGAATATTTTGATTCTCTGAATATATTGCAATAATCACTTCCACCTTAATCACTCTAATGCTTTTTCGCTTTTTAAATGTGAAGACAGTATGCCTTTTTTTCCAGATTCTCTATCAAAACATTTGGGTCAGAGTGACTTTCGGTACTGTGATGCATCATCTCTTAACTCTGGGAGTGTCTGGGAACCAAGTAGACCGGCTGCTGTAGCTGAGAAAAAGCAACCTGTTCTCACATTCTTGCTTAAGACACTCAACAGTTTCAGGCTTCCTTTGTTGTATTTTCCTTTCACCAAATGCCAAAGAAAGTTTTCGTAGATGAATAATCTGGATTGCAGTCAAGCCCGTATAGAAACATACCAATGTGGAGCTGCACAATTCTTATTTATCTGCTTTTTTCTTTTTGTTTAAGAAGGTTTCACTTATGTTTTATTTAAATAAAATACTTAAGTTTACTTTTGTAGAAAGAACATTTGAGACTAAGAATGAATGCATGTTCATTTAGAAGGATTGCTGTGCAAAAATAAAATGTATCAAATCAGACTTTATTACAGTTTATAGTTTTCGTTGTGATATACTTGCCGATTGCTAGTGGAGATGCATTAAGTAACTGGGTGATAACTGGACTTGCTTTTTAACTGAATCGGGCCTAATCAGCGATTGGCCCGTCAGGCACTAGATAATCCAATAATTTTTCTGATCAGTGAGCATACTCTACCAGGGGGAAGAATAGTAGGTCGCGTTAAGGCTCTTCAGTGTAGATGCTGTGAATGAGGTAAGATTAGTTGTTAATTAACTCAGTGGAAGAACAGAAATATCCAAAACTATTTAAAAAGAAACTGTAGACATTTCTGAAGCTCATTCAGGCAGCAAGAGAGTGTGAGACAAGTTATTCTGTTTTATCCGTTTGGGTCTTTCAACCTGTTTATCATAGAACATACTGGATTTGAAAATGTTGGAAAGTTGGAATTAAATTACGGGTATAATGAATATGGATATGCCAACTGCAATAACTGCTGATGTACGATTTAAAAAAACTTTTCAAAATGTCGACACAATCATTTTCTAAATGTTTAGAAATATTTAAAGCTTGTTTTACAGCGACTACTCTCTCACCTAGAGTAATTTGGCCTCTGGTCATATAATCAGATAACAGATTCTTGTAGTGTTTTCTTCTGTATCAGCAAGTAAACACCATTACAAAAAGTTGAGATTGGAAGTTGGTCACAGAATTCTGATCGATGCATTTCAATTTGTGGAAAATTGTAAAAATAATAATTTCATTTAGGCTAAAGAGAAAATGATAACAAGGCAGGGGTCCCCACATTTAATTTTGTCCCGTTGCTGAATGTATAAACCCCAAATATTTAATGTTTCTTTAATATTTATTTTTTCCAATTTACCAAGAAATACCCAAACCTCACTCTCGGCACATCTTGCAACAGACTTGCAAAAAAGAGAAAATTTGCTTGTTAATATCTCATTTAAATTATATTTTTGGATTTGCAAGTTCAACATAAAAAAGATTTCAGGTGTTTATTTAATATTTTCAGCCAGCACACATTAAATTCCACATCTGTATGCATGCATTTTTTTTATTTGTAATTTATCCTCACACATTCCCCCTTTCAGCCCATTTCTGACTTGGCATAGTTCGTTACGAGATTCTCAGTTTGAGAACAGTGGGTAAAAACACCACTGTCATGTTATTAGCATTCACAAAATGGTATAATATGATTTAATTGCTTTTTATGTAAAAGAGAAAACTGTTCCTACTGCTGCAGAATTGACCTTGGTTATTAGATTTTTGTTGTCTGTAACATTATTTTTGATATAGATGTATGCGAAAAATAAATAGAATAGAATAATAGACCCACTAAATTGGATTTCAGGTACTTATTGCACAACAGAAAATTTAGGGTTTTTTCTGCTCTGCTTCTCAGAGTTACGTTTTCTTAGTTTATGACTGTTCTCATGAAAATAAACAATACATAATTCAACAACCTAAAAGTTTAGTTTGTATTTAGGGTTGGATGTCAAGATAATTAGGTGTTTGTGTTGGGGCATGAGTTTTTCTAATTTAAAATTAATGCCTGCAGCTGCATGGCTCTTCCTTGTAAGTAAAGGAGAGCTGTAGAAGGCTTCTTTTGTCCAGCTGACTGGCAGTGCACATCAACAGGTGGATGGGGGAGTACTATGCTACTCTGTGCTCCACACAACCAGTGAAAACTCTGGTAATTCCAGCATTTTCCCTCTAGCATCCCATTAAAAGGAATTTGAACTGTATATGGCAGTTAGTGTTTTTGAACCCACAACTTTTTAAAACTCCATACTGAAAACTGGTCCATGTCCAGTTCTGACTGCTGGCAGGCCAGTTCAGTTTTCTCTCTTCCTCAGACATTGCGTTATCTTAACATACCTGGGCAACCATTGAAAAGATGTAATCTAAGGCTGCACATTTGTCTGAAACCTCATTACCACTGGCATTACAGAGGTTTTAAATGACCTTTACCAGGACCACTGATTGAGCTCTCAAACAATCACTGACCTTTTGGCGTTGCTGCAGATAAATCTAGATGGTGCTTGACTTCTTTAGTCAATAACATGTGATGTCTATTGACTAATTTAAAAGCAAAGATCTAATCCCAGTACAAATTTTATATCTAATGTGATGGTCCATGTACGTTAACACAATAAGTGAATAGATGAAACTTAAAATATTTTTGGGTTCATACTGCCTGCAGATTTAAGAAAAGGAAGGAATGTCTGAACCAGACTTTTAGATGTTGGCGTCTGATTTCTGTTTTACAATGTGAAGTTTTTTCATCAAGTTAAATGGTCATACAGCTGGAAGGAGATTAATCACACTGTAGACAATCTGTTAATCCATCTCAGCCCTCTCATAGACTTTTGATGTCTTTCACTTTGACCCAATCGTATAAAAGTTTACCAAACATAAGTGGCACTCATCTTTAAAATTTCCCTCATGAGTGACTGTTATTTGCCAGTGTTTCCTTATTGTTCCCTGTCATACCCACTCTCCTTGGATAATTACAGTTTTGCCACTGAATAAAAAAAGTAACGCTCATCTACAACTACCACCACTTTTCATCAGGCCCGGAGAGAGCTACGTCAGCTAAAGGAGGAGGCGAGGAATAAACATGCCGTGTCGGTCATTTGGGCCGGCTGGCAGGGCACCAAGGTATTTGGGAATGTTGACCTGCCGTGACTTTTTGACTTGTCGCCTCCATCAACCCCACTCCCACTTTTTTATTTAAAGAAAAAAAGTCCTTGACATAGCAGTTGGCTGAAGTCATTCTAAACATTTCTCAGTGATGCAAGGCATTTTGCTCTACATCTCATGGCTTTGTCGGTGCTGAAGTTATGAGTGAGTTCTCCAAATATAACCCCACTCTTTATGGTAGTGTGACTTTGAACATACATTACATCTTGGATTCGTGGAATTTAGGGTTTGTTTGTTGCAACTTCCCTGTAGGTCCCTGCTTGACAACTGCATGCTGCTTGTGCACTCTGCATGACTTCCTATTACTGTGTAGCTAATGCATGTTCAGTCTTTGCATTGAAGCAGTTCTTAGTCTCTCTTAGATGGATTGCAACCCATCTGGATTGACTCTGCTGTAAGCCACACTACAGTTCCACATGGGTTTCTCAATAACCATCCACCTGATAAACACGTCCATACTCAAGTGAGGATGCTGGAGCATTACAGCAATAACTTTGCAGCCTGTCAAAGGTCACAATGAGCTTGTGTGCAGTGTGTGTGCGCACGCCTTTGAAGCTGCTGCCTTCAAGCAGAACGGTTTTGACCTCTTCTGCTTCATCCTCTCATCTTCCACTGCTCTTTCTTCCTGCCCACACCCTAACAGGCTCGCAGGGAGCTCAGGAGGCTGAAGGAGGAGGCCAGGCGCAAGCATGCTGTCGCTGTGATTTGGGCCTACTGGCAGGGACTGAAGGTACCCACCAGCCCTACGGCGTAGCCATCATCACCCCGTGTGCCATCTGCTCCCTAACACTGTCCCTCATCACCCCTTTTAATCAGTTTTTGTTTTAAGTGCTCAAAGGCAATCTCTGCTCTCTGTTGCTAATATTTTCCTTTACAAAGATAAGAAAGTGTCTACAGCACCTTCTGTATTTATTGGCACTCCTGATAAAGCTAATCTATTATTGCAGTACCATAATCTCACACTGAAAAATTGAGATATTCAACTGCCTACTTGAGTGAAGTTTTCCTTTTTTGTGCTGTTAACCCTTTATGCAATCCCATTTTGCCAATAGGGACAACACTTTGTATTCTCCAACCTTGCATAATGTTATAGGGAGAGACCTTCGACCTTTCCTCTTTACAGTCTTTGAAGATTAAGGGGGTTCAACTCCAGCCCCCAAGAGCCAGTGGGTTGCATGTTTTAGATGCGTCTCTGCTCCTCCAGAGCTGAATTAATGGATGGGTTAACACCCTCATCTTGTTCTGCCAAGGCCTGGTAATGAAATTTATTTGATTCTGGAACATCTAAAACATTCAAGACACTCGTTCTTGATGACTGTAGTCGGACAACCCTCCCTTCTAGACCATCCAGAGTCTCGGCTTGTTTCCCCAGTTTAAACACCGGGTAAATATGTCCATGGATCAAGGTTAATTTTTAGTGTCCGAACCAATATCCTGCTGTAAGACCAAATCAAAGTACCTATTTTCAGTTTACGAGTGGAAGCTGTCATATTCTTATTGAAAATACCCAGGTGTTTTGAAGAGTTCATTTGATAACGTGTTCTATAAAGGCTTTCTAGGGCCTTTGGAAAAAGAAATTGGGCCCTCAGCGTCGTAGATTCTCCATTGTAACTAACGATGTGCATGAGGTGCTTTTTTAAGTTGAGATTCTTCCTTTGTGAAACTCCACACTTATTTATGATGAAAGGACCTAAACTGCTTATTCCTTGTATGCCCCCCAAACTACTGGTCGACTTGTAGAAGGTTTCGAATAACTATGGAAACTTGATGACTTCAGGATGGCACTCTTGCTGCAGTTCTCAGTGAGCTTTGGAGATTGGTTTCTTTACATTTTGTATTTCTGTTATCATTCTGCTTATAGTGATAGCAAGATAAAATACTCTCCAAATATTTCTCCACCCTAATGGACAGTGGCTAGAAAAATTGGGTCTCTGTGCCATGTCATAGTTGCAGTGGTCAGCAGCGTATACAAATCAGTAATTTTTACCCTCTGTCCAGCTCAATAAAGTTTGCCTCAAGCCACAAAAGCTACTGGACCCTTCAGAAAATTCTATTTATGTATATACAGGTTCCAGACCCAAGAAATTATTGGTAATTTCTTAGTGATGGAAAGATTCCAGAAGCTGATCAAAAAAGTGTTTAAAAAGCTTTTTTTTTAATTCTAAAGGGTTGCCATTAGTTGAGGCACAACTGAATAAACCTTGGCGAATTAAAAATTGGATTTTTCGGCATTTTGCAGTGTGAGATTATGCAACAGTTTTACTAAGACTTTGTAGATAGTAAAGTTTGAAATTAAAATAAAACTGATATGATTAAAACACCACACCATGATTATAATCCTCCTTATCAGCTTCTTTGCCATTGTTTATCAGATTACAGGTGATTTACAACACCCAATGTAAGTTTAACTCCCACTATATACAGGAGTAAGTGATGAATCTAAATTTGTCTTTGCTGATATTTTGAAGCAACAGCGTGCAACAGTTTTTCTACCAATTTCATCTAACATATTTCTGTGTCTTCTGTCTGTTACTGACCCTTAAAGCAGCACAGTTTGTTGCTCCACCACTGTTTGTTCTGCTTATTTTTCACTGTAGCTGTGTCTCTGTTTTGGGTTTTTACCTGTTTTATGTCTTTTTAGCAGTAAAAGCTTTCATGTAATTGAGCACCAGTAGCCTGGATATCCACCTGTCATAATTCACCTTGTCAAATAAAGACCAGCATGAAGGTTGTCCTAACTATATCACCTTTTTTTTTTAATAATTTATTTGAAGCAGGTATTGTATCTGGGATTATTTCCAACAAATTGGATTTGAGACTTGTCTTTATTGTTTGTAACTAACAAAATGTCTTTCTTTTTTGAGTGTGCAGTTTTTGTTGTGCCTTCTTTCAATGTGCTGCTTTCCTGTCCCACCGTTCAGCGAGCCGAGAGTGAGTTTGGAATTGATTCACATCTTTTCTCTCCTTTTTTTTATTTTTTTTTTTTATGCTTGTGTTCTCAAAGGTCCGCCGAGACTACCGAAAGTTCTTCAGGGCAAACGCAGGCAGGAAGATCTATAACTTCACCATCCAGAGGATTGTGAGTATGGCTTACATGTTTAACCTCTGGTGTTCTTTCTCATGTTTTCATGTTAACATTAATGTTGAAACTGAATATTTTTGTGTGCGTGCGGGTTTCTAGATGCAAAAATACTTCCTCGGACTGAAGAGCAAACTGCCCTCTATGTCCCCGATAGACAAAAGCTGGCCTGCCAGGCCTTACTCGTTCCTGGATGGAGTCCACACTGAGCTGCGGAGGATTTTCCATCTCTGGAGGGTTCGTCGGACAGTTTAAAACAAGCATGCCTGAATGTGACAGAGTGAATGTTGTCTCAAGCACAACTGCTTGACAAGTTTGTACCAGAATAAAGGCAGCATTTCTGATTTTATTTGTGTTTTTTTAATAAGAGATGGACCGACAGACAGAGTATAATGAGGGAGATGCACATAAAAACTAGTGTTTCCTGGCAGTTATTCTTTATTTTGACTTGTGATGTAAACAGTGCAAGAAATACAGGAGCCGATTCACAGAGGAGAAAAAGGCGGTGTACGCGGAGAAGCTGGAAGCAAGCGAGCTCTTCAAAGACAAAAAGGCTGTCTACCCAAGCAGGTATCTTAAATTCGCTACTCTGCAAAGCATGTCCATGATGTCAGTCATCTTAATTCTATGGCAGATTCACTCATTTTATATTTCATCTTATATGAGTGTCTTTGATTCTGTCTTTCTGTCTCAGCGTGAGTCAGCCTTTCAAAGGAGACTACCTGGAGATCAGCAAGAACCCAAAATATCAGAAACTCAGCAGCGGCGTTGAGAAGATTCTGCTGGCCGACGTGGTCAACAAGATAAACAGGGCCAATGGAAAGGTAGAAAACCTTGCAGCTTAGATGCAAGTGCTTTGGAAAAGTATTTTCACAATTTGTCACTCTGCAATGACACAACTTCAATGTACTTTATTCAGATTTTATGTGATACATAGACACAAATTATTTTACAAACAAAATGGTGGGCATTTGTATTTAGCATCCCAGAATCAATACCAGACCCACATTTTGCTGCAACTACAGCTTCAAGTGTTTTGGGACATGTCTATCAATCTACAGGCTGAAATATTTGCCCATTCGTCTCTGCAAAGTTTGTTTATAAGACAGATTCTCGGTTGGATCTCTGCAACTCCTCCAAAGTGCTCCTCTTGGCTGTTTTTCTAAATTAATCCTTGCCTGGCAGTTTGAACAGGGCTTCATGAGATTTTCAAAGCTTTTTTTTTTTTTAAACCTAACCCTGCTTTTACCCTGCTTTTTTTTGTCTAACTTTAACTTCAACCCTGACCAGTCTGGTGTTTTCCTTGGTCTTCAGGATGCTAATGTTATCTAATAAACCTGAGAGACTTTTTATTCTGAGATTAAATTATACACATGGACTAAATTTACTAATTAGACGACTTCTGAAGACAACTGGATGTGAATTGATTTTAAGTAGGGATTTCAGAGCCAAAAAGTTTAAATACAAAGGCATGCCACAATTTTTAGATATCTACTTGTAAAAAAATACAAACATATTTAATTTAAACAGTTTATCTCAATTACTTAAAAACCAAATGAAATACGTGGAAGGGTGCAATTGTAATGTAACAATGTAAAAAAGTTCAAGGGATTTAAATAAATTTGAAGTATTTCACCCTGCCGGACAGAAATTTCTAAATATTTTTAATCTAAACTTTTCTGCTTCCATTTTTAAAATTGCATCATAGAAATACACTTAATGAAAATCTTGTACTTTAGATTGAAATAAATAATGCTGACATGGATAAAAATGATGGAATGAAACTGGTGTTTCTTATCATGCATGCAGGGTTCACCTCGAATCTTTCTGCTAACTAAGAAGAGCGTCATTCTGGCTGACCAGAAAACGGGGCAGGTGAAGGCCAGCGTCCCTCTGCCAGACCTCGCAAATGTGTCGACAAGCACGCAACGTGATGGCTTCTTTGCTCTCAAACTCAAAGAGGTAAGGAGGCAGTTGTTTTGATATGTAGTTTTTGATTATCTTTTAAATTTGTGGTTTTTTTTTTGTTTGTTTTTTTTTTGTTTGGTTGGCATCAAATCGTTCAAGATCGCATCGTACCTTTGCAAACAAGATGATGGAAAATTGCTGAGTGAATAAAAGATTCAGTGTTGCCTCAACAGGGTTCATCCTCTGCTGTCAAAGGCGACTTCTTGCTCAGCAGTGATCACCTGATTGAAATAATTACCAAACTGCACCGAATCAGCTCCACGGCTGCAGACAGGGAGAAGCTCAGCGTTGACATCTCAGATGAGTATGCAGAATCTTGGGCTTTATTTTCAGGTCACAGCGATGCCTCAATCTTCTTGATGTTTGAAGTTGTTTCTTTTCGTCTCCGGTGTTGCAGGTTTCTGGTGCAGTTCAAGCAGGACAAAGTGTGCGTAAAATTCATCCAAGGCAGTCCCAAAAACGGCAACAGCGTGTCCTGCAAACGCAAAAACAACCGCCTGCTGGAGGTGTCTGTACCCACGTCGCCATAAAATATAGGAGGGGGTTTGTCACCTAACTCAAACCCTCTAGGCTTGACAATCGCCACCCCAGTGCCAACCCTGAGCCCAAACACGTGCTGTATTTTGGCTTGTTGTGTTGTTCCTTACAGATTTACCTTGGCACCGCTATAGCTTAAATAATGGGCCACTCATTTCTTAATTTGTTTGGCAAAGAAAGCCCAAACTAAGGTTGCATGCCACAGAGATTGTTTTGTGTAAAGAGCTGATGCCGGAGCACAACCGACTTTTGTTATACCCGTGGCTGTGTCGTTGCCTCTATGGTAAATTAGCTTTCAGAGAAAATGTCAAAACAACTTGAAGAGCTCCAGCTTCAAACGGTTCAAACTCATCTGCTTTTAAGCTGCTCTGAGTCTGGCAAAAAAGATGGCTTAAAATTTGAGATGAGCTTTGACACTGGATTTGGGCTTAAGTCTGTCACATTTAGTTATTTGACAAACCTGAATACTGCACTTGCTTTAGCCTCTGTAACAAACTGAGGTCCTGACCAGAAAACTACATTGATTGTGCGTTGTTTTCTTGTTTTTTTTTCTTCTTGGATTACAGCACAGTTGGCAGTTGTGTAAAAGTAAAATGTAATTTGCTAAATAATTGTAAAACACTTTGTATCCATTCCTACGTGCCATTAAACAGGTGTAAACACAGTACTATACGACTGATGATCCTATTTATATTGATGCCAAAAATTAAATAAAAAAAAGTTTTTGATTGCACTTCACATCATTTCCTCTGTCTAGTACAGTTGGTAATGAATTACAATCATTATTCAATTTTCTGAGTAATTGTAAACTGTATTCATGTTGAGGGTTATTTGGAGTAGACATTAGGCCAGTTTGAGCCAACCTTGGTTCCAAATAGTTTCCACAAACATTTTTTTTTCTCCTCAAAACCTAACTATTGCAACCAGTGCTAATTTTGTGTGCAATATTGTCTTTATATTTCTGGCAGTTACCTTTCCTGTGCCATAAGCTGTACATAGGCTTTCTAGGCTATAGCTGTGATATGGACACAGACTTTAGATTCCTAATTTTAATGTGCATTGGATGTTGTTTTTGCCTCTACAGCTTTAGTTATTGTAGTGTTTGAACCACGTTGATCTACATTTTACAAGGGAACAGACCAAATGTTAATGGGATAGTTCAGGATTTTTGATGCTGGGTTCCATTAAAAGGTTCTAGATGGTTAATATCATACCTACACTAAAGTCTTTGCATCTTCATTTAATATAATTCCAGAATAGTTGGAACTGGAGGCTGAACCAAATGGTTAGACCAAAGCATACTTCTACGTCTTAAAAGCCTTAGTCATTTATTCGAACGTTATTTTACATACCATTAAACCATTTGTGTGGATTGTTATTTATCCAGAAACTGAGGATTTACACAGGAAATGGAAGCCGGAGGCGGTGCAACACCAATGATCTTCCTGTGTGTAATGTGTACAGCAACATGAAACCCTCCTGGTCAGCGTATGAATCTAAGTGTTAAATAAATAGCATTCACTTACTCTACTAATAATTAAGCTTTTTCCCACTGCTTTCCTCTTGTAACCGACAAACTAATCAGAAACACATTTCATGTTCCATTCTCAGCATGTTTCCTACATGAAGATCACTGGTGCCACACACACCTCTTACCTATGTATACCATAGAGATATTCTGCTTCATACAAACTGCTATGATCGCTTTTGTAACCTACTTTTAGCCATGACCGCTTTCAGACAAGCTGTTAGCCTCAGACTCTGGAAGAGTTATTTATTTGTTCCTGGACGCTGAAGCCAACGGTCTGAAATGGGCCAAGACCCAAGCAAACGTCTATCATCCTGAAACAACTACAGTTAAAAAAAACATTTAGTGGCTTGTGCTAATGCTACTTATTGAACTTTTCGTACTCGTACTCATATTTGCAATGAGCTGTTAGTTAAATGGAAGCATATGGTTATCTGTCACCAGTAATCTTCCTGTGTGGAATGCAGTTAACGAGCATAAACATTAGAGCAGTTTGTTTTACACTGCTTTACTCTAACGGCAAATGCTGTATAAGTTCTGCTCTCAGTTCCCATTTCGCTCAGGCCTCGTGCCTCATACCACCGTATCCTGTTCTCTTGTGTAAATCGTCAGCTTTTGGTTTTATAAATTGTATGAAATGGTGTTGGCAAATCTGTTTTTTTTTTTTTTTTTTTTTCAGGTTAAGTCTTAAGATTGTATGAGTCTGGTCGAAGTAATCTTGATTTATACTAAATGAAGAAGCTAGGTTAGATATCAACACTTGTATTGAAAACTTCTGTTTTTTTTTTTTAAATGTTCTCAATCGGTAGTTCTTTTACGCAAAGCAAAGCCAAATTTAAGATAATCAAAAAATGCAATAGAGCTTTATTTTTATGCATGTTGACAAAAATGTAGATATCCAAATAGATTTTTGTACTTCTGATGAGGGCCTGTCTAGAGAATCATAGCACATTAGTTGATGAACATTTTTTTAATTTATTTTGAGACATCATGCAGGGAAGTCGCATGCATGGGGAGAGGTAATTGAACTGACAAATCTGATGGATTTTCTTCAACTCTGTTTTGGTGTGGTTTTACATTGTAACATTTTTCCTTGCCATTTTTTCCTCTCTTGATTTGTATATCAACAGTGGCTAGAGCTTCAGAATGATGTCTGCATTCTCGTGTGCCTAATGTTAAATGGTGTTAAGAGACGGATGATGAAAAAACAATATTTTAGTAGAACGTATTGTAACATTTGCAAGTATTCTTTTTAAATTGACTAAAGATCAATGATAAATGTTGTCCTGGACTACTGTCTTTTTTCTGCTTTATTTATATTAAACCTAAATTCATGGACTTAGCCACACAGATCGTTGACCTTTGTGCTTAAACCTTTTGTTGCATGCCATGTACCCCACATCCCAACACTATATCACAGACTTTGAATGCTGCCTATCAGCATCATCAGGGGGTCTGGTTTGAAGGCGTTTAGAGCTAAACAACCAAACCTTGCAGTAAAGCAGCTGGCCAGATGTTTTCCATCACATCTGGGGGGGGTTGTGTCCTGGGGTTAAATTCCGCCACTTTGGGAGAGATGCCGGCAACAGGTCTCGAGGGATCAGCCCTCTGATTGAACAGAGTGGTAAAAATAGCAGACCATTTTGGGCTACCCTGTACCCGGTTCCCACCACTCGGCAGGCTGGGAAAGGAAGGCGGAGTCCCAGCACTCCCAGTGGATATTATTCAACTCTCTGTGGGACTACAAAGGAACTGAACAATGCAGGCTGACCATGTAGAAGGTCTGCAGTTTGCAAATCTGCATCACATTATTTTGAAGAGAAATTAGTTTGCAGACCAAACCATGAAAAAAATCTGCTTGTTATAATATATCCCAATGCTAATATGGCACAGAGTGCTTAGAATAGTCGCAAAGTCGCAGTGTTAAACTGTTAATGTTCCTTGTTTTTCATAATGGCAACATAATGGCAAGATTTCCTTTATGAACATCAACCAGTTAAAAAGATAAACACTGTTTCCTCCCCTGAGAGGCATCAGAATGAATGTAACACTTGAAGCTAGTTCCCCGAGGTTCTGCTGACATCTCCTGGATTGTTCTCAACATTACAACAGACAGAAAGCTGCAAGGGGAAGAGTTGAAGGGAGAAAACATGCATTTCTTCTCTTCATTACTCTGGATAAAATCATTTGCATATTGCAGGATGTGGCATTTTGGTTATGTAACTAATGTAATAAAGATTTTTTTTTTTTTACATAAGTCCAATATTTTTTTTATTTTGATTTGTACGGATCAAAGAAACTCCAAGCAAAATCTAAATTAATTACCTTTTTGACCTGCAACATGCTTTTTGTGGAGAAAAACTAACATCTTTAATCCTTAAAATATGTTAGAGGCTTCAAAAGACTTAAGACTGGGGTGGACTTGTTGGGCTGCTGGCAGGAAAATGTAGCTTTTATTTGCTCTGACACTGAGAGGAATAACAAGTAGTATTCAGCAGTCTGCAGAATCACCATTTAGCTTAACATAACATCTCCATTTCTTTCAATGTTTAGACAAAGGCTCTAATATACTGCTACTGGGAGTCAATAAAATTAAAGTTTTGTTTGAAGTAATGAGTCTTAGGCAGCTCCTCCTTCCTTTCTTCTGTTTGGCTCATTTTGCTGCTAGCTCAATAGTTCTCATTAGCAGAGATGAAACACGGCATTTGTCTTTAGCATTGGGCCGAAAATTTTTACTTTTCGTACCTTTCATTTTGATATGTAAATTTAGGTGTTTGTGTAGTTAAAATGAAGTCCAACACCCCGTAAAACATGATGGCATTGCCCATGTCTTCAAGCCATTTATAGTAGTTCTACCGTATGATGCCTGTTGGATACGGTTTATTTTTTTGTAGAACTATGTAACATTAGTCTCTAACAATAACTATCAAGTATATATAAAGCAAAGATCTTTCAATTGACTAACACACATGGTGTTATTATTATTATATTATTATATATTATTATTACAGACCCCAGATAATCATTCCCTGTGTGCTATAGTAGTTAGATAATCATGCTGATTCTGCAAAGCTGTAACCATATCTTGATTGATTTTATTTCTGAGTGGGATAGTGGAGGCTCAACAAATTGGCTGCCTCCTGCTGATATCCTGTGCCCCACATCTTTGCTATGAATAAATTTATTGAAATCATACTTTGTAGGGCCTCCTTTTACTGCAGTTATAGTTGAAATTAATTTAGGCATGTTTCTACCAGCTTTGTACATTTAGAGACTTAGAATCTCTCCATATCTCCTTTACAAAATAGGTCAAGCTCAGTCAGATTTGATGGGGAGCATTAGTAAACAACAGTTTTCAAGTCTTATAAAAGATTCTCAGCTGTTCTAACACATAAATAAGCCAAATCTATTTTATTGTAGCTCTGGGTGTATCTTTAGTGTCTCTGCCCTGCTGAAAGGTGAACCTCCTCTCCAGTCTTAAGTTCTTTGCCCCTTTTGACAAGTTTTCTTCCAGCATGGCTCTTTATGTAGCAGAAACAATTTCCCTTTTAACTTTGAGCAGCTTCCCCGTCCCTACTAAAGAACAGTAACCCCACAACATGATAATGCCACTACCATGTATTGACGTGCAGATGCCATGTTCAGGATGATGTGCAGTGTTAGTTTTACTACACACATAGCATTTTGTGCATAGGCCATAAAATAAAATTTTGGCCTAATCTTACCAGAATACCGCCTTCCAAGCTGCTGTGTCCCCTAGGCCTGTGGCAATCTGCAAACAGGGCTTCTTATGGCTTTCTTCTTGACACTCAGGAATCCATAAAGGCTATATTTGAAGAATCCGAAGTTCTGCAATTTCAGCAAATTAAATTCAAGACTTTTTATGACCTTTTCAATTTAAATTTCAAACCTACATGAAATAAGAAAAGGGAAATTAATGTTTAACAACTTAAATTTAACTTACTTGACAAGTAAAGCAAGTTGAACACAAATATGTGTCTTATTTTATCTCTACATTAAACCTCTACAACATTTTCCCCTGAATTTTGAGATTTTCAACTGTAAGAAAAAATTAAGGCCATGTACTATGTACTACTGGTCTATCATGTACAATCCTAATAAAAAAGACTAAGGTGTGGGGTTGTAAGGTGACAAATTATAAAAAATGCAAAGAGAAAGAATACATTTCATAAGCACTGTAAAATATGTATTTACAGGTAAACCTATTGTATGAAGTAAGGATATCAAATTCCTCCTTTTTAATTAAATCTTAAGAAATGCACATTTAAAAACATATTTACCGAATGGAAGTAGATCATTTTAGTGTCAAACATAGGCACAGACTTAAGTAGCAAAGACACATTAAATTAGATAAAAGTAAAAGGAAACGGCATGGGATATTCATAGACCCAGACAGACGGAACTGATAAAGGTTTTGTCCGTGGCTGTGTCAGATAAACCTGGCAAATGGAATCAGGGGTAGGAAGAAATCTGAATAATGAGTTCTGCTGGGTGATGAAGAGTATGTGTCCCCGTCCTGCCCTTGTGTCACCAGCACACTCAATGGTTTTAAATGTGCATCCATTATCACATCAATGGACAAGAAGGGTAGGAGGAGGGGAGATACAGATCGAGGGTATAGAGCAAGCTTCTGCGACACCATCTGTGGATAGCTGAACATAAGTGAGGAAAGAGCTAATCACTTCAACACAGCATCCCAATATGCATGTGTTTTATCTGATCACTAACTTCACTAACAAGTAAAAACATTACATCCAGTTTAAAAAGGTGCTATTTTTTCAGATTTTAGTAGTTTTAGCTAGTTTTACATTACTAATGCTCAGTAGTTGTCAAGTTTGTAGAGGTGTTTATCAAACTGAAAAGAGCCTATGGAAAATAATGAAAATTTGCCAAATGTACAGCTAGTTAAAATGCAAACAATACAAAGACCTACATGCTAAAGAGGAGTCAAAGGAGTTAATTTTTTTTACAGATAATCTGTCTCATAGTCTACTGTCAGGACATAGTGACACTGTTAAGAAATATGTAAAAAAAAAAAAAAATTTTTTTACAAAAGTTTTCTACTCCAGCTTTAAGGAATACCATAATATTTATTACTGTCCGTAGGTTTGTAAGACTATGAAAATCTAAGGTAACATGCACAAGAAGAACTGGCAATTTGAAAATAAGCACTAAAGTGACACCTAAAGCTACCCCTCAGTTGCAACTGTAGTTTGCACTTAATGGAGGTCTAAAGGAACGGTCAGGGAGATCTTTCAAATCTATTGAAGCTTCTGTGTGGAAGTTTCGTTGGGATACACACAGAACCCAAAGTTGTCTCTCAGTACTGCAAATCCATGTAAGGTTGTGGGTACTGCTTTGTGCATGCATTTTGAGAGTCTGGTAAAAGTAGAAAAACTCTATATACCTGTATAAGTGTAGTCAATATTCCATGTACTAGTATTGAAGGAACAGCAGGAAGTTGGAAAAGTAGCAATATAAAACACCCAAGTTGTAGAATTTCTTATGCTATATTCATTAGCTTTTGCAATGCAGAAACAATTAAGGCAAACAATTACCTGTTAGTTGGTGTTGTTGATGACTTTAATATTAGATATTTGGAGCAACAATGATACATGTCTTTTCACCAGTGGGTTATATGTTGCATGTGCTCATGAGATGATATACAGTAACAGAGAATGCTAAAACAAATAGAAGCATGTATCTGATATGTTAAAATATAGTGCCAAAATTGCCTACAGCTTCTATGGGCAAACTTGTCCAACTAGTGCATTTGTTTGTGAAATGTAACCTTCATGGAGGTCTATTCAACTGGTCCTGCTCATCTTTTAAGTCAGTAACCATAACCAGAATACTTTAGTCAATGCTATCCACTCAGTAAAATTAAAGAGATTTATGACAACGTCTTCAGGATACTGGAGGCAAACAAGCCAACTCTTTTAACAGGGTACATTCCCCTGTGTGGACACTAACACTTGCAAAGCAAGTAAAGTGATAAATCATCACTACCTCTGTCCTTATTGAGCTAGCAAGTGCATATCGGTGTTTAGTCCAATAAGTGAAGGCAACATGTGAACAAGAGCAGCTGTGAAACTGATATGGATAAGCAAATAGCTCCACACACATCATTAGGTGCTCATTTACAGACATTAAACAAGAAGCCAGGTGTCTATTGGGAACTGCCAAGCATGTGTGTCTCCATGTAGTAACACTTTTCACCTACACCTCTCTGTGTAACACCTGCAAATGAAGAGCTTGTTTTACCATCAGTGCTTTCATCCTGCCTTTCCTCTTAGCAATGTTTTTTGTTTCATATATTCAAACCTCATCCCCTGCATAAAGCTGTTAGTGGCCAGATTTAAAATAAGCTTTGTTGAAGGTTCTGGTGTCCTGAAAAAAAGCTAAATAAAACAAAAGAAAAAAGACCTTTTAGTGACATCATCTAATAGTTTATTAACTGTTTTTATTCCATGTTACTCTAAACCCTTAGTTGGCTCAGACTACAGTCAGTCAGTCAGTGTCTGCAGTTGGTCCACAGAAAGTTGCTGGACAGAGATTTTAATGTAGAGAAGAAATAGATATAGAAAAAAGAGATAAAGAGAAAGAAAGATAAAGAAGAGGAATATGAGGGAAGAGGGGAATTAGGAAAATGAAAAATAAATGATCTCATGCAAAAAATTTAAACATTTCATCATTTACATCAAGCAGTGACAGTTTCCTTACTCAGCTTTTGCAGCCTCTAACAGGTTTTCTTTCAGGATTGTCCTCTGTTTAGCTCCATCCAACTTCCCATAAACAAGCTTCCCTGTGTCTGCTGAAAAAGGATCGCCACAGCACAATACTGCCACCTCCATGTGTCACTGTAAAAATAATGGGCTCTGGATGATGGCCAGTGTTAGTTTTCTGGGACACATTCCATCTTCCATTGGCCAGAAAGTTAGCTTTTGTCTCTTCAGTTTCTCTTTCACATGTTTGCTGTGTACTCTTTGGCTTGTGGCAAACTGTAAATGGAACTTCTGATAGCTTCTTTTAACAACAGCTTTCTTCTTTCCCCTGTTCCATCAAGGCTATATTTGTGGAGCGCACAGCTAATAGTTATCCTGCTTGAATGTTCTTTTGCCTGATTAAAACTCTCCTTGCCTGGCCTGTCAGTTTAAGTGGATTACCAAGTCCTGGTATGTTTACTGTTGTATCATACTCTTTTTATTTTCAGATGATGGTTTGAAATGTGCTCTGTGAGATGTTTAATAGTGGGGATATTGTTTTTTAACCTCACTCTGCTTTAAACCTCTCCACAACATTATACTTGAGCTGTCTGCTGTCTTCCTCGGTCTTCATGATGCTATTTGTTTAGTGATGTTCTCTAACAAACCTCTGAGGCCTTCTCAGCACAGCTTGATTTATACTGAGATTAAATTACACACTTGTGAACTCTGTTTAGTAATAATGTAACACCTGTAGGCGGAAAGCTGCACTTAATTTATTTAGGGGTATCTGAATACAAATATAGGCCAAACTTTTCAGGGGCGGATTTGCGCTGGAATTCCTGGACACCTTGTTCAGCAAATTCTCTCCCTTTACATAAGAATACAAATGCAATACACTTGTGTAATACCAACCCCAGACAAAGCAGAACTATAAATATGTCTCCAACATGGAAAGAACGAATGAGTGATCAGTAAAACTACTATTATCCAAGCTTTTCAACATGTCACCATGCATAGAACAGCAACACCCTAACATTGAAAACAATTTAGCAATAATATCAAAAACCTGCAATTCATTCTTAAAACTTACAAGCCTTTCCATTCCTTTGTTTCATTTAATCTTCTTATCTGAACAGAAAAATTATATTTCATCACTAAATCAGGTTCAGGAGAGCAATATTGGAATAAAAGAAATAAAGCATAAGGGAGAGCTGATGGGGTTGTGCCAGGTGAGATGGAACCAAGCTGATTAAAGAACACAAACATGGATTGGGGGGAGTGTCCACAAACCACAAGGCTAATTGAACTGTCTCCACAATGAAAAGATGGAGCATTAGTCATAAACCTCACATGTAATAAAAAAAGAGAAATAGGAGGGGGAGACAAAATGGAAGAGGAGCAAAAGAAGCAAAACAGATAAAACTGGTTGCTGATATTTATAGAAGATTACTTCCACTGCACCACGTTATTACTCTAAATAAGGGAATGTAAATTAAGACTCTACAGGGAGGCTTGTACAGTAAAATATACTTTCTTATTCAGTGTATTGATGTTTGATCTAAAAATCTTACATAATTATATGACTTGGCTCGCACCACCGAACTTTTGCATTTGTATTCATTGCAAATTTAGTTGTTTCTACAGTGCTTGTCTAAAATGTGGCTATTTGAGCACTCCGTCACACTGACCACTGGGCCCCCTCAAGGTCGTGTGCTCAGTCTGTTGCTTAATAGACAACTGTCCATCCACACATGAGGAAAAACGGCTCTTTTAATGTGTTACGCCACTCACAATTTTTTATATCAGATCTTACATATACTGTAAATAAGGTTCCACCTACAAACATACAAACAAAAAGCGACTCAATGTGTTGGGCTAAATGCACTTAAACAATTTTTATTAGGCCCGAACAGGAAGCCTGCAAGGGCCCAAAATTGTCCCCCCACATGAAATTTTTGTTCTTTAATGTCGTCATCGATGGGCGTGGTCAAACCTCTTAGCCACGCCCCCAAACGTGAAATAGGCCGAACCGTAAGTCTAGAGATCTGAAATTTGGCACACTGGTAGAGCTCCTTAAACCAAGAAAAAAAGTCTCTTGGGGGTATGCCCTAAAACGCACAGGAAGTCGGCCATTTTGGATTAAAGGCCAATTTTTGCCTGTTATTGACTTTTACTCACCTCGAACTTTAACAAACTCCTCCTAGGGATTTTGAGCTATCGGCTTCATATTTGGTCTATATGCAGATAAGGCATGGGTGATTAAAAGTTATCAAAATGGTGTGTTTTCGGCCATGTTTAGGGGCGTGGCCGGGGCACGAACTTGGCTTTAGTGCCCAAAGTGAAAAAATGCAATAACTTTCCCAAAGAAACGCTAAATCACACCAAAGCTGGCTCGAAGGAGGACCTTTGGGTTCCCCACGATCCTATGGAGTCATATGATGACATCATCAACAGGATTGATTGAGGATTCTGAAATTTGGTACACATATGTAACTTCTCAGGACCTACACAAAAGTCTCTTGGAGCGTTGGTCCAAACCTAACAGGAAGTCGGCCATTTTGGATTGAAGTTGCCATTTTGAGACCAGTTTTGCCGTTTCTAGCCCGCATATCTGAGCGAACTCCTCCTACAGCTTTTGACTTAGAGACTTGAAAATCACTCACTATACTCTTAAGGCACTGGGGATCAAAAGTTATCAAAAGCTTTTTAATACATGAAAACGTGTGGGCGTGGCCAAGCCTCAAAATATGACTTCTCGCCATAAAAGACAAAATTGATATAGCTCCTACAAGGAAAGTCACAGAGACATGAAACCTACCAAGACTGATCTGCCTCTGGCCCCAAACAATATTCACTGATCAGATACTGACATGATGGAAGCCCCGCCCCCTGACAACAGGAAGTGTCATGTTTTCCTTTAGATAGTCAATTTTTTATGTTCTTCACCTAATCAATGTGAAACTGTCCCAAGTAACAGATAACATGACGGTCTAAGACAGTTACCAGTACTGACTGGTTTGGAGGGTGTGGCTGTGGTGATGTGGCGAATTCTGATGTCACGCCACAGCCATACGTTTGACTCTAAATTACACATGCATGGTCTGATTCACTCCAAAATAAATATGGTTGATCTTTGTCAGCCCCCAAACAGTTCTCTTGTATTACATTGGAATTTGGATCAACAGCGCCCCCTCGGACATTTCAAGTGCTCTATCTCCCTCATACATCATCGGATCCACTTGAAATGTAGTGTACATGATCATGGGTCAATGCCGAACATGCTGACACAGTCAACTGATTACATCATTTTAGCCCCACCCACTAATAAACAAGTGAGTGCAGCTTCCATCTGGAAGGTCGAATTTCCCACAAATTTTAAATGCTTCTCGCCAGACCACAACTCTGCATGACCGAAGATCACATAACATGTTGCTCACAGAGCCACCTAGTGGCGACATGTGGAATCGAACGGCGGCCTCATCGGTGCCGTGTAGGCAGTGATGCCAGGCTCCCGCGGTTGCTGCACAGGCTGAGCTGCGCTGAGCTGCGAGGGCCTTCAGTGCTGCTTGCAGCTTTAATTATTTTTGTATTGGTACCAGTGCAAGGTACCAGTGCATTTAAACAATGTTTTCAAGATTATAAATGAATCAAAATCCCACCAAAAGTTTTTACCTTTAACTTAAAAATAAAGATTAAAAAGCCCATAGTCAATATGTTGCCTATTCCAAACTGCAAGGAAAATGATGTAAATGTAATATATGAGAACAACCCATGGTGTGTTTAGATGTCTTTGGTCTGTACTGAATAGATGTTTAGCTTAATTATTCCCTGATTTTTTTTCTTACTTGTTAAAATATGACTTTCATTTATCTACCCTAAACTATTGATCTACTATCTTTGTTTTTATACAATTCCCTATATTACATCATGGTCAGGGAGATAGACTATAATAAAAAGTATGGAAGATGCAGCAAAGGTCTAAATAAACGGTTTAAAAAATATAATTTAAAAAGCCAGGAACACTCCTGATTATAACTTAATAAGATTACACCACACCACAAGTCTATCTAATTGGAAACAAAATATGAAAAATACAGGTGGTTTAAAGCTTTTGCTTAGTGTTGTTTAAAAGATAATTTATAAAATCCAGACAAATTTTACTTTATTGAAGGAGCTCCTGATGTTTGTTAAAGCCTTTATGTGTTTGTATAAAAGAAAACATTTGGGTAATGAGTATTTTGGGAGCAGAGGCCTGCAGAGCAGCCTTGGAGCTCCACAGAGCAACAGATGTTTAACTACTCCCTGCAGCCACTCCTCCGCTGCCCTGTCGCACCTCGTGTCTTTGTGTGTTAACCAGCTCTACGTGTGTCTGTCTCCTCCTCTCATTCACCAACTCCTGTTCAGAACTAATTAGTGCATCTCCTCTCCTCCTGTCACTTCTACCCTGAATCCTTATCTAACTGCGCTGTCCTCCCAGCCTTTTACAGTGCTGAGTAATACTCCTCCAGTCTCACCTCTCCTCCCATCTCAACCCCTCCTCCCCTGCCGCCCCCACCCCATCTTCTCCTCTGGTCCTCCCACTTGTCCTGCTCATTATCCCCCAGTCTCAGTTGTGATGGCTGCCATTAATCAACTGGTTTTAAACCAAAACAGAACCTTGAAACGCTGGACGACCACCCCTGTTCAAAGAGGAAGTGTTCTATTTCCCCACGGTCCATTAGGCCAATCAGAGCAAGACAGGGGTATGACAATAGAAACAATGGAAACCAAAAAGCAGATATTAGACAATATACCACAGAGGGGCACATGCAGCAGGGGAACAACAGGCTTTATTATGCAGGATATATAGGGAATTTTAGGAGATTTTCCACTTGACCTAATGTCTCCTGGGATACATGGTCCTATTTTACTTTGCAAAACATGGACGCTTAATTCCTAAAGTGATCTGCAAATTTGTTCATATTATCTTTTTTTGCAGCTGTAACAAAATCTGCACATTCTTGTCATTGCTACGTAGCACAAACTAAGTTGTCCATAAAGTTTTATTTTTTATGTCAAATTTGTGTAAATCATGCTGGATTTTTTTTTTACTTTGTGTAAAAGGTTGTACTTTTTACTTTTAGATGTTCTATAATGGTGACTCTAAATTTATTTCTAAGGCTCTACTTTACAACAAGAAAATGATCTTTTCCCGCTTAACCACAAAGGTTCAGCAAAATCACCCACTGTGTTAACCCTGCTTTCATTTGTGTATGAAAAGAGGAAACATGAATGGTTTAAGGGTAGAGGAGAGCAAAGAGCTGAGTAGCTTCTCAGATCCGTGACTTTCTGTGTCCAGTTGACCAAATCAGTGAATCCTGAAGCACACTTGAAGCAAGATTGTCAAAAATAAAAATACAGATTGAAGGACACCTTTTATAGCTTATTGAGCTCTAGAGTCTGTTACATGAATCATATCATATTAGAGTAGTTCCCACTTATTTAGTTTTATTACTAATTAAGTATAAATATTAATTTAGTAAGTACAAATACATATTTAATATCTATTTGTCTTCACTGTTTCAATGTATAGACTTATAGAGATCAAAGTAAAATCTATTCATCAGTCTCCTGAAAGCTGTCTAATTTTGTCCTGAATACATGTTTTTTAAATAATTATACATTTTAAAGGCTAATAAATTTATAAAAACAATCTGAAAACTGAATTTAAGTTTAGCAAAAGGTTTTAAACTTGAAAAATAAATCCCACAAATAGATGTTTCTATTTAAATAAACAGATGTTGCATAAACTTGAGCTCTTCAACATCAGGCAGGGTCAGAGTATAAAGTTATGATTGCTATCAATTTGTGAAAATATGCTAATTCTATTCAAGAGTAGAATAAAGAACCACCATTCGTTAAGGGTTATTATAAACATAGGACTTTAATCACCATAAATCACACTTTCATCTCTGTATGTTGAGATGGGGTTTATGTGTCATTTAATCCACTGAATCTAAATGTATGCGATGCTGGGCTTTTGTATAAAGAAATGCTTCAAAGGAACAGTTATCTTGCACTGTTGGTTTGCAGCAACAAGCTCCTGGGTTTAAGTCTTGGCCTGGGGTCTTTCTGTATGGAGTTTGCATGATCTCCCTGTGCATTGTGTGGGTTTGCTCCAGCTACTCTATCTTTCTCCCACAGTTAAAAAACATGCATGAAGTTAATTTGTCTCTCCACATTGCCATAGGAGTGAGTGTATGCATGCATTGCTGTTTGTTCTGTGTTTCTGTGACGCACTGTGACCTGTCCAGGGTTAACCTTGCCTCTCAGCCATTGACTGCTGGAGATACAGTAGGCACCAGCCCCCTGCAACCCTACAATGATACTTAGAAAAGTTGAGATGCTCAACAATCTTGTGTAACTGGAGAACTAAGCTAACAAGAATCATTAATCTGTAGGTCTTTAGGTATGGAAACTTCTGATACCTACATTTTCTTCAATAAATACTTCAATATTATTCCTTGAACCTTTTCAAAGTTTGTCACATTACAGGCACAAAGCACAATATAGACTTCATAAGAATAGAACAAAGTAGGGAGTAACTGTGAAGTCAAAGAAAAATTACACATGCTTTTCAAATGTGTTTGCAAATAGCGAAAATGAAAAAACTGCAACGTTTATTTGTATTCGGCCCCCTTCACCCTGATATCCCTGAATAAAATCTAGTGCAATGAATTGCCTTTAGAAGTCACCTAATTAAGAAATAGATTCCACCTGTGTGTAATTAACTTCAGTATAAAAACAGCTGTTCTGTGAAGGCCTAAGACATTTATTAGAAAACATCAGGGAACCCCAGCATCATGAAGACCAAGGAACACAGCACACAGGTCAGAGATAAAGTTGTTGGGAAGTTTAAAGTTTTGTTATAAAAGTATTCCAAGGACTAAAGATCTGACAGAGTCCCGTTCAATTCATCATCCAACATTCATTCAAAATGGAAAGAGTATGGCTCAACGATACTCATATCAAAACATGGCTGTTTACCTAAACTATGAGGCCAGGAGAGTAGACCTTTAAAATCAGAAGCTGTTGTGCAACCCACTAAACTGGACTTTATGGGAGAGTGGCAAGAGAAAGTCAGTTGGTAAAAGAAGTTTCATTTGCAGTTTGCTACAAGCCATGGAGGGGGCAGAGCAAACAGGAGAAAAACTCTGCTAAAGTGAAACAAAACACTGTAAATATTCTTTGGTTATATGCAAAAACAGCGGCGGCGGCAGCATCATGCTTTGCGGATGCTATTCTTCAGCAGAGATCATTACTATATACTATACTGTATTGAATGTACAGGGGTTGGACAATGAAACTGAAACACCTGGTTTTAGACCACAAAAATTTATTAGTATGGTGTAGGGCCTCCTTTTGCGGCCAATACAGCGTCAATTCATCTTGGGGAAGACATATAAAAAGTCCGCACAGTGGCAGAGGGATTTTAAACCATTTTTTTTGAGGATGTGGCCCGGTCACTACGTGATACGGGGGAGGAAAACATTTTCCGAAATCGCTCCTCCAAAAAACCCCAAAGGGCCAATAATATTTAGTCTGGTGACTGTGACCCAGGGGGGGAATGTTAAACTTCACTTTCATGTTATCAAAAACAATTTTTTCAAGTCTTGCTGGGTATTGGTGTTTTGTCATCCTGATAAAAGGACCGCCTTCAGGATACAATTTTTAAAACCAGGGATGCACATGGTCCTCAAAAAAGGTTCGGTAGTCCTTGGCAGTGATGCCCCCATCTAGACAAGTATTGGGCCAAAAGGAATCCCATGTGGGGCACCCCAACCATCACTAATCCACCCCCATGTTTCTGCAACATGAAACAGTTGGGTGGTAGTTTTTTGGGGCTTCCCACAAGTACTCTCCCGGATGGGGGGGGAAAACAGTAAAGGGGGAATATCAGAAAAAAAATACATGTTTCACATTGCCCCAACCCCAAGATTTGCGCCCTTGCACCTTTGAAACCGCTTTTGGCATTGGCATGAGTCAAAAAGGGTTTTGGCTATGCAGCCCGCCGTGTTAATTTGGACCCGTGGAGTTTTCCGAGGACAGTTCGGGTGGAAACAGGAGAGTTGAGGGCACATTAATTCTGCCGTGATTTGGGAGCCGTGGTTTTTAGTTTTTGGAAAAATACGGGTTAGTACCCGAACACCCCTTTCAGACAGCTTCCTCTTGCGCCCACAGTTAATCTTTTTGGATGTGGTTCGCCCTTTTCTTGGTGGTATGCTGACATTACCCGGTTTCCCCGGGTTTTGATCACCAAAAAGACTTGCGTCTTGGTCACGATGCGAGAAAGACGTGCACCAACAATTGTCCTCTTTTGAACTCTGGGGAGTTACCCCTACTGAGTGTGCAAATTTAATTTTGAGCAAAAAATGTGTCTTACCCCGCTATTGAACCTTCACACTCTGCTTTATGGGGCAATGGCAACAAGAAGACTGGCTACCAGGGCTGGGTCCAAATTTTGCCCTGAAACCTCCCACCTAAATTTACAGGTTTCGTTCATTGTCCAACCCCTGTATGTACCTGACTTTTGTGAAGTGCCTTGAGACAACATGTGTTGTGAATTGGCGCTATATAGATAAAACTGAATTGAATTGAATCATGGGAAGATGGATGGAGGGTAATTTTGACTAAAAATACATAAACCTTTAAGATCTTTATTTGTAAAAATGTTGAAAACACTGTTTTAGTTTTCAACCTCTTCACAATTACGTACAACTTTGTGTTGGTCTTTCACTTAAAAGTGTGCCGGAGTATCCGGTGAGAACCCACGCATGCACGAGGAGAACATGCAAACTGCATGCAGAAAGACCCCTGGCTGGGAATTAAACCCAGGACCTTCTTGCTGAAAGGCAACAGTGCTACCAACTGCGCGACCATAAGTTCAATCATTCATATTTAATAAATCATGTTCAACAAATGCTCCAGTCTGCGCCTAAGTCCTGCTCCTTCACCGCACCCGTGACAGTAATATGACAATATGTGGAAAAATGCGAGGGCTATGAAAACTTTACAAGTCAATTTATTCACTAAACGAATTAAATCACCAGCTGTCATAAACTAAACAAATGTGCATAATGTCATTTAAAGTTCTTTATTGTCCAATAATAAAGTAGACTGTAGTTAAGACGTCTGCATGCCGGTACACACACATTAACACTTTTAAGCTCACTGGCTGTTTTGTTCACTGTGAAGTTCAGCAGTTGTTGGTTGTCTCTGACATGAGAAGGTTTGTTTTCCCAGGTATATGACCTGCCTCTTATCAGCCCCGTAATACCCAGCAGGAAATCACCACTGATGACTCAAGCGCACATTTGAACAGTTTGGACACTGTAATTGTAATATAATTACTCAGTCTAAAGCCCTTATTGGGGGATTTTTACAAAACAGATGTAGTTCAGGTTGACGGGAAGCTGCACCAATTTCTTCGGGTGTAACATGCAAATGACTGTAGGGTGAGAAAATATACACCAAACATCCGCTGCAGGGTTTTGCGTCACCTGTTCACAGTTTATGTGTGGCTCCCCTCTGCAAAGGGGAGAAAATAAGTTTGCTTTCTCTCAGTTTACTGCCCTTTTATGTGCTCAGTGGTGTGGTGATGACTGGTAATCATTGCTTCAGGCATTGATAAGAGCAGGTCTGTTTCTGTCAACCTTAATAGGTAATAAAGTTTAATGAGGAATTAGCTGTAAAATTATTATTTTGTCACAGAGATTGCAGCAATTGCGGCAATATAGTTTTCAAAAGTGTTTGCAGGTGTCCAAAGATGCAGGTGCAATGTAATATATGGCTATAAAATGCTTTGTGAGAAAACCACACATTAACGTCACATAAAGCAAGGATCATATAAGAGGGTGATGGATTACTAGGCGATAAGGTAAATGAGAATCAAAGAAAGTGACAGAATGAGAGCAGATGGAGACCAAATAACGAAGCAGCAAACTTTCTTATTTTGGAAAACAAATGTAAAACAGATGTATTCCGAGCATTTACTTTATATATATATTAGGATAAAGGTAATATGCTTTTTTTTTCTTTTAGTTAAACTGAAACGTTCAAGGGTGCGCTGTAAGATGTGCTCAATTTATTCAAGAGAGTCTAAGTGTCCTGACCCTGTGGTGCAAGGCCCTGGCCAATCACAGGGGGAGGAGATTTTATGGCACTATTGTGTGCCAGTAATTTTTCCTTCCACTGGTAGGGTGGGCGAAGAGGGTTGTTGTGCATATGATCAAAGTAGAATTGGCCAGAAAGGGGACAATTCTTCCACAAGAAAGAAGGGCAGCTATTCGCACCAACACATTTAAATGACACAATTCAATTTAGCCAATTAGAAAAGAGCATTCTACTTGCAGTTTTGAGTTTCAACAACTTAGGGGTTTATTTTACGCAAACTTAAGTAGCGCCTGCGTCTTGGAGGAGAATCCCTACCGCCATGGAGAAATCCAAAAACTTTTGCATTGACGCGCTCCTGGCGCATGATCCGGAGCAGAGGAGGGACAGGGACTGCGTGTCCCCGGGAATGTTTCTCAGCGGAAGCCCCGATAATAGTCCAGAGTCGGCCTCTCCTCATCCAAACTATGCAAACACCTCTTCAGTGCAGCTATCTACCGTATCCAAGCCTCATGTTTTCAACCTTTCTCAGTCAGGATTCGCCGCTCTGCAACAAGTTGGTCTTATTGGAATGCATCCGGGATCCATGTATCCGCTGGCGGGCCTCGGAGGCCAGCACCCTGCCCTGATGTATCCAGCCTTTCCGCAGCTGGTTCAGCCTCATCCGGAGCACACGAAGGGGGCCAATGTGGCCACGATGTTTCCAGTGGATACTTGGATCAGAGGAGGAATGGTGATGCAAAGATTCGGAGAGTATAGCGGTGGGTAAAATACCATAACTTGTGTTTTATTAAAACTGTTTTTTTACACCTAAAACTTCAAATCAACAATAATTGCAATATTAGTTTAAATTCTCATGTTAAGAAATTTCATGAGTTGTAAAATATTGCAAATAATGTTTAGTGCAAAATATATATCACCCCCAGACTTTTTTTCGGGAGTATGATTGGAGAAAAAATATGGAACGAAGCAAGTATAAATTTAAAAATGAGTAATTCACATTTACTTTTAAAAGACTGCTGAGTAAAAGTATTTCAGGTTACATCTGTAACTGATTTGTTGGTGTTTTTTATGAATAAGTTTTTGTCATCCTGATACATAGCTGTGTTTGACAGGTAGATAGGTTTGGCATTTTAACTTGACTTAAATCAAAGAGGTTAAACCTAAAAGGATCTCCTCTTTAATTAGCTGTTTGTTTATGCAGGGTTTCAATTAAGGTGGTGGATCTCTGCAGGATTTATTACCTCCTCCAAAGTCAATCACTAATTGGATTATATGTTAGGTACAGTTTAATCCAAGCCATCGATACATTTCTAGCCAGAAATAATGAATAAAATGTCTCTGCTTTTGTCCTAGAACCAGGCCAGGCAGCCTTACTGGGTAGGTGTCGAAAGCCTAGAACAGCTTTTACCAGTCAGCAGCTCCTGGAACTGGAAAATCAGTTCAAGATGAACAAGTACCTGTCCAGGCCCAAACGCTTTGAGGTGGCCACCTCACTCATGCTGACGGAGACTCAGGTCAGAAAGTGGAAGATGCATTTCTATTAGAAACATCGCGAATGTTTCGGTTTTGTCAGGTGTTCTTTAATGTCATTAGGCTACTTGTCCTGTGGTTTATGAAGCATGTCTTAAAAAAGCTCTAATTTCTTCCAACAATGATATCAGTCAGGTTTTGGATTACAAAATGATTTTCTTCTTATATTTTAATGTTTTTTTGTTTTGTGTTTAAATTGTAGCACATATAATGTAATACAGATGAACTGCTTGTATAATGGATTGATATAATGGAACCCATTCTTTTTGTTAAATATGATTTTTTTTACTGACAGCTAATGACAACACGCCATTTAAGGATAAAATATTACATCACACGAATTAAAAAACATTTTTGATACAGAAATGTGGGTTTAATGAAAGGTTTGTTTAATAAAGTTTATTTTCAAAAGGTACTTTTAATCTGACAAACAAGTATAGTATAGTACAGTATAAAAAATATAATTTGTTATATATGTTATTAGAAAACCATATCATTGTATATTATACTGCATTACAGCATAGTTTTATATGGCTTGGCATAGCATTATGCCCTGCAGTATAATATAGCACACTACAGTATTTTTTGCTTATTTTTCATTGTTTTTATTAAGTGTAGGGAAAGAGTTTCAGGACAAGGGGAGACATATTTTAAACTGAAGAAGAAGACATTATCAAGCTTCAATCATCTTGTCTGTTTTAGGTGAAGATCTGGTTCCAGAACAGGCGAATGAAGTGGAAGAGAACTCGCAAAGCGAAGGAACAAGTTACGGCAACATCTGTGACTGACAATATGATGGCTATACAGTCTCAAACATCATCATATCTCTCTCAGCTGGAGCCTGGAAGATGAAAAGCAGAGAGAAGTAGAGGATTAGTTTGGAATAGAGAAAATGAAAGAGCTTAACGAAGTATCTTTGGGCTCTGTCAGCTTCACAAGATTCAGAGGACTGGGGGCAAGGAGCTACACTTTTTACTCTGAGGAAAGGTTGAGGATGATCTTCAAAGAGAAAGAAGTGCAACTTCTTTGTATGAAACTGCAGACATGTACACTACTTGTTATATGTTTATTTTGTTTGATATTTATTATGCTTTTGGTAACTATACCAGAGTGGCTAGACGAAGAGATTTTTTTAGGCCATATTGCAAATCCATGTTTCCAGCTGGACCATCTGTCAGTAAATTAGAGATGTTGTGCAGAGGTTGCGCTGCAGTTTTTACACAATGGTTTTGAGTTCATCACTTTTCTTTCACAGTTTAAAGACTAGCATGCTAGATTGCTGATTTCATGCTTTTCTTTGTAAGACTTAGTGACCAGGAAGTACAGAACAGTAAACAGATACAAAACACCAAAACAGGTATTGTGTATGCACTTAAATGAGATAAACTTAATTTATTCTTGCTTAAAGTTTTGGGCAAAAAGACAAAATGGATTCGGAGATTGAAACTAGTGAAGAATGTCACCATTACTACTTTATTCTTGCTCTGTTACAAAGTATTTACCTTGCATATTGAAATACTTTACACATTTTGTCCTTTGAAATAAAATTTTCATTTGCTCCACTTTTTACTTGTAACCATTGGGGTTTTACTCCAAACCTGTATAAAAAAAAAAAAAAAAAGACAAACAATGTTGTATAATGTTTATTGTTGTGTATTCTTTGACCGTGTTAAAACTGCTTGTTAATTTATTTGAAATCAGTCTCTAATAATTATTTTCCTACAATGAACAGTATTTTAAAATCACTCTTAATACAAAATTCCCTTGGTATTGTTTTAAATAGATATTGCCAATATTGTTTAAGCTTTCTAGAATAACAGCTTTACGCAAGTGCAATATTTTTGTCATAGTTTGTGTTATTGATCTGACCCAAATGCAGAAACACTCAGTGTTTTTTTTTTTCACGGGAATGATATGGGTTTGAGATCCTGGACTGGTAAATCACCAACTGCACAGAAGATGGGAGAGAGGGTAAGACCAGAGGAAATAAACAGTTATCGAAAAGCCAGCTGGTTACTATACTTACAAGGGGAGGAAGTTGAACCGCCAGAGGGATGAGAGATGCGCGGTCTGAGAGCGCAGCACAGGAGCTGTTCTGAGGAGATAGGTCTTTCCAGGGGCAAGTCACTCGAAGGTAGATCCTTAGGAGCTCTGATCCAGGACTGTGTGATGAGTGCAAATGATGGTGTGGAGCACAGGTTGAAGGTACTTGTGTGAGAGCTGGTTGGAGGGTGGACAGGGTTCGCTTATGACTTGATCCGGATGGTCGAAGAACCAGGAAGCTGCCAGCTTGAACTTGATCCAGAGTAGATAACTGGAGACTTGATTTCTTATCCAGAAGCCAGAGAACACTCTTTAAGAAGAGTCTAGAAACAAGCTTGAACTCAGCCAGGTCTGGAAACAACCTGACGAGGAGGACACACTTGAATTAATCAGAGTTCTAGAAGAAGCAAGAAAGCAGAGCTAGAGCTTGACGAGAGCTTGTTACCACTGGTGGCTAATACTCAGGTTTCAAAGTGCTGGCAGCTTCCAGTCTAAATACATCTCTAGGTAATTAGCCAATGCGAAACACCTGTCACCTCTCCACCTGTGAGCTCCAACACCAGTTTGAGTTTTTTGTGATAACTAACCTAGTCTAAAAAAATAAAGCTGAATTCATGGCTGAATACTGAAGATTGAATACACTGACAGAAATTTTCTTATTAATACAGATAAATGAAAATATCTAAAAGTACACCCTCCATATAGTTCATATATTTGTGTATTTATATTTTAGATCAACTTGTATCAAATTAGTGAAGCAATAATGTAATAGACCCAAACAAAACGTTGATAGTGTTCGTCTACTTTTACATTTACATTCAATTTGATGGCATCCTGTACTTAATCTTTAAGGTTCAATTTGTTGATGGATCATAGCAAATTTAACTATTCTGTAAACATCTTCCACAAGGTTTAGGAGTGTCTTCATAGTTGAGGAAACCAGAACTCATCCACTCGTAATTCAACCCAAAGGTGTTCAAGAAGGCTGAGGTCAGGACTCTGTGCAGGCCAGTCAAATTTCACCCCACCACAATTAAATTTCAGTTGGTTTGGTGTGCTGACCCAATATTTTGACTAGAGCCAGTTTTATTGCATCAAATATGAAATGAGGGGGCACACTACCTTATGGGTGACATACCAGAGTTCAAAAGAGGACAAATTGTTGGTGTGCACATCTTGCTGGCGCATCTGTGACCAAGACAGCAGAGTCTTTGTGATGTATCAAGAGCCACGGTATCCAGTGGTCATGCAAAACCACCAGAAGGATGAACGCACATCCAACCGTGATTAACTGTGGACGCAAGAGGAAGCTGTCTGGAACACGGGTGAGATAGTTGGGTATTTGTGTGGGTGTGTGCAAGGGCCCAGATTGTGATCCAACAGAACCCACGTAAACCACAATAAATAAACACACGGCTGGGCCAAAAATCAGCGGTGAAGAATTAAATGTGGCACTCCACGCTGCCTTGTTGCCACCAGAACTGTCGTCGGGAAGCTCGTGCACAGGGTTCATATACCGCCGGGTGTCTACTATTAATGCCAGACACATTTTGGTCCATTCAATAAGACCAATTAACCGCGTGATACTGTTTCAAGTGTTATGTACATAAGCGGAAAACAAATCTTGGGACTGTGGAACAATTGGCAAAACATTATGGTGCTGTTCTCTGTCATATACGGTGCCACCTTTACTGTTTTCCACACCATCCAGGAGATTTACGTTGTGGGAAGCCCCAAAGACAGCGTACCACCCGAGACTGTTGCATGCCCAGATTGACGCCATGTGGGTGGATCAGTGATGTTTGGGCTGCCATAGTCATGCATCCCTTGGCCCCAATACTTGGTGCCAGATGGCTGCGTCACTGCCAAGGACTGCCGAACCATTCTTGAGACATTGGTGGCATCAATGTTCAAACATTGTATCCTGAAGGCGGTGCACGTGTATCCGGATGACAATTGCACAATAACGACACGCAAGACTGATGAATGATTTGGTTGTGTGATGCTGAACATGAAGTGTGAGTATGGGAACATTTCCCGATGGGCCTGCACAAGATCACTTCAGAATCTAAATAGTTATTGAGCCACTTTGGGGGTTGTTTTGGAGAGCGAGTCAGGAAACGTGTTTCCTCCACAGTATCCCGTAGTGACCTGGCCACTATCCTGCAATAAGAATGGCTTAACTATCCTCTGACCACTGTTGGCAGACTGTGCATATTGGGCATTCCGCAAGACGAATTAGACACTGTAATTGTGTGCGGTGCAAAAGTGAGGGCCCTACAGCCAACTACTGGTGAAGAGGGATATAGATATATATCTATTATAGGATAATATAGTATGATATAATATATTTATATATATATAGTATATATATATATATACACATACATATCAGACATACATACCTGCTTTAAAGCTACAGATTTATGGGCGTTAGTCATATTTGTCACATATCAAAATCTCCACCAGTAAGTTTTGTAGAAATTACTCATATGAGTTTATGCATATTTTTTTAATCAACAATTCGATACTTAATGTAATATTTATGCATATATTACATGCTTTCGCTGTGACCTAAAAATAGTAAAATAAGAGGATGTGAATACTTTTTGTTTAAGATGTAGACTATATTTTTTGTGAAGTAGCGCTACAAAGCTAGCATAAGCTCAACTGGAGTTCATTGAATTAGAACCGCAACATGTCCCTCGCATGATCCCGTACTTCCTATGCAAATCTAACGTTTACTTGTTGCCATGGAAACGCCGATACTGACGAACTTCCCCGCTTTCTGAAACGTTCTTTGACAGCTCATGTCGGACTTTTAGCCAATTGTTAATGCTTCATCTTAATAAGTGGACGTATTGGCGTGTTAGCTCGTTACCAGCACTAAGTTTTTGTGGAGTCCGCCAGGTTTTGGACCTTATGCAACGTTGGGGGGGGGGGTACAAACAAGTGAACCCACGCCTATAGCACTCGAGTTCGAATGTTATGGGGTGAGAGTATTAGGACAAGTGGCCTATGATCGAGATTATCAGAGTACATGAATATATAGTCATTGTAACCCCCAGAGCCCTCTTTGTGTTAATGTTATTCCTCTCTGAGTCGCACAGCCATGTTAGCGTGAAGCCGGAGCCGTGTCGCTGGTGTCTTCTGTCGGTATTATACCTACTGGAGTACTCTCGCAAGAACACGGACGGTGATGTGTAAGTAAGTCCCATCAAACACAAGCTCTTATAACCACAGATCGACTCAGGAAAAATTGAAAGCCGTGGTTATATTAAGGTCTAAAAGACACTCCCATAAGCACTGTTGTACCAGTGTCTTTACTCTCAGGGCAGCTTTGCTTTAAAAATGCCTATAAAACTTGATATAGTAGCATATTCTCAACTGTTTCGATCTGCTATACAGTAGTACAGAATTGTGTAGGGGAATGAAAGAACCATCTTCCGCTGCAATTAAACAGCTTCAAAGGTAACTGCGATGGTATGTTCCAGGCGCGTACTTTTCTGAGGAGCGCCCGACTTCGTGTGTGCTAGAACGTGTCTCACATTTAGAGAGTGATTAAAAAGTAATGCGTCCCTGGCTCTAATAACGGTTATTGGAATTCATATTTATAGTTTTAAAAACAATCAGATTATTTGTCAATGGTTTTCCATGATCATTCATCCCCCGCTCCACCTAAGCTGACATGGAGTTAAAAGGAGGAAGAGCACAAAATACTTATTTGCGCACCGCTAGTGCGCAACTACGCGCACACCACGAGACTGGACTCCCATTCTGGAGCGCTGTCCAGCAACAGCAGTTTTGCTCCAGGTCGCCTCCTGCCTCCTTCTTACTGATAAGTTTACAGTACTGAGCGCCTCACACACGGGCTCATTTGAGCATATGTCATCCGCAGAGCCTGTGGGAAATGGAGTGGGAGCGGTGGGTGTGTAGTTCAGGAAACAGATGGACGGCAGAGCGGTATAACCCAGACGAAGTATAGCGGTAAAACACGTGAAGCGACTCGGATGTGGCTACTTGTACGGGGGGGGTTAGTAGTGAGAGAGGGGCGAGGGTTCAGCTAGTCCACTGATTCAGCAACGACAAATGTCATGGTGGTGGGCGTTTCACATCTAATGAGCAGTCATACAGGAGGTCATGTATGTTGTGAAGACTCTTCCTTGAGCCTCAATGAAGTTAATGAATCATGTCTGGTGAGTGAGAAAAGCACAGCCACCTTCTCTGTGAGCGTGTGCTGTGCATCCTTCATATGTAGTCGAAATGTCGTCAATTTTACGTGTGCGCTGTGCAAATCAAAAGCATTTAATACTCTAACGCGCGTGTAGCTGGTAACACATTAAAAGGTCCTCAGGGCACACGTACGATCTTAGTAGTCTAGGATTTCTCACGATGTAATGCGCGGGACAAAAGATTGTTTGCTCAGGTGTGTGCACAGGAAATGTGCATCTACCATGGTTTCGCAGTAAGGAAGATTGTAAGGTAGACAACTGCGCCTCCCCTCGTCTCTTTCAATAAATACATTCTGTGTCTGATTCCTAACACATGCAGCTCTGTGGTTAAAGAACTGCAGCATAATTAATAAATACAATCATGTAGCAGTTAAATCACAGGTGGACCCTGCTTAGTTAACTAGTTTTAAGGTTTGTCTTAGTTACCCTATGGTACAGTGATTTATAGATACAACTAAATCCTTAAAACAGGGATACAGTTTTACTGAAGGTGAGACTACATTACCATCTGTATACAGTTATTAGTAACTGTTAGTATTGCGTACTATAATAAGATCTCAGGATGAGTCTCTTATGCTATATTTTAAACACCACAAGATTTACATCATTTCCTCTACCAGTGGTGTTTAGAATACAGTATAAGAAACTGCCTAATGTCGCTTCCACATGCTCAGTGGCAGAACTAAAATGACCTTTTTTTTGTGAAAAATGGGGGTGAGAATAATAAGACATGGGAGCCATCATCATATATAGTTCACCGTTTAGTAGTGAGAATGTAACTTTTGTAACCAAGGTATTCATGTGTGATGATAAGCACATCGAGGACGTTTGTGACTGGGTGCCCAATAATCTGTGGGAGTGTACACAGTGCTGCGTGAGTTTAAGGACAAGAGTTGTGTCTATGCAAGAAATTCATATTAATATAATCCATGTTTCTAAAAGCACGCGTCAAATTGCGTGCATTATTTGCGTTCGACAAAATGTTTTTCGATCAGGCCTAAACTCTGTTTTGTCTCCTTGTCCTTCATCAGCCTCTAAACAAAAAATAAAATACAGTAAATTATTGGCAATACTTTTTTGTTTTTGATCCAATAATTGACATTCATTTCTAGAACCAGGCCGAGACAGAGAACTGGTACAATATGTCCTATATTATTTTAATTTTAAATTACCTAAAAATTGTCTTATTGAAATCTAAATATTTTGGATTTGGGCTAAAGCCCCCAATGTTTTGAGACCCTAAAAACGCCCCTGGGTATGTCTATTAAGTTTGCACATATAGAGACTTCAATTCTAATTTACGAATTATCTGAGACTCAGCAGATTTAATAGAAAGTGCGTTTTGACTGATTTGCTTTGAGCTAATCTATTTGATTGGAGTTCTGGCTGCATATGTAAGGTTGCTGCATCCATCTTCCCACCAACACCAGCCAACTTCTTCAGTCGCCGCTGAAGAAAAGCTTCTGCACACCATGCTGCTGCCATCACCCTTTTTACCATGGATGTGCAGTTTTAGCTTTCCAAAAACATATATCGTTTTGCAGGTAGACCAAAGAGTTTAATTTTGATCTTATCTGATCAAAGCACCTTCTTCGACATGTTTGCTGTGTCCTCTACATGGCTTGTGGCAAACACCATGTCCCACCTGAGCTGTGGGTCTCTGCAGCTCCTCTAGAGTTACTACAGTTTCTCTAATTAATCTCTACTTCCTCTACCGGCCACTTTAGATGGAGGACCATGTCTTGGTGGGTCAAGCCATACTCTTTCCTTTTTCAGACTGTTGACTGAAGTGCTTATGGAGATGTTCAGTTTTGGATGGATATTGTTTTATAACCTAACCCTGTTTTAAACAAAACTTTATCCTTGGCCTGCCTGGAGTGTTCCTTGGTCTTCATGATGCTGTTTGTTCTCTTATGTTCTTCACAGAACAGCTGTTTTCAGACTGAGATGAGATTCCATACTGCTGGACTATGTTTACTAATGAGGCATCTTCTGAAGGCTATTGGTTTTATTAGATTTTCTTTAAGGGCATCAGATTTAAGGAGTCAATATATACAAGCCATACTTTTTAAGAATACTTAGCAAGGCAGTGTATACAAATAATCTGAATTAATGGCAGCTGATTGATTGACTGTTACTTTATTCTAGTCATTAATCCTTGTTATTTCCCAAATGTGCACCCCATGCAACATTCCTCTTCACAGAAACCACCGTTCCCAGACAGAATACGCTCTCGGAGAAAATCATCTGGCCAAAAAAACTGCTTCTTAGGTCTGGAGACCAGACCAGAGCTGTTATGGGAGGATTGGGTCCTCGGAAGAGAGTACACCAAGACACTGGTGTTAAAGAACATTCGTGACAAGCTGCAGAAGCTGCACATTAGGTAATACGAACGCACAAACACAGCTCCAAACTATACTGTTAGATTAAGAGGACAATAGATCCTCCCCTTTTCCCTTCACAGAGCTCCAGAATCCATGTTTTTCTCAACCGTGAATCCTGAAACAGTTGTTCTTAGCCCTGGGACTTCATTCTCCTTACTGGTCACCTTTAGACCTCTCCAAAGGGTAGGGTATTCCACAGTTGACGTAAACATCACCTGAACTTAATGGGATACACAAAATTAGCGAATGGACAACTGTCTAGCTTATGTAGCTATATGTTCATGTCACATAGCTTGATTTTGTTTCTCTTTGATTGCATGGGGCAGTGTGAGTATAAGGACAGCATTCAGTTTCAAGCTAAGGAGGGAAGCTTTCAAGTATGCCTCCATGCCGTGCTTCCAAGTCATGCTCTGAAGGTGCCTGAAACTGTGATGCTCCCCCTCTGTGCTGTTCAGCATTCCACACAAACCAGTTTACCGCTAAAAAATGTCAGGTACCTTTGATCGTTCTTAGTGTATGTTTGTGTGTCCCTGCATACATAAAAGGTGTGATTTTTCTTTGATAATCGTCAAAGAACTCTTGTCAAAATATATTTTCTTCTAAGCAGTTTCTCTTGAGTCATTATCTCTTCAACTTTTCCTAATTTTTCTTTTCAGTAAGGTTTTGCTGTCATTTAAATGGGATAGTGCAGCACCTTTCCAGCTCATTCCAGAACAAGGCCTGTTAAAACCCGGTCAGGAGTGTCTTATCGCAGTGGACTTCCAGCCGCTAGAGGCACAGGTGTTCCAGCAGCAGGCACACTGCAGATTTGGAGAAGATGGGGACAAAGCTGATAGATGCTGTACTGTGCTTCTACAGGGGATAGGTACTGCTGAGACCAGACATGAGCTAGAATGATCTAGAAAGAAAGAGATGAGTAGAGTCCACACATTAATTGAGCTGTGTGTAATTATCCATATAGGCTCAAATATATGCATACACTTCTACTAATATTTGGGTAGACGTCCAAATTGCAATAAAAAAAACACATTTTTTTGCTGTAAACAAGGTTCTGCCATTATTCTGTCTTGATATTTTTCTGTTATTCTTTGCAGAAATGGTAGAGCTAATTGAAATGTGTTAGTTTGCTGTCACGGATACATCTGTTTAACATAGTACATATATTTTCAACATGATTGAAGTTAGGACATTTCAAAAGATTCATTTTAGCCTGTTTTATCCGTTTAAAGACCAGTTTTTTTGTGTTCTGGGCCATTATCCTGCTATACTGATCTGTCAGCTTTTGATAAAAAGAAATTAGTCCGGGTGTTTAGGAAACGATCACCAAGGTGCAAGCGTACCATAACCTAGAACATGCTTAAAATTGAGAACCCTATAAATTTAAAACAGCTCTACCATTTCAAATAAGAAGAGTGCTACAATATTTAGCTGGAACTTGCTGATGACTATAAAACGTTTGTGGTTGAGGAACGACTTGCTAAGTGACATTTATCCAAATGTAAGAGGGGTTGTATGGGGTGTATAAATTTGAGCCTGTATACAAAACACCTACACTTCTGACCAGAAGTGCATGTTCCGATATTAATTACTTTTACAGGTTTAACATGTATCTCAACAAATCCTATTTTTAGTTGAAATTAAATCTGACAGTTTTTTTTTTCCAGCCAAATATCCTTATCTTCAATTAAGAAATCCCAGTAAAAAAGAAAGAAACAGCCATGGTGATCCTGAGTTGCACTTTGGGTCTGTGCCTGTTGGTCAGAGTTTGAGTAAACACTTTGAAATCTTCAATCCTTCTCCTGTAAGTAGTACCTACGTGTGTATGCACAACCTAGAGTTCAGACGCTGGGTTTTCTCACATTCTTACATTTTCCCTGTTGCTTCTTTTTATTAGGTTAATGTGAGCTTTTCTCTGTCACGGCTGTCTGGGGGGGCAGCCATGTTTGGTTCAGACTTCAGTTGGGATGTCACCAGTGGTAAAATGACGCCGGGTGGATCGCAACAAGTTTTGGTCACTTATTCTCCCGCTGTGGTTGACATAGTCTCTGTGGAGTATTTGTTTCTGAGTTACAGAGGGGCACTCAGCAAAACTCAGATCAAACTCACAGGAAAGTGTATAGGTAAGAGGCATGCACTAAAATAATAAAAAAAAGACAACTAATTTGTTGCAAGTAATTGAGGATAGTATTTAAGGAACCAAAAATGAGTTCTCCTTATATCAAAAACAACGTTTTTGCTTTCAGGTCCCAAAGTTTGTTTGTCCTCTTCTGTGGTCGACTTCAGGTGTGTTGAAGAAAGAGGATCAGCAGTAAAAACTGTGGAGCTGCTGAACTCTTCCCCTGTTCAGGCTATCTACCAATGGAATATAGACGGTGGGAACAGTGTTTTTAGTGTTTTACCAGCATGTGGCACTGTGCTCCCACATGGCAATATCAAAGTCAAGGTCCTGTACAGACCCAAACACCCTATGGCACACCACAGAAGAGTGGCATGTCTCATACTGCACAGGGTAAGAAAGGCAAATGTAGACATACTCACAAAATGCAAAGAGAGTACTAAATCTTTCTGAATATTTCTTTGATCATATTTTCAGGAGCCTTTGTTTCTGGACTTGATTGGTACATGTCACTCAGAATGTCAGCAGCCAGAAATATTAAAACCTGAGCACTTGGCTGTGTACAAGCATCAGTGGTGCCGCTTGCAGAACTCACCAGACTCTGTGTGTGACTTGCAGCGAGATCAAAATACACTCCTGAACCAACAGGAGGTGCTCTAGCCCACAAATCATTTTCACTTGTAAACACAAATTTTCCTAAAAACGATACCATGTTTGATTTAATAACTCTTAACTTTTGTTGTACCATTTTTTCACACATTTCACAGGAACTAAACAGTGCTTCTGTCATTTCGGCCACACCCATGGAGAAATTTAATAAAATCAGCATGGATCCTCTCTCCTTTCCATCACTCCCATTTGTAACTATTGAACCGAGTGAACTGCTGTTCAATCACAAAACGACATCCCCTTCGTCCACCTCATCTGCTGTCTCACAGTGTGTTTCCATTACAAACCATGCGAAAGGGAAGCTCAGGTATGTCATCTTGTTAGGGACTTTTGTTTGCCAAAATGGAAGTAAGGTTTTCGTTTATTTCTGTGCGAAATGTGACTATATTTGAACACTTACAATGCTTATGATTCTGTTCAAGCCTAATTTGGACTGTAATCCAAGATTCCCCCTTTTGTGTTGCTCCCTCATCACTTGAGTTGGCCCCACTGAAGTCTACCACTGTGCGTGTGACGTATGAACCAAAACAGATCAATACCCTGCATGGAGGAGAGCTTGAGTGCTTTGCATACTATAAGGTAGTATTAAATACCTCAATTGGTTCATTCTGGAAATCACACTAATACAGCTCTGCTCCTGAGACTTTTTAGTTTGTTTTAAAAACCAAACAATGCCCTGATTTCCAGCTGTTTTAATATCACTGTGCCTCTCTGGATGCCACAGGACAATCCTGATACAGGACAACTTCCATGTCAGCCTTGGTGTGCGACTGTCAGAGTCATTGGCCAGTCCTTTCAGCCAGACAAAGAGCATTTCACCCCAAGCTGCATTTTGAAGCCCCATCAAGTGGTAAGCTAGAAGAACTCCCTGAAACACCCATTTTGTAGCTATTATTAGATCCAGTGCTTAAATAAAAAACAGAACCTCTTCACAACAAATAAAAGAACACCTCCAGTTAAAATCTTCAAAATAGCAGAACAACAGCTGTGTACTGGATGAATGGATGGATGGAACCTTTAAAAAGATTACCCAGTGCCCAGCACTGTAAAAAACTATTTGTCCCTTTACAGATTTCTGTCTACCACTATAACTACATTTAGTTGACTCTGGACTCTTTAAAAAACAGTTAAAATAAGACACAATAAAAGAAAAAACAGATGGAGAATTTTTTAAGCAAAAGTTAAATGTGATTAATCATATTTTTAGACAGCTAAGTAGCCTCAATTTCACTATCCGCAACCATGCCTGATTATTGCCAAAGCTGTACAATTAAGAAGTCACTGAAATAGAACCTGCCTGACAGCATAAAGTAGGCTAAAAGATCTCAAAAAGCAATACATCCCAGCCCGAGGTAAAATGTAGGAACAGACAAGAAACCAAATCACTGACATTTATCTGTCTGCAGAGGGTCATTTTTGGAAAGTCATTTTTTAAGGCTGTGAGACCTCAGAGAGTCAAAGTGAGAGCTGTTACCACAAATGGAGAAAACATGGAACCGTGGTAGAGCTTCCCAGGAGTGGCTGGCCTACCAAAATTACAATTTAAGAGTTTTTCAACAGCTCATTCATGATGGACCAAAAAAAAAAGAATACAGAACATCTAAGGCACTGCAGCCCCACTTTCTTCTGTTAAGGTCTGTGTTCATGATTCAACAATAAGAAATTTACCGGGCACTAACGACATCCATGAGAGAGAAACCAAACAATTCACAGAAACACACCTTATATTTGCCAAAAAACATCCTTACAATGCCCAAGACTATGAGGAAAACCCTTGGTGGATTGAAGAGACAAAAATTGAACTTTTTGAACAGTGTGTCCTGCTATATCTTCTGTAAAACTAACACAGCAATTTGGGAAAAGATCACATCACACCAACATCACTCCAACATTCAATGGTGGTTGTTGTCCGATGGCCTGGGGCTGGACCCAGGATGGCTTGCAGTAAACTGTTGAACCACAAATTTTGCTCTCCAGCATAAAGTTCTGAAGGAGAATATCTGATCACCAATTTGTGACCTAAAGCTTAAATGCTCTTGGGTTATGCAGCAGGATAATAATCAGAAGCACACCAGAAAGTCCACCTCTTTTGGAGCGGCCTAGTCAAAGTCCAGATCTAAATCTAATTGAATTGTATGGCATGATCTTAAAGAGGCTATTCATGCTTAAAAGCCTTCAGTGTGGCATAATTTAAATAAATTTAGGGTGTAATTACTTTTTCACATGATTGCAACCTATTGCAAATGTTAATTTAGACAAAATACATTTGAATTGGGGGCTGCATGGTGGCGCAGTTGGTAGCACTGTTGCCTTGCAGCAAGAAGGTCCTGGGTTTGATTCCCGACCGGGGGTCTATCTGCATGGAGTTTGCATGTTCTCCCCGTGCATGCGTGGGTTCTCACCGGGTACTCCAGCTTCCTCCCACAGTCCAAAGACATGCCTGTTAGGCTAATTGGTCTCTCTAAATTGCCCTTAGGTGTATGAATGAGTGTGTGCATGGTTGTTTGTGTGTTGCCCTGCGATGGACTGGCGACCTGTCCAGGGTGTACCCCGCCTCTCGCCCATAGACTGCTGGAGATAGGCACCAGCTTCCCCACGACACACTATGGAATAAGCGGTAGAAAATGATTGACTGACATTTGAATTTGTTTTGCTTTAAAAAGTCATACTTATATTTCCTTCATTATTCTTTTCCTTTACTGTTTAGGTACAATATTTTAATTGATTTTAAGTGTCCCTGCAGAGTAAAAAAACATATATTATCCTGTGCATAATTATAGAATAAAAGGTCTTAGAGGTTGTTTTTACTTTTATTTTTTAATGTGTGTCTTATTGTCTGTAAATGTATCTGTAATACATCCAAGTAAAAGATTTGTTAATTGATAGTTATCACTTTGTTCATGTTAGGTGTTTCCAGCTCTAAGTCGTATCTCTTGTCGGACCGTGCTGCTGCAGAATAATGGAGATCATCCTCTCACCTTCTGCCTGAATCACAGACCAGACAATGCGTTGCCAAAATCGGTACATATTTTGCCAGCCTGTGGTTTGATCCAGCCAGGAAAACACCAAATCATTACCATCAGAGCAGTCCCCACAGAGGACAGTCACAAGCAGTCGTTCAACTTACCACTGCAGCTCAATGCAGCTAAATTCACAAAGGTACCACACTACACAAGAACATATGATGTGGTAACATTCATTTGCATTGTTCTTGGAACTTTTAATTTGAATCTGTTAAATCTTTGTCCTCACTTAGGAACTGACAGTTGTGAGTGTTTTTGAAAAGCCACGTCTGTCTTTGGAAAACGGCAGCCGTTTATATTTCCACCCAACGGCTGTCGGCTCGAAAACCCAGCGCACCCATTCCATCAGGAACTTAAGCTGCGTGCCGGTCAAGTTAGTTGATTGATTTATCTTCCTGTTCTCATTCTGCTCCTGGTTTTCAGACAGTTTTTATGTGTTGTGATTGTACTTTGGAAATACCTCAACATCATTAACATTACAGCTGGCTTTCTGTGATTGTTCTCCATGACAGGTTTCAGTGGAGCATTTCAGAGACGGAACAGAAGCTTATCTTTGTCAAACCAGATGCTGGCAAACTGCATCCCAATGAAAGCTCAGTGAGATACAGTCCCACATACTGTGCATTTAGATTCAGTGCATTGCAAAAGAAATCAGACCCCTTGAACATTTTCATATTTTGCACCTGGAAGTGCAGGTAAATGGTACATGCTTTTTTTATTTTTTATAATACAACTGCAAGTTATTTATGTCATTCTAAAAGGTTTCTATATAGAGAAAATACAATTTCTGCCCATTCCTTGCAAAAAATTTTAAACTTAGTAATTTTCAAGTTATTTCACAGATCCCTAATTTCATGTAGGTTTGGACTTTTATTGCACCATTATAAAACATGAAGATGTTATGATCTAAAGCATTCCATTGTAGCTCTGGCTGTGTGCCTAGCCAGGTTGGCCTGCAGGAGGGTGAACATCTTTTGTAGCCTCTAACAATGGTGTCTTAATTTTTGCCACATGGAACAAAATCAGTAAAAAGTGCTTAAAAATATGATAAAAATATGATAAAAATAATTCACACATTTGTGAGTTTTTTTTTTTTTACTTTTTTTGATTAAAAGTCTGGATGTGCGTGGTCCTATTCACTATGAAATTAAAAGAAAGCAAAAATTTTAGGAAGGTTTTCAATTTGTCAATAAAGAATTGGCTATGATTTAAAAAATGTCTCTCTGCATGAACCACTTGTGCTTGGGGGCAAATATGTACTACTCTTGAATTGTGGTTAGAAATCAGTCACACTTTGGACACCCTGCTCTAACAGGTTTTCTTTTAGGGTTGCCCTGAATTTAACTCTGTTCCTCTACTCGTCATACCATGGTTCATTGTGGAGATGGTGTGTTCAGGGAGATGTGTAGCGTTCGTTTTTCAACATACATTTGCATAAAGGCCAAAAAGTTAAGTTTCAGTCTTTTCTGACCTTAGCAATTTCGTCCACATGTTCACCATGTCCCCTACATGGCTTGTAGCAAACTGTATGGGTTCTCTTATGGCTTTTTTCAGCCACTCTTACACAATGGTCAGATTTGTGGACTTCACAACTCATTCATATAAATGGACTGAACTTATATAGCACTTTTCCAGTCATACAGACCGCTCAAAGCACTTTACACTAGAGCCACATTCACCCAATCGCACTCACTTGCGATACACAGATCGGTAGGCAACTAGAGGTTAAGTGCCTTGCCCAGGGGCACAATGACATATGGCAGGAGGAAGCTGGAATCAAACCCACAACCTTCTGATTGCAAGACGACTACTCTTCCTACTGAGCCACAGTCGCCTCTATCCTTTCAATCCTTTCAATATATTCCTCTACCTGAGCTTTGGTTCTATGCAGCTCCTCTACTGTTACCATGGGCCAGTAATGATCTCCCTGCCCTGCCTGTGAGTTTATGGCATGGTAGGTTTGCAGTTGTGTTGTACTATTTCCATTTTTTAGATGATGGGTCACAATGCTGTTTGTTTTCTAATTTTCTTTAACAAACCTCTGAGGGGGACTCTACTTACTAATTAGGTGGCTTCTGAAGTCCTATTTTAGGAATTAAATAAAAGTACACACCACAGATTTTAGGTTTTAGTACTAAGAACTGAACTGAATTAAAAAACATTTATAAAACAATGTGTCATTTTTCTTTCTTTTGTCACCACACAACTATGCACTAATTGGTGTTGGCAATAATTAAAATCCCATTAAATAAATTGAAGTTATTGGTTGTAACAAGACAAAATGTGAAGAAGTTCAAGGGGTATGAATAGTTTAGAAACTGTAGAAGAGTTTGTGACTGAAGACTTTGTGATATTTTAAGCAATCTTTATTTTGATGTTTGCCTTTATCCCAGCTTCAGACGTGGTCCTTTAGTCCTCTGGCAGAGAAAACATACACATTCAAACCTACTCTCAGCTTCCAGAGTGATGACTCTGAGGAGTTGCACCTCACCCTAGAACTGATTGGAATGAGCTCGACTGGTTCCATTGAGGTGGGACTGTCCTTGTGCTTTGTACACAATGTGCATTAGATGTTTTATTTTTTCTATTACCAACCAATACAGAGACAAAAACACTACCATGCTGTCCTAGAGTAAAAATAAGCAATGAAAAGAAATTTGATCAACCAGTTCCTGCATGTTTCTTTTACCTTCCAGGCAGTGAAAGAAGTCCTAGATGTGGGAGAGACTTTAGTTGGAAGCTGTCGCTCAGTTGAGATTCCTCTCATGAACAACAGCCCCTGCCCCGTCTCTTTCCATCTCTCTGTAGAGCAGATTCTGGAAGAAAATCTCCCCAATTCTGAAGATAACAGTGGTTAGATGTTTTTTTGGCTTTCTTTATAAGAGTTGTACTTTGCATGTTTGATCTTTATAAGTTCTTTCCATTTAATCAGCATATGTGGTACTTGGGTTGACAGTAGTTTGCTTCCTGCCTCTTTAAGCCCTGCATCTGTACTGTGAAATGGGAACAATCGCATCACATTCCACTCTGCTACTCCGATCCACTCTCAGACTTTGCACACAGGCCCGGTACTGTTGGGCCATCCGCTACCAGATTTTAAATGCCAGTGGTAAACAGATGATATCATCAGAGAGTAATGCATAATATAAAAACTTTTCACTCTGTGAGTTACTGCATCTGCCTGTCTTTTTTCCAGGCTTTGGCTTATGTCCTCCTCAGAAACTGTGTGAAGTACGAGCTCAGGGGGTGTTCCCCACCTTACAGGTGATTGATGCATGTAGCGGTGGCAGCGTGGCCCGGCTCTCCAAGGAATATTTGTGGAAACTCTTCTCATTAGACAGCCTTAATGAGCACCTGCTTTCCACCCCCTCCCCTGCAGAACTTACTTTCAAAACACCCACCAAGCACAGGTCAGTTGGTGTCACTTTAGTGATAATACCTTTGCTAAAAAATAGAATTAGTATTTATTATTGAAGAGTAAGTCCAGCAGTTTACTACGTTCTTTAAGAAGAACTCTTAATTATGTCAGGTTGTGCTGTGTGCTTGATCTTCTCTTTTGCTTATTTCCGTAGTCTGCACAACAGCCCCTCCATCTTCACCAAAGTCATGTTGGATTTTAATTTTGGTGCTGCTCCTTTGAATTCAGATCCCTCAGATTTCATGTTGATGTTTTGCAACCCTGGTTCTATCCCTGTAGACTGGTATGTAAACAACAAATCACAGAAAACACAGTCAAGCCATACAGTGTACATGAGAGAAGAAACATGTTTTGCTATTTTAGTATTTTACAATTCACATTCCAAGGAAATAGTTTAACAAGAGAAGTAACAGATTAAACAGATTATTTTATTTATTATTTTTATGCTTCATGTTCAACATTAGGGCATTCTTATCTCCAGAGGACCAACAAATGGAGCTGGAGGACTGGGCGGTGACAGGAGAGTTTAGCAGCACAGATCTGCATCAAATGAAGGTCATACTATGTAGTTATGCACTTTTTTGTATAATTCATACCCCTGGCAGATTTGGTGTTCTCCAACTAAGAAGTTTGTATTGCAACAGAAAATGACACATGCATCTCCAAAAAGAATATAGGTCAAGGGGCATCATGAATTTAAATTTTAACAAGAAATGGCATGCTGAAATGTTTTCATAAAATACCTAATAAACAATACAATGTTCTTATTTTAATTATTATAATTGGACATACATTTTGCTCAATTTAAAGTTAACGGTGCATATAACATACATATTAATACAATTATATAATTATTTTTCGTATTAATATATATATTAATTTATATATGTTTCGTTTATTTACAGGTTCAAGACAATCAACTCTTCAGAGTTTCCCCTCGTTCTGGAACTTTGCTTCCTGACCAGAAGAGGGCAGTAAGCTTCAGCTACAGGTCAGGGGTCATTACACTATATAACAGGTCATCATTATAGTGTAAATTTAGAAAAAGTTTTAACTTTTAAATTCATAATTTAAAAAATCTTTTTTTTTTTTTTATGTTGAAGCAAATGAGTCATTATTTTTGGTAAGCATCAGATTACACCTTTTAAGTCTTTTTCCTTCACAGTCATGACTTTATTGGAACTGACCGACTTCCTGTTGTGTTCAAACTCAGTTTTGGCAGAGAGATTTTGGTGAGGTTTCTTACACTTAACTTTATTTCATTGAACTCTAAAGCTCTGTACGATTTACCCGAGAAGTTAGAGTTTGCATCTAGGAATAAAGTCACAGTTTAACGCATACTAGTTGCATGGAAAGTTATGGCATTTGCTTGTGTTTGTGACAAGGTTAACTACAGGCAGTACAAGCTGATAATAATGCATTTCTGTCATTCTTGCTTTCCCACCCTTAAGGAATACGTTCATGAATAAGTAACTAGTACTGTGTGTACCACCTGTTTATTGTACAACATTTAATTTATCATCATTTAGTAAGTATGAATATCTTTAAAGTAGAATCTTTCTTCTTTTAGATCTAGGAGATAAAACTCATATTGTGAGTGAAAAATATATCATTGATACTCCTTGTTCAGCTGCTGTACTGGCAAATTCAACCTCACACATTTACCACAGTTTAGTTAATGTGTGTTTCCACTGCAGGAGCTTTTTCAGGAAATGTTTGAGTGCAACAAAAGTGCTGCTGGAGAAGCAGCATGTGTGTGTGGTTATTCATCCTAGGTTACACTTCTCACAGGCTTTAATTCCTAAAGATGTTTGTATTATTACAGACATCTTCTGAATTAAAACAGGTTTTAATTCAGTTTCAGAGCTTAACTGTTATAAAATTGTCATAAATGATGACTTTATATAGCCCACTGTAATCCCGATTGTAATTGTCCTTTTTCTTTTATTATTTCCACACAATTTGGGGTGGTAGTGCTTGGCTTTTAACTGCTATCAAACAATCTAAGATTGATGCAGTATTAATCTGTTTTTGCTGCTAGTAATCAAAGTATGGACTTCACAGAGATCTCTGTCCCCTGATTAGAGCAGCAGTCCTGCAGGAGGAGAACCCACACAGGTTCAGGGGACGTAATCTACACTCACCGGCCACTTTATTAGGTACACCTGTCCAACTGCTTGTTAACGCAAATTTCTAATCAGCCAATCACATGGCAGCAACTGAATGCATTTCGGCATGTAGATATGGTCAAGACGATCTGCTGCAGTTCAAACCGAGCATCAGCATGGGGAAGAAAGGTAATTTAAGTGACTTTGAATGTGGCATGGTTGTTTGGTTCCAGACGGGCTGGTCTGAGTATTTCAGAAACTGCTGATCTACTGGGATTTTCACTCACTACCATCTGTAGGGTTTACAGAGAATGGTTCGAAAAAGAGAAAATATCCAGTGAGCGGCAGTTCTGTGGGCGCAAATACCTTGTTGATGTCAGAGGTCAGAGGAGACTGGCCAGACTGGTTTGAGCTGATTGAAAGGCAACAGTAACTCAAATAACCACTCATTACAACCAAAGCATGCAGAAGAGCATCTCTGAACGCACAACACGCTGAACCTTGAGGTAGATGGGCCACAGCAGCAGAAGACCACACCAGGCGCCACTCTTGTCAGCTAAGAACAGGAAACTGAGGCTACAATTTTTACAGGCTCACCAAAATTGCACAATAGAAGATTGGAAAAACGTTGCCTGGTTTGATGAGTCTCGATTTCTGCTGCGACATTCGGATGGTAGGGTCAGAATTTGGCGTCAACAACATGAAAGCAGGGATCCATCCTGCCTTGTATCAACGGTTCAGGCTGGTGGTGGTGGTGTAATGGCTCAGCCTACCTGAGTATTGTTGCTGACCATGTCCATCCCTTTATGACCACAGTGTACCCATCTTCTGATGGTTACTTCCAGCAGGATAACGCGCCATGTCTTAAAGCACGAATCATCTCAGACTGGCTGCTTGAACATGACAATGAGTTCACTGTACTCAAATGGCCTCCACAGTCACCAGATCTCAATCCAGTAGAGCACCTTTGGGATGTGGTGGAACGGGAGATTCGCATCATGGATGTGCAGCCGACAAATCTGCAGCATCTGTGTGATGCTATCATGTCAATATGGACCAAACTCTCTGAGGAATGTTTCCAGTACTTTGTTGAATCTATGCCACGAAGGATTAAGGCAGTTCTTAAGACAAAAGGGGGTCCAACCCGGTACTAGCAAGGTGTACCTAATAAAGTGGCCAGTGAGTGTATATGAAAGATAAAAAGATTAAGTTTTGGAGAAATATATGTTCAGAAACCCATAGTGGTTTAAAATCCATTTCCAAATCCTGCATAATCCATTTTTCAATCTGTATTTCTGCACCTTGCACTCAGTTTATTTGGGTGGCAGTCCTATTGAATCTGAACTCTGGGTTAGCCTCTGTTTTACCAAGTCAGAATTCATTAGTGGCCATCCTTGTTTACTGTTCTGAACTGGAAATACATTATTACCAGCTTGTATTGCTAAGAGTAGTGCGCCTGATCACTGGGCACAGAAAGGAAATCCCACCTCTTCTCCAATTTTGAACTATAATTACAAAACATGGCGATTACGTCATTCCCAGATTCTAGTTCCAACTTCTGAGGCAAATCAAATGCATTAAAAATGAAAACATCATTACCACACATTGCTAACTACTTGACATGTTCTGCAAAAACGTCATAAGCAAAACGTTGTTTTAGGGATGTTGTTGATCTTTGTGCTTTTTCTGTGTTCAGCTAAACTTTCAAGGAGTGACAGTGGACCGAAATGAGCCATATCTCCACTTTGCTTCCAATCAACATGTATTTACATCTGTAGCTATTGGGGATTCTTGTCCTCCACGACAGGTATGCCTTTTTTAAAATAAAAAAACATTTTATTATTAATTGAATAAAAATCTCAAATCTTTTCACATTACAGCCTCAGTCTGCATAAAGTTTCTGAGAAAAATCTCACCTTTGTATTTATATCTGTTTAGATGTACGAATTGTACAATGGTGGCGCAGTGCCAGTATATTATGAAGTGGACCAAGCCATGTTGTCCCAGCTTCAGATGGATAACTATAATCATCCAGTCTTGAGTTGCCTCAGTCCACAAGGAGATGTTCTTCCTGGGACTAAAGCCACACTGGAATGGATCTTCTCTCCACTGGAGGCTAAGATGTACCATGTATGATTTAAATCATGTGTTTTTTACCTTTTTTAAAATCATATCCCATGTAGCTTTATCATTAGGGTCATACTGACCTTATAGTTTGATAAGATTGATGATAACGAACCACATTATACCATAATTCCTCATATTGTAGATTTTAATTGGGCAGGGTTTTTACACTCTTGTCCCTAAATAGTTTTGTTTGTGTCACGGACAGATGGATGTTCCTATCCAAATCCAGGAAAGGGATTCAGTGATCATAAAGTTTGTGGGATGTGGGATTGATGCATCATCAACAAGCTCTTCTAACCCCATTGAATGCAGTGATAATAAGGCTCCTGAACACTGTGTGCAGAGGGGGCCATTTCCAGGACAGGTAAGTGCATCTATACATTCAGCCCGTCTTTAGCAAATATTCTTCAGTTATTTTTGTAAAAGAAAGATCTTGGGAAATTTGCCTTTTATTAGAAAAATGATGGCTGTGTTTCTTACATTACTTGAATTTTCCAAATCCATCTCTGACTGTATGTGTGTGTGTGCAGAGGGCTTTCTTGTCCGAGGACAGTGTCTTTTTTGGAGATATCCCTGTTTCTACAAAGTCTTCGAGAATCCTCTTCCTCACCAGTTTGTCCCACGTAGACACTGTTTACTATCTCTGGGAGATTCCCACACAGCGCAACCAACAAGTTTGCCCTACCAATTAATTATTTTTATACAAAAAACTACAAGAGTTATCATTTTACCCCATCTAAGCATTTTTTCTCTTATGCATGTGTTATTACAGGTGGTACAGATCCATCCAGAGCGAGGCTGTCTTGATCCAGGAGAGTGTGCTATTGTCGTCCTGACTTTCATGGCTGATTACCCCACTGTCTATCAGCTAGATCTCATATGTCAGGTACCAAAGTGTTGCTCTAGAATCAAGGCTGCTGTATGCCGCCCCTCCAGACTTTTGCACATTGTCACAACCACAGACTATGTTCTTTTGTGATTTTATGTAATAGACCAACACCAAAGTAATGCATGCCTATGGAGTGGAAGGGAAATGCTACATGTTTTTTTCACAAATAAAAATAAATTTTTCTCGTAATCACCCTTCAAGAGTCCTCTAATTAGTTTAATTAGTCGAATTAATCTGTGTGTAGTTTAATGGCAGAATGAATGCAGCTTTTCTGTGACAACCTCATGGGTTTGTTGAGTGAAATACAGCATGAAGACCAAGGATTGCACCAGAGAGGTGTGGTGTGATGTGAACCTTATATTAGGGTTAGGTTATAAAACAATATCCCAATTTTTGAGCATCCGATGGAGGGCTTGCTAATCCATCGTTCAAAAATAGAAAGAGTGGTACATCTACAGACCTACAAAGACCTTCATGGCTGTCCATGTACACTGACAACCTGAAAAATGAATATGTTGGGAATAAACTAAACACTGCACATCACCATAAACAAACAGATGCCCTCTTGGTGAAAAACGATGATAGCAGCATAATGTTGTAGGGTTGCTTTTGTTCAGCAAGGTTTGAAAAGGCAATCATGGAAAATAACCATTCAGCCAAAGCAACTTTAAAAAGTTTTAGATCTAAGGCAAGGAAAGTTTATTTATATACCACATTTCAGTAGCAAGGCAATTCAAAGTGCTTCACATGATGGAAAAAAAATTGAAATAAATAACATAACAGGCAAAGTGCATTACAGTGACATAAAGGTAATTAAAAAATAAAGAGAATAGAATGATGGATAAAAACATGAAAGGAAAGTTAACTGAAAACTTAACTAATAATGTTTAGATGGCACAGTCAAAGGCCACTCTAAACAAATAAGTTTTTAATCTTGATTTGAAACAACTTAGGGTTTCAGCGCTTTTACAGTTTTCTGGGAGTTTATTCCAGATTAGTGGAGCATAAGAACTAAAAGCTGCTTCTCCATGCTTGGTTCTGGTTCTGCAGAGTAGATTTGAGCCAGAAGACCTGAGAGGTCTGGGTGGTTGATACACTGACAACAAGTCTGTAATGTACTTTGGTGCTAAGCCATTCAGTGATTTATAGACTAACAGAAGTATTTTAAAAGTCCCTTTTTAAAAGTTATTTAAAAAGGGAAAAGGTATAACTTAAACATAAATGTCACCATTTGATGCACTGTACTAGATTATATCTTTTATCCATCCATCCATCCATTGTACTCCACTTATCTGAGAATGGACCACGGGGGCAACAATTTCTCCAGGTCATTCTGGGAGATCTCAAACTGTTCCCAGGCCAGATGGGATATATAGTCACCTCAGCTGACTCCTTTCGATGAGGTGAAGCAGCAGCTTTACTTTGTGCCACCCCCAGATGGCGGAGCTCCTCTCTCTATCCGTCTGTCCATTCTCCAGAAGAAGCTCATTTTGGCTGCTTGTATCTGGGATCTCGTTCTTTTGGTCATGATCCATATCTCATGACAAAGCTCAACCACCAGGCGCTCTCCCACAGGTTCCTTTGGTCGCAGTATCATCAGACTCCATGAATCGCTCTTTATCTGACTCCTCTCCTGAGGCCATTTTGTCATAGGTGACCCAAACAGGAGCTAAAGCTTCGGGCAACATAGCCCTGAGGATCATAGGGTTACACAAACCCTAGTCAAGGCCACCTTAACGACGTTAAGCTGACCTTATATGTGCCGGCTTGTTCACAAACAAGAGAGACAAGAGGGTTTGTTCGTTACCTGAACCTTCTCCATGGCATTAACAGTATCACAGCTACATCTAGGGGTAAAAAATTTAACTAAACGTAATTCCAATTGCTGCTACATTATAGTTGACCTTTTAGCTGATTCACATCTACAGTCCTTTGACAGATTAAGATAAGAAGATAAGAAGAATCAAGATAAGAATAGTCAATAAAATACCCAAAACAGCCATAATTCAGAAACATCATCAAGCTGTAGCAATACTTTCAATGCAATCTGATGAAGCGTGAGTTTGCAAAGAATTGTCAAACATCTCAGTCTCCAGATGTAAAAAGCTGGTAGAGACAAAGCGCCAGACCTGCAAGGTTTTTATTCGAAACAGATAAAAAAAAAAAAACATGTACATTTTTCCTTCACTACACAATTAAGCACAATCCCATGTTGTGTCACTTTCTTCTCTCCAGGTTACTCACGAAGCTGCACTCGTTGAGAACCACAATGCCTTGCAGCGCTGGGAGGCAGAAAAAAAACGACAGCAAGATGAATTTATAATTACAGACAGGAGCCCTTCTGACAGTCAAAGAGTTTTAGTAGATGAGGTCTGACTTGAAAGACTTTGTTAAATTACGACAATGTTTTCACTGTCTTTACAATATTTCATTTTTAATACAGATACCTCCTGCAAGAAAAGGGCCGCCCCTCACAAAATACAAGGTTGTCTTTAGTTCCCATCTTAGTAATGTCACTGCTTTTTACACATGATGTAAAAACATGAACCTATGGGAGCAAAACTTTACTATATTATAACTTGTCCACTTCCACTTCAGACTCTTCCTCCTATCTGTACCAGCAGTAATAGCGAAGCAGTCGGCAGTTTATACGCCAAGCAAACGAGAGCTGAGAGACGGCTACAGCGAGAAGCAGCTAAAGTATGGAGGCGCCCCCAACCCCCTCAGCCTTCTCTGCTGCACCTGAGTGTGACAGCCCACTCCCATGACCTTCTGGACTACTTCACGCGCTTTCCTGACCAGTACGACAAGCATTATAGGTAGTACCTTTTCACACTGAAGTTAGCATAATTACAACATTTTGCTAAAACATTTTCTGTTACTACACTACTATCTCTTTGCATTTAAAGTTGTGTGTTAAACAGTCTGTGATTTATTTTCACTGGTTTTTTATGTAGATCCCTTCAGTTGACTAGGACCCAGCAAACTGCACGCAGTTCTTTAAGCACATCCCTCTCTCCTGAGCTGTTTTTATCAACACATGGGGCCGGGAGAGACATCCTCATGGACATACTCACTCCTCTTTACAAGTAACATGCAGAGAAAAAAAACTCGGTGTGTGTGAACCTTCTATTGCATCTGTTGTTTTTAATTGTTTTTCTTTTACATTCCAGAAATCTGCTTGATGATACAGCTTTTCTCGAGTCTCTGATGGCTTTAGCCTCCAAACCTCCACCCTACCAACCTCACCCCTCTACTAATCCCTCCTCCATTCTCCCATCTTCACCTCAACCTCCAGTTCTGGTGAATGGGACAGTAGATGGAGAAAGAGCCGCAGGATGTTCAGAGACAATTTCTCGAACCCAGACCACACATTGGCCTGAGCTTGCTCCTGTTGATGTTATTGAGGATATTTTGTTGAACACGCTCCAGAACATATTGATGGAAGCTGTAAGGGGAGAGCTGGTGCTTACAGCACACCCCCACACCATCATGCTGCCCCCTTTCTCTGTGAGGTAATTACAAACACAGGATTCATCAAACACCTGATGTGTTACTTGTTGTTGCATTATTTATCAGTTGCATTAGTTATCAGTTGATAGCTGCAACAAGATCTCTATATTTTTTCTATGTTCCATTAGGAGCGGGCAGGCCTTGGCTGAAGAGGACCTGTAGAGCATCAACTATCATTGTCTACACAGCATCTAACAGGCCAAAATTCCTCCACTGCTTTCTTTTACATCCAACTTTTAACAAATCAGTATTTCTTGTACGTCCCAGAAAATATGGTTTAACTAATTTTTAACTGGTGGGAGTTTTTGGAGATAATTTTTCCACTTATTAATGTAAAAAGGTTTAGCAGATGCTTTTATTAAAAGCGACTTACTAATGAATCCAAACCCACTTACAAATAAAACTTAGCAACAAAAACATTTTGTTTGGGATAAATTAATCACAAACTTTGTTGTCTTGTTTCACCAGCAACATGAGGAAATTTATCTTATGGGGACAGCTAATAATACAGCAATAAGTAGTGCTGTAAAATGTAAATATGATTTTAGTTATCTATATCTCTAGATAATATCAGCTTCATATCTTTTTAACCTGCATACCCACCACCAGTCCAGCCAATAATGCAGCAAATTGTCTCATCAAATAAAAGTAAAGAGCCCCGAACCTTTCAACATTTATTCGTAAAATTCAACCACAAACAATAATGCTAAAGCCAAGAGGCCACACTAACTCTGCAGGAGCTGCAAAGATCCACAGCTCAGGTGGGAGAATCCATGGACATAACATTTGCTCGTGCATTTCCCAAATCTGGCCTTCATGGAAAGTTGGCAAGAAGAAAGTCATTGTTGAAAGAAAATCATAAAAAGTCCCCCTTTCAGTTTGCCACATGTCAGATGAGACTAATGTATATATATATATATTTTTTTTGACTATATGTCAAACAGTAAGTCCATCCCTCCATTGTTTATCTGCTTATCTGTGCAGGGTCACAGTGGGGGCTGCTTTGCATCTACATACGCAGACAATCCTGGAAGACACTTGTGAGGGTCTTCTTCTTCCACCAGCACAGTGACCCTGAATATACACCCAACGCTGCAATAAAGTAGTTTAGATCAAAGCAAATCCCTGTGTTAGAATGGCCAATTCATATTTGTTGCAAGACTTAAAGTGTTTACAAATGCTTTCCATTACTCGGGAAAGAAAAATTAGCAAAACTGTTCGTCTATAAATTTGCAAAGCTGGTGGAAACACGGCTCAAAGGAAATGCAGTCCTAAATGCAGCAAAACTTGGGTTTACTTAGAGTTGACTCGAGTGAACTGAATACAAATACCACAGTTTTCACATTTCTATTTGCTAAACTTTTTTAAATCAATCCTTTCCCTTCCACTTCCTATGTAAATCTTTCTTTGTGTTGGTCTCTTACATAAAATAGATGTAAAATACATTTACAAGTTCGCGGTTGTATATTGTATGTTGTGGGCACACAACATACAATATACAACATTTACATCTCGTGACCATATCATTTTGAACCTTTTAATTTATATGGAAATTCACAATATTCACATGAATTTCCAGAACTACCTTGACACTTACATTAGCATTTTTTTCACATATAATATCCACAACAATCTTTAAAGTCCAAGTATAACTTGAACAGTCATAGAAGTAGATTGGAGATAGTTTACCAGTAGTATTACTATCCAGATAGTGCAGTATGTTTGAGTATAGTTTAAGTAACACACAGTATGGATGAAATTGTTTTTAACTTGTAAAATTACTTAATCTGAACTTGGAGATAGAAGGAAAGATCTTGTCATGAAGGTATTGGACCTGTTTCTTCGAGTTCTCTGCTTCTCAAATTCAAAGTAAGGGACCTAGAAGGCACGAAGAAGAAAAAGGAGGAAAAAATAAAACTGCAGGTTACATCTTTATACACTGACAAGAAGCTGAGTATTTGCAAGACATAAAAGAAAGAGATATTTTCACAATATTTGCAAATAACACCTCCACCACATCATATCCCATCCTATGGAGGTGTCTACTCTTTGTGGCTTCCTTCCCCAGCAGGTGTTGTGTGTTGCTGCAGAACCGCTTTGACCATCCAAACACAGTGCACTTCTATGTAAGACAGGGCAAATGGTAAAAAATATAAAATTTGATATACTTAGAAATTTAATTTAGCCAGCATGCAACCCGGTGAGCTGCACAGTGGCACAGTTGGTAGCACTGCTGCCTTGTAGCAAGAAGGTCCTGGGTTTGATTCCCAGCCTGGGGTCTTTCTGCATGGAGTTTGCATTTTCTCCCTGTGCATGTGTGAGTTCTCCCTGGGTACTCTGGCGTCCTCCCACAGTTCAAAAAACCTAACTGTTATTGGTCTCTAGATTGCCTTTATGTATGAGTGTGTGTTTTCAGGATGGTATGTCCCTGTGATGGTCTGGCAAATTGTCCAGGTTATACCCCATCCCTCGCCCAATGACCACTGCAGATAGGCACCAGCTCCCCCACAACCCTGCAAGGACAATCGGGTATAGACGATGGATGGATGCAACCCAGTGCTAAACATTTTTATCATCTTGAAAGGAAAAAAATCATCCAGCAGGTCTAGGTATTTTCATACTATTGCCGACATGCCTTTTAGTTAAACATTCTCACTCCTTAACACTTTGAAAAATACCAAACAGCTCCAAATTAAACAGGTCTTACCTTTTGTTTTTGTGTTCCCACTGAGATCAAATCTCCACATCTGGATCAAACATTTCAACACAATGATAACTCATGATTAATACACCACAGATCAATGAAGCATTTAATTTACCAAGTTACATCTTCAACTTTATTTTGGCCTCTGATTGTTCTATCTAAAGCTATAGGAGGTACACACGTGGACAAAATTGTTGGTACCCCTCGTTAAATGAAAGAAAAACCCACAATGGTCACAGAAATAACTTGAATCTGACAGAGGTAATAATGAATAAAAATTCTAAGAAAATGAACAAATGAAAGTCAGACATTGCTTTTCAAACATGCTTCAACATAATTATTTAAAAAAAATAACTCATGAAACAGGCCTGGACAAAAAAGGGTTTGTCCATTAATTAGCATCACAGGTGTCTACATTCTTGTAACCAGTCAGTGGGCCTATATATAGGGCTACAGGTAGTCACTGGGCTGTTTGGTGACATGGTGTGTACCACACTCAACATGGACCAGAGGAAGCAAAGGAAAGAGTTGTCTCAGAAGATTAGAAAGAAAATTATAGACAAGCATGTTAAAGGTAAAGGTTATGAGACCATCTCCAAGCAGCTTCATGTTCCTGTTACTACAGTTGCACAGACATTTAAGCAAACAGTACTCCATGACTGTACTGATCAGTTCTGGATCACACTTTCCCAGCCTCCCTGATACATAAAACAAGATGTGAACATTTTCTTTTCTATTTATTGTTCCTGCAAGTGTCCTCGATGTCAGAGTATGAATTTACTTTTGTAAACCTGACTTGTATAAGCCTTCTAGTGCTCTTGGGGGTCCACTGTTGGTTATGGGGTCCTAAGCAGTTTGATTTGCTTATTTATGTGTCCCTTTCTGCTTTAACTTCAGCAGAAACTGCATAATCTCACTAACCTGGCCGGCGCTCAACCTGTGGACCTGCCTTTGAGTTTGTCTATGGAGAGCCGACAGCATCAGTGCTTGCTTCTGACAGCTTGGCTAATATAATGCTGCCAGCAGGGAGTAGACTTCTGCCGCCTCGCTGGGAGAGACCATGTCCTCCTCTACAGCACAGCTGATGAACTTCATGACCTCTGTCACTATGCGACTCGCGGCCTTCTAGGGCACATGCCACCTTCCTAGGTGGCAGAGCGTTCCTGTTGGAAAGCAGCTCCAGACACTCTTTCACCAGGATCAGGACTGGAGGGCCGTGGGCCTACAAGCCTAACTCAACACATGCTTCGAGTAGAATGGCTAGTCCCTCTGCTCTGTCATTGCTTGGAAACTCTGCCAGCTTGGAGCACAACTCGTTGATGACATCCTCCTCAAATAGAGACTGGATATTTACTAGGGCAGATGCGCCTCTTTGGGCTTTGGCAAAGAGTGCGTGTGGAGAGAGGTGTCTATGTGCCATGTGCACATCAGCATAGTAGGAAGTCACTTCATTGTGTTGGGTTGTGGATGCTGGAACCAGATATAGTCGAGGAACGCCAGCTGCTGTGGTCTGCGCCCTTTGGAAACAGTGCGCGTCAGTTACGCACGGCTGTTGCGCATTAACTGTTTTAGTGGCAAATTTATGATCTGTGAGTCTTTCTGATGAGCTGCAGAGACTGAGACCACGGGACAGAGGAAAACACACAGAGCCTTGCTGGCCTGCTGTCCTGACTGACGCTGACATACTGATGATGGGCTTCATAGTTCTTAAAAAAGCTCCTTCCTGTATATAAACAGCACAGCAGGCATTTTTTATCATGTACTATTTTATTAAACACTTCAAAAGTTTAGAAAAAACATAGGCTTTGTTAATGAGAGAAGTGCAGTTAAATTTAAAAACAGCCATTCTAAAATAAACAGAACATTACATTTACTGAAATCGAGTGCATGCACTAATACAGACACTAATTCCATGCACATATTATGTGATCCATGGGACTGAAGCCAACCTCCCTGGACGTGACCACAGGAGAAAAATAGATGACAAATCATAGAGACGGATAATACATATGGTAACAAAAGAGCCCAGAAAAACTAAAGAGATTAACGGTGAACTTCAAGCTCAAGGAACATCAGTGTCAGATCGCACCATCCGACATTGTTTGAGGCAAAGTGGACTTAATGGGAGACGACCAAGGAGAACACCATTGTTGAAAACAAATCATAAAAAAGCCAGATGGGAATTTGCCAAACTACATGTTGACAAGCCACAAAGCTTCTGGGAGAATGTCCTATGGACAGATGAGACAAAAATTGAACTTATGTTATGAAGTTATGTTCTGGGGCTGCTTTGCTGCATCTGGCACAGGGTGTCTTGAATCTGTGCAGGGTATAATGAAATCTCAAGACTATCAATGGATTCTAGAGAGAAATGTGCTGCCCAGTGTCAGAAAGCTTGGTCTCATTCGCAGGTCATGGGTCTTGTAACAGGATAATGACCCAAAACACACAGCTAAAAACACCCAAGAATGGCTAAGAGCATCCCTGTACATTGGACTGTTCTGAAGTGGCCTTGTATGAGACCTGACCTAAATCCTATTGAACATCTTTGGAAGGAGCTGAAACATTTTGTCTGGAAAAGGCACCCTTTAAACCTGAGACAACTGGAGCAGTTTGCTCATGAGGAATGGACCAAAATACCTGCTGAGAGGTGCAGAAGTCTCATTGACAGTTAGATGAATCGTTTGATTGCAGCGATTGCCTCAAAAGGTTGTGCAACAAAATATTAAGTTATGGGTACCATCATTTTTGCCCAGGCCTGTTTCATGAGTTTATTTTTTTTTAAATAATTCTGTTGAAGAATTATTCATGCTTGAAAAGCAATGTCTGACTTTCATTTGTTCATTTTCATAGAATTTTTATTCATTATTACTTTTGTCAGATTCAAGTTATTTCTGTGACCATTGTGAGTTTTTCTTTCATTAACCGAGGGGTACCAACAATTTTGTCCACGTGTGTAACAGGTAAGACTATGGGAAGAAGCTGGAGTAACTGCAGAGAAGCCACACATGCATGGGAGGAACATGCCGAAAGATTCCAGGCTGATATTTGAACCCAGGACCCTCTTGCTGCAAGCCAACAGCACTACCAACTATGCCACCAAGCAACCCTAACAATAGTATGTCCTGAAATCTTCTCAAAATGACATCCAAATTTGTCGTTTTTGACTTGAACTAACTTTTATAAAATTATTCTTAAATAGAAAAATAAAAAAGACAAAATAATGTGTAATGTTTTTCCTTGGGTATGTAATATCGTCATTTCTATTTTGGGATTTATTAATAATAATTAATTATTTATTAAGTGCAGTTTAATTTAACTAATTTCAAATATGTTCAATCAATTGTTTTAATGCAGATTTATACATTTTTATTTAATATTCAACCATCTTTCTGATTAAAGCTCATGTTGAATGGCAATTAACATTAAAATATAAAACAAACATTAAATGTTCTGCATGGCCATGCTGTGCCATATTGTTGTTTACCTGTGGTTCCAAGAGAGTCTCAGCGTAGGATCTGCAGAGCTTGTAGGTAAGGTTCAGGTAAAGGTTGTATTTAAGGGGGCTTGGTTTCCTCTGAAATAGGTTTTAGATATGCCGCCCTATGCTAAATGCGGAAGTGTAAAGATTCATAATTGTTTTTCTCAAAGCAGATTCCTAAACTAGTGATTCTGTCTTTGTCCATGTCTCTGTCCTCTTCAGCCAGTTTTAGACACTACTAGGTATTTTGCTGGATACTCCCCTTCAAAAGGAGAGTTCTCATCCCCCCTTCCAGCTATAGAAGTCCTAAAAGGCAAGTGATTCTTTTAACTGATTTTTATTCATTCAGTTTTTTGGGATCCATTTTGTTGGTCTGAATAAATGTTTATTTGTCTAATGACCTTAAAAGGTACTCATTAGTAAGAATTTTCTTACTTTTCCACCTTTAGAGTTTGTTGAACTCTTAGGGCCTGTTTCCAGAATTGATTCCTAAATGTGTTTTCTCCAGAACCTAACAGCCCAGAATCTTTTTATCTGTTTTTTTTGTGTGTGTTTCAACTGGGTGCCCGAAAACCGCTAAGTTGGCCCTCCTCCTGCGAAGTACTGCTTCAATCTTGGGACAAATATCACAAAATAAAATCACAACAGCTATTTTCACATTATTGCTCCACATGTTGACAGTGCTGTATACTTAATTTCCACAAGATGGCGCTAGCGACATAAAAACTGTGTTACCTTACAGATCATGTTGGTTCAACTCAGAGTTGAGTTAATTTTCATCCACAGTTAGGGAAATCAGCAGGCAATGACCTGTTTAGTTGTAATAATAATGTAGCCCTTCTTCATGAATAGCAGAGCATGGCACTGCAATGGAATCACAAAAATATTAAGCAAAATCAGACTCAATTCTCCTTCAAATGTATCTGACAATCACGTTTCAGTAAATGTGTTGCTTATTTAAAAGAATCTTTGCGTCCTCAGACGGTTGTTTTTATGAGTGCCTGTTTGCGGTTGCCAGTTTGTAAAGGTTGATCCAGACGTCATCTGAGCCCACCATCTCTGAGAAAATCTGTGAAAGAGTGTTTGTGTGTGTGTGTCACCCATCTGGCCGCTCTATCTCTTTGCAAACATGCAGCAACACAGCAAGCCCTCTGGACACAAGTTGGACAAAGACAAAAGAGCAACAAGACCAGGAGTTTTCGGATGGGAAGCAGTGGAGACGAGATAAGATCTCTTATAATAAAGTTACTGCTCTGCCAGTAATGCTGATGAATCACACTGAGTCATCATTCTGCCCGTGTGGCGTCTCTGAGTAAGCAGAAGAATCAGTATGAGTGTCAGTAAGTTCCAAAAGCTGGTTCTGATGAAAATGTTTGTCTTCTTTCTGTCCCGCTCACCAGAAGGACAAATGCCATTTTAAATTAACCTCCAAGTTCTGAGTTATACGGAAAAAATTCTTTTAGCTGTTTTTTAATTGCAAATGTATTTAATGACACTTTAAATTGTATCATTCAAACTTTTTCGTAACATTTCTTCCACTGAAGATCAACAATAATAATAATAATAAAAAAAACATGGTAATTTTGCATCAAGGATACTAATTAAGTATTTGGGTGTTTGTTTGTTCTGTTGGTTCTGCGACATCGTTAGATGCTGAGCTGTATGGAGTCACTTTCCCATTTCTGTCTTGTTTTTGAATTTTCCCACACCCTTTGTTGTGGACAGCTCATGACTACAGACAGCCCATTTCAGCAGCCGTAGCCTCTTCTTCCTCAGGCATGACTTTGTAATGTGAGCAGAATGTGGTTTTTCATTGTCTTGTTGAAAAACACAGAGACATTACTTGACAAGATATTATCTTTGTGGTAGCATGTTACTCTGAAGTTGCAGTGTAACTTTGAGTGTTAGAACTGTCAAAACTTTCACTTTTACTTTTTATTTTTATTGCCTAAATTAAAGAGAGAAAAACAGTGCCAGCCACATTTATTGGTACCCCGAGAAAGAAAACAGTAGTATACTGTTACATTGAATAAGTGGGGAAATCCAACCTTTAACATCAGTACATGTATTCAGTGAAAAAAATGTCATGTTAAGAAATTATTCGCTTTTAACAAAATCATTGGTGGCACAAGTTTTGGTCAATCTGATGTCAATACTTTAGACAATGCCTTTTGCCAATAGGAAATCCTGTAGACATTTCACCATGTTGGAGCCTTCAGATAGGAGGATCTTTCACTATATCTCTACACACAATCAAGCTAGATCATCCAGACTCTTGGTTACTCTATTATGCTCTCTTCTCTTCAGCTCCTTTCACAACTTTTCTAAATGATTTATTTTTACAGTGCTGAAAAACTAATATAAAGTCAATATGAATAGATAGTAAAATGTAAAACAGTGGTGCACTTGTTAGCACTGCTGCCTTGCAGCAAGAAGGTGCTGGGTTTGAATCCTGGTATCTTTCTGTATGGAACTTCCATGTTGAGGAAGGTTTACTCTGTCTAAACCTCAAGACGCATTCACACTTCTGGTCCGGTCCAGGGATGGGTAAAAGTGACAAAATTCACACCTTCAGTTGGTTTGGTTTGGTTTCACGCAGAGATTTTTAGATAGGATCAAGCAACGTTATGCAATTCCCAAAGATTGTTAAGGGGGCAGGATTGGTTTGATTGAAAAAAAAAAAACTAAGTCTGTCTTCTCATGGTTTCTCTTGCTACTTTGGTGTTTAAATGTAGTTGTGAACCTGCACCTCTTCACTACTCCATGTAGTCCCATGATACATTTGCAAACTCTTTCGTTTTCATGCTCTTACTGTGTTTTTCTTCTTCTTCAAGTCAAATGTGATGCTCTTACATCACATCGTATGGTATGCTGCCTTCTTTCACACAAAAAGCAAACTGCTTGAGGGTCCGGATACGCCGTGTCAAGACCGGCAGTTAAGATTTTCTGGTCCGTTTCAGGGTCTGGGATAGGTTCACACAGGCCTGACCCACTCTAGAATTTGCACTCTGGCACAGTAAAAAACGTTCCAAAGGTTTGGTGTGAAATTTAGTTTTGTGTGCTCCTGACTGTTGCAATGACAGTGAATGCCACAGTGAGAAAAACAGCCATCTGAGGCCTTCAAAAAGAAGATTGTAGTAGCGTATGAGTCTGGATATTGATTTAAGGAGATCTCAAAAGAATTTAAAATCAGCCATTCCACTGTATGGAAAATTATCTATAAATGGAGGACATTCAAAACAAACGTCAACATGCCGTCCAAGCAAGATCATTATAACTTCATCCTAATTCCTTAAAAAAAAACATAAATGTGGTTTGTCTCAAACTCATATGGTTTTTGACATACGTTGTGAAGTTTTGTCTCATCTTGTCTTATTGATGTTCTTGTTTCAAGTCACAAGAAATACAATTTTAATGCATTCTGGTTTCATTGTTGTCCTTTTCTTTGTGTCCTGTAATCGTCCCCAGATGTCCTCAGTTATCCTTGTCAATCTCTTTTGTACTCCCACATCCAGTCAATTTATCCGGTCTATACAATCTCTTTGATTTTCATTATTCGGGGCCAGACCTGAAATTATTGCACAGTCATTACTAAATGTTGGCAGTAAAAATGCTTACAGTGTCATGTTTTTAGTACCTGAGACTCTGGAGCATGTGACAATTACGGACACAGTGGTGACAGTTTGAAAAAGGTTTTATTGTGTAATATGTAGAAAGATGAAGTTCTGCTGATTCCGTGGCCGGCTTCAAGGATGGCACCAAGACGAGAGGTAGGTAGTTATTAAAAGTTATGGAGATGATGAATACCGATCTGATTGGAAGGAAAGTGGGATCTTACTGGTGCTGAGATCAGAGCTCCAGGAGAAGGTCAATCCACAGAACTGAGATTGGCAGGAGACTAGTGTATGGTGGTGTTATAATATTTGCCTTTTTCCTTCAATGTTGATGATGAGGAGCAGTGGAAAGTTGGACTGTAGAGGACAGACAGGTGAGCGAAGCAAGGGTTGCTATAGGAATCCAGATAGCTGTTACTAGGAGGGCTGCCAGAGGACCAGTGGAGAGAAAAGGAGAGGGTAGTTTTCCTCCAAACAGATACTAAGAACAAGGAAACTGTCCACTGGAACACAGGCCTTGGTCATCAAAGGTAGGATCTGGTTTCACTTGTGAGCAAAACAATCTGGCATCTACCTCAGGGAACCAGCGCTTCTTTAAGCTCCTCCACAGCTGCAGCTTTGATGAGCTACAGCTGTGGAGCCTGCACCTGCTGGTCACACTTTGGAAGGACAGGAGGAGCAGAAACACCACTTGCACACAGTTCTGTGGATATGACGTATGGAAACTGTGAGGCTTTACATTTTTGATGGCAGTCAACATTTCATGTTAGATTTTTGTCCACAGTTTACTTAACCTAGAAAGTTAACATTCAAACTTCAGTTTCACTTTATTTTTGCCTGTCAAAGATTATCTGCTAACTTCATTTCAATATAGCAGTAGCAGTAGCTGTAAAGAAGTACAGTCTAAGTTATCTGCAAAAAAGTGTCCTGTCATTACTATGCATCAAAATGGTAAATGGACTGGACTGAAATTATATAGCAAACTTATATAACTTATCTGTGATGGTCTCACATTTTAACAAGTTGCTGCTGACAGTATAAAACCTGAACTTCCAGATGAGAGGTTTAGTAGCAGCAAAGAAGGCTTCAGGACACCCAGGAGTGTCCAGCAATAGAAAGCATCTCTAACTGCAACAGAATCGTGTTGACACCAGTGCAGAGCTTGTTCAACATTGAAAGCAGAAATGCAGTGTTCCGAGGCCTTTTTCACAACAGCCTTCTGAAATGAGAAATCCAATCAAGAAATGAAAAACCTCTACCGAACGTACAATGATAGGCAGCAGAAGACTTGTGCAAAAGTTTTTTCTCTCATAAATCCTCTTTCTGAAAGAAGGCCAACAGTGAAGCATCTTGATAAAGTCCATGTGTGGGGTTGTTTCTCATCCAAGGGTGTGGGTTTACACAAAGTTTTTCCCCAAGCACACTGCCATGGATAAAGAGCTGGATCAAAGCATCCTTCCAAGAGTAACTTCTTCCAACAATTCGGGGCCAGTTTGGTGATGATCTGTGTGTCTCCCAGCATGATGGAGAACCGTGTCAGAGCAAAAGTGATAATAAAGTGAACAATGAAATTCTGACACTGTGGCCAAGAAACCCCTCAGATCTTAGCCCTTTTCAGAACCTGTGGTCAATTTTCAGAAAGCAGGTGGATGAACAGAAGCTAACAAACTGACATCACATCAGAGGACAAATAAGACACGAATAAAGCATCAGCGGTGATGATTTAGTCCAGAAATTGATATTCATTGTGTCTGGGAGAACTAATTTCTGAAAAAAAAGGATCAGCTGTAGAAATACTGATTCTTCACCCACATTTGGTGTTATTTGTTAATAAATGAAAATCATAAAAATGTTGTTATTGCTCTTTTGTATGCCATGGAAACATATGAGCAACTCTAACAATCTTAAAGCCAGCATTTGTTTCACTGCCAACACTTTTGCGCATCACTGTACTGTTGTTCACTCTCTTCCTGATTGGCATGGTTCCAAAGCGTAGCTTAATAGGCTTCTGTATCTGCAGTAATGTGCTGAGGCCCTTACCAGTCAGAGGCCAGATGATGGTGCCAGCTGGCACTTTGTCTTTGCATGGTATTATTTGTGTGTGGTTTTCCTGTTTGCTGGCACCAGAGCCTATAAATCCTAGAATTCTGTTATTTTTAAACAATGGCAGCTCAAAACAAATGAATAATCAATGGGCTGTTTGTTTATGATAGAATATAGAGTGCTGTAAAGGAAGATTGTTTTTGTAATTTCTGATCAAACATTGTGTATTAGAGTAGTTTGCATTGGGAAAATTAAATCCCTGCTCTGAAAATCCCTGCTCCCTAAGGGATGGGTTAAATGCAGAGGGCAAATTTCGTTGCAATGTACATGTGCAATGAACGATAAAGATGATTATTAAATGAAATTAAATGATTATTATTAACTGACCAGTCATGTGAAATTAGGGCACCCCATTAAACATTTAGTTCTTTATTAAGAAACATTCACATATTGATGTCAAATCCTTTTTTAAATTTCTCTCTGGAAAAGAAACTGATTAATTTGCAGGCAAACACCAGAACTAGCCTTCTTCTTTAAACAAAATATACCAAAAATGGGTTTTATAGCTGAAGAAAAAGTTAGGACACCCCAGCCCTAATACTTGGTGTTGCCACGCAAATTCCTTCAGTGAGACACACTTGTAGCCATCTAGTCTTTCGCATCAGTCTGAGGAAAGTTTACCGCATTCCTCACTTTGAGCTGTGAGGAGTTTCTTGCGTGCACTTCTTAATCCATAGCATCTCAAGTAGGTCAAGATCTGGGCTTTGTCTCAGCCAAGGGCTTTCAGTTTCTTAATATTCAGCCAGGACTTACATTTTTCTCCAGCACCCTCTGATACATGGTAGAATTCCCAGGGAGCTGGCCAGGTTCTGCTGCAGCAAAGTATCAAGCCATGACACTTCTACCTCCATGCTTCACAATTGCTATGAGGTTGTTTTCCTGGAATACTGTGTTTGTTTTCTGTCAGCCCTGTCCTCTGTTGTGTTGCCAAATAATTCAGTTTTAGACAGATTTGTCCAAATAACGTTATTTTGAAATTCCTGGTCTTTGTCTAGGTTCACTTTAGCATCTTTAGTGTGGGCTACATTTTTTTCTTAGCATTCAAAGGTTACTTTGTTTTGTGCAGTCTCTCTATGATTTTACACTCATGTACTTTCACATCAACAGGAGTATGTATCATAGTGATGATACTCATCTGTTTTCAACTAACCTGTTCACCTGTGCAATGTTCCAAACAGATTTTTTTGAGCATTCCTCAACTTTCCCAGTTATGTTGCCCATGTCCCAGCTTTATTGGAATGTGTTGCAAGCATTTAATTCAAAACGAGTGAATATTTGCAAAAAAACAAAACAGTTTACCTCTTTGAGCTTTAAAATATTTTCGTTACAGTGTATTCAATTTCATAGAGGTTGAACAGGATTTGCATATCACTGTATTCTGTTTTTATTTACTTTTTACACAACATCTCAACTTCATTGGAATTGGGGTTATCATAGAATGACTTTCATTACCCCCTTACATAATAAGTGCTGGAGAAGTGTGTCCCTTAGTCTAATCTTTCACCCCCTATAAGAACCCCAGCTCTGCAGCAACTCATCACCTGATCTTCTGTGTTTCACAGTTATGGCCCCTTCTAAGCAATTAGAAGTTATATTTGTAAGTAAATCTATCTGACACTTCCTTATCTTTACTTTTCTAGAAATCCTCTCCACTGGACAACTTCTGGATTTTACTGCAGCAACTCCACCTGGATCTGCCTCAAGCCTCAAGAGCCACAGATCATCATTCAAGGACCAACAGTTTCCCAACATCACACAATTTGTAATTAAACACTGAAACTGTCACTGAGTCTTGGTCTACAATTGGGTCCATTAGTCTAGCTTTTGACAGTAACCTAAGTTTTTCACATGACCATTTCCTCCACCTAGGGTTTTCAACATCCTTATAAGAATAACTCAGACTATTAAACAATATGTGAGCATGAATATTAATATTTAAGTTCCTTAGGCATATTAGTGGCCAGTAGGGATGGGCCATTATTGTATTGTTTATCGATATCAGTAAAAAAGAATTAAAATTAGTTATCCTGTGACAATAATGATAAACTCTAATCAAGACAGTTGGTGCAGTTGGGATTAAAATACTGTTAGTTTGATGAGAGCATCAATAAAGGCTTCGTTTGCATCTCAAAATCTGATTAAAAAATATTTGTTTGTACTCCTTAGTAGCACATTTACACCAGACTAATTCATAATCGGTAAGGTTCTTTTTTTTGTATGGTATTTGTTTTTGTGGGCCTTTCTTGTCAAAGCTATAAGCACCATAAAAAGAACCATCTTACCCATTCCTATTTACCCACGAATATGCATACCATTTTTTTCAGATTTTAAATTAAAAGTTTAAAAACCATGTATTATTTTTCTTTCTTGTCACAGTTATGTCAGTTTGGGTTGGTCTACATAGCAAATAAAAATAACATGAAAGTTTGTGGTTTCAACATGATAAACTGTGAAAAGGTTTAAGGGGTATAAAAACTTTGGCAAGACACTGTAGCTGAGAAAATTGTTTTTGGCCAACGTTCTGATTCAACTTTACTAGTGCAGCTTTCACAAACAACACATTAGAAGATGCGACTGGCAATTTAGGAGGATGAAAGCCTGGAAAACTGCTGAGCCAAGTTTGTTCTGACTCAGCTATCTCTCTATTTTACATTTTGCAGATGTGACCATAGCCAGATTTAGCAGGATGTGGGCCCATGGGCTAAAGCCAGTTTTGTTGCCCTAGCCACACAGGTTTTCTTTGAGACATGCAAATTACAATAGATTGAAAGTCAGATATGTATTTCCAGAGATGGTTTTATTTGACCAAAAAAATAATATAACAGTAACTATACCAGGCCCAAATATGGTGGTATGGTGGTAATGCAGTTACTGAAAACATAAAAAACAAAGGAGGAGCGGCACATGCGCATTAGCTTTCTCTTATGTCTGACAAGTTTTTACATCATCATTTTCAGATTGTTGCATATCGGTTATCAATACAAAAATCCATCAGATTTGGTTCAGGTAACCTGAAAAATGCAGTGTTTGCAAAACATTTACTCAAAAAAGTAGCAAGTCCTTGCCAGCCACAATGCTCAACGAAAGAGGGGATGATAAAATTACAACTCCGTCTGCAGCAGTGGGAAATTGAGAAACAAATTCTCTTCTTTAATGACAGATTGTTCGGCTTGATCCTTTGTACGCTTGATTTTGATCTGATATATAGGACAACAATGATAGGATCACACTGCTGACACTATGAGACAAACTCACATGCATACAACCAAATGACAGAGCTTTTGCTGACATCAGCCTGGATTTGCTTCTGTTACTTGCTGAAACAAGACCACAATTTAGCTTCAGTTCTATCCTTTCTGTAAAGAAACCTTCTGCTTCTAGACATGTAACATCATGTGGCGGCGGGAGGTATTAATAATTTAAACTACCACCTCTCTCACACTCTCAGTATTTGAGTGTGTGTGTGCCAGTTGTGCAGGAATTTCATGAACAAGCCTTTCTCCTGGGGATTTCAGGGATGGCTGTGGTTTATTTAAAAAAGGTTAGGGCCATCATGTGTTTCTTATTTAGATCTAATTCAAGATGTCAAATAAAATATTAGCCCCGGTGGGATTTCTAATCATTTCTGATCATAATCGCCTGGGAATGTGTTTTGAAGACTTGGAGTGTAGACAAGGCATTTTGTATGGAAAGTAAACGGCACATCTGTGGCACAGAGAGAGACAGAAAAGGGGAAGGAAAAAATGGGGTGAAAGAGAGTCACATCGAGAGATAGGTGGTGCATTCTGGCAAGCAGTAGGAATCTGTTTCACGCCCAGAAGAAACCAATCTCAGAGGGGGAATGTGTGCGTAGCATTAACATGATAGGTGTGGCAGGACAGGGGTTAGGCCTGTTAGCTTTTTCTAGGTGGAGATGAGAGGGAGGGAACACTTCATAATCCAAACCAATGCTCCGAAGATAAATTAACGACAGACCAAAGAGGGCACCACAAGTTCTTGCAAGTAAATGTTAAGATTTTTGTTTTTCTCCACAGGTAAACCTGCTGAAGATTATTACAAAACAAAGTCACGCAGTCTACAGAGCACTGTTTAGCTGCAGCATGACACTCGAAATACAGCAATATGAAGGTAAAATGTAAAAGTAGGTTGCACATTTAGCTCTTTCTAACTTCTATAACCTCAGAGAATAAAGAAGACTCGGTAAAATGCACACAGTTGCTTAGGGCTTAACCAATAGGAATATTTTCACAGAAAAAAAAATGTTACCTCTGAAGCCTTGACTGTATGTTATTGTTCTTTTTTTTCAAACAAATTTTATGTCCTGCATATGAATAAAACGATTCCATTCAAGAAGCACAAATTCCAACAGAAATATCAAAATGTGCCACACTTTTAGTTGCAAATAACCTTTAATGTTAAGGACACAAGGTGTATATTTGTTATATCTACTGACCTCTGCAATGCTAAAAAATATGAAAGATTTGTTTAAACAAAATAATATGTTTAAAATTTGGTTTGACTCCAAGCAGTTATTGCTAATTTTTCTTCCTAATGATTCATTTCTTTCAGGTGGACCAAGGTAGAAGCAAAGCAAGCAGTTGCTTAATTCCACCACACCAGTAGGGGCACCTAAGATTGCTAGAAATGTCAAATTTAGGTTTTCAAAGGTTTGAGTCAAGCATCAACATCCTCACAAAAAAAGAAGTAATGTGTTTGATACCTTTAATTTATATTTACGGATTTTCCAAGATTTAATTTTACAGCAGATCATTGAATCATATTGTGAACTGCAATATTCATAATATTGCTTTGGTGAGGGGTGGTAATTGGAAGGCTCCTAAATAAACTTCTGTTTTGGGCCCCATGCAACCTTGTGCTGGCTCTGGGTGACAGGGTTAAGATGAAAATAATAAGTAGGTCACATCATTATTGTCCTTTTAAAATTGACTTTTTAAAAAAGTCTTTACATTTAAAGCATTTGTAAAGAGTCAAATACGTTTGATGATTGTAGCTTCACAAACAGCAAAACGCAGCAAAAAAGTTCTGTCCTTCCGTCCATCCATCCATCCATCCATCCATCCATCCAAGATCCAGTCACTGGTATAATAGGTCTAGGAGGGAAACCCACACATCGATCTCCTCACCAACACTCTCCAGCTCATTCTGGGGTAGTCCCAAGCCATTCCCAGACCAGAAGAGATATGTAGCCCTGTTGGATCTATGTTTGGCCTGGGGTCTCCTCCCAGTTGGACATGCCCAGAAAACCTCCACATGGAGGCATAAAGAACATTTCCCAGTGAGATACCTAAACCAACTCAAATGACCCCTTTCAATGTGGAGTAGCAGGGGCTCTGCTATGAGCTGCCCCTGATGACAGAGCTCTCCGGCCTCTCTCTAAGGCTGAGTCTGGATACCATATGTGCAAAGCTCATTTCAGCCACCTAAATCCCAGATCACATTCTTGTAATCGTGATGAATATCCCATGATCCTAGTTGAGGATTAGAAAATATATAGACAGGTAAACTAAGAGCTTTACTTTCTTGTTCAGCTCTTTCTTTACCGTGACTAACAGAAGCAACTCCCTCAATGCTGCTGAGAAGGTCATAATCTGTCTATCCATCTCTTGCTCCATGCTACAATCACTTGTGAATAAGGCACCAAGATACATGAACTCCTCTGTTTGAGGCAGAGACTGTTCCCTGAACTATAGAGAGTAATTCACCTCTTTCCAGTTGAGAACCAAGGCCTCAAACTTAGAGGAGATGACCTTGGTTCCAGCCACCTTATACTCGGCTGCAAACCATTTCTTTTGTACAAGCAAGGTCATAGCTTGTAGGCGCCAGCAAAACCACATCGAACGCAAAAAGCAAACAAAACCGCCCTTCTCCTCCTGAATCCTGGAGTGTCCTTACCAACATCCTAGAGTAAACTTTCACAGAGGTCTCTGGTCCCTTTTCTTAAAAACTGGGACAACCATCCCTGTCTGCCACTCTACTAGAAGTACTGTTCTAGTTTTCCATGCAACACTGAAGAGGCCTCTCAGTCACAACAGGCCAGCATGTCCAGAGCTTCCAGCCTTCATGACTTAGAGGTAGTCATGTTTCCATGTGTGTCTATAGAATTTTATCCCCAATTAGAATAATTACAGTGTTTACGATTTCTTATCGATTGTCAAGTGATTTGGGTTGCTACAAATGGTTAGTATTGAGCATTGTAGTAAGTTACGGTTAAATAGAATTTTGGGGCCAAAAATGCCTCCACCTTGTAGCTTGGTCTGGTCTGTGAGGTACATATTTATTCATGCCATTGGTAAATCCTTGCTCTACTCCTCCCGTTCTTTTCTTCGACAACAACATATTTTGTCAAGCAAAACCCCGAGTTATAAGTTTAATGTAATGACTAAAAAATGCATTGTTGGCAGGTCTTAGCAAAGCTCCATATCCATCAGGGCGGTTTCCTCTGCAGTGCTGACCTAAGTCTCCACAGATGTATTATACATGCTTGAGGAACATGTCACATATCTCCACTCCAAGCTGTGTGATCAAAATGAAACAGTGGGGGAGTAAACAAGTCAGGGGACTATGGTCCAGAAAAGAGGAAAAGCAAGAGAGAAGACACCAACTAAGATTTGCTCCTTTTTCATTGCTGAGCATCTTCTACGTAAAGACTCTTGACTGGAACTGATGTAGTGATGTCTGTGTTTTTGTCAGCAAAATCAGCAAATCTAATGTTTCAGGGCTTTGCTGAGTGTAGACTATACAAAATACAGAGTCAAAGTTGCAAATACTGATGCTGAGTCATTTTTAGGGACGAATGGAGCTGCTTACGCAAAAGCATTTCAACAGCACACACTGGGAACAATATGAATCTACTGTATGTGGGCTAGTGGCCATCTGGTTGGGAGCTGCGCAGTGTCTCCTCCCAGCAGGCAACTAAAGCTGAGCCAAGACCCCAGGCCTAACACCCTGCTGGACTTTGAAATCAGATCTTTATTGTCCATAAAGCCTCAGCCAAGTATGAAGAATCAGCCCTCCCTAACTAAACACACTCACCCAGCAGAGAAGGGGACAAGATGGAAGAGAAACCTCAGAGGAAAAAGAGGGGCAAGGTGGTTGATAGAGAACATTCACTAAATTGTGATACAACTGTCTCAATTTTTATGACTTTCTAATTTAGTTGCATTTGTTACAGTCAAGCGTCATTGCAGCAGAGATGTATTTTTGTGGTTTTGATTACACAAGATGCAGTTTAGAGAGAAAATGAATGAATAATAGCTGAAGGTATTGATAGATTGTAAAAGTGCAATGAAAAACAGATTTGAGATTTGCTTTAAACATTAGATACCTGTACATATTCATTCACACCTATTCTTAAATGTGGAACAGTTAAGTCTACATTACAGAGTGCTTCATTTTTGAGGAATAATACAGCAATGACTGTGTTTCTCAAATAATAGCTGCTTGCATCTCCCTAGGTGATACTTTTATGTGTAATCTACACTATGTGCAGTTATGCCGCAACCATACTGAAGGTTTTTAAGCTGCCTTCTGAAATTCTGTATTTAAATCTGATGAGATGACCTCAAACAGGTCATTGAATGAGGCTAAATTAAAACATTTATGCAAAAAAAAAGGGTGCGGTAAAATTCCTCTTCAGCAATGTAAATGACTCAATGCCAGTTATCACAAATCTTCAGTAGTAGTTGTTGATGTCAGGGGTGGCAAAACTAGTTTTTAGTTTGGAGGCAATTATTTTTCACGTAGACCCAAGCTGGTTTGGATGGATTTTCCCCATCTGCGTTCACTAGGCAGAGTTTGTCTAATTTAGCAATACTGTGCTTCCTCCTTTGAGTACCTTCAGCCTGAAATAGAGTAGTAGCATAAATTCTGATTGACATTTTTATCAGCCAGTCATATTTTGATTTTCAGTCAGTGGATGTCTTCTTAAACACCCAAGGTACTAAAGTGATTTTCATAAGAGATAGAGCTCTGTCTAATGAAAGACATTTAGAGACTCTGAGAATGCCACAAGGAGGATAGAAAATCTTTGTGGTTCATTAGATGTTACCTTTTTCCAGACTATTAAACCAGAAAAAGATTTGCATTGTTAATTGGTTTGCAGAATACATACAGTTTTCATCTCCTGGACTTGTTAGCAATTAGAAATTATGATCTTGGCTCTTAGGTCCTGTGCAAATGACAACAATCCACTGAAAACAGGATTGTTTTTTTCCTTTCTGTTGACACATCTATATGACAACGCTTTAATTGTGATCTCCATGCACAATGCACTGGCAGAAACTGAAAAAATTGAGTAATATCCCTGCTACACCACCAGTAGGCAGTATGTTCTTTGAAACTGAACAAATTTGCACAAACAATCTCTCTGCGACTCCACTAAATAAACTTTCATAATTAAATGTTCAGGTGACATTTAATTATAAAACCACCAAATTTCGAAGGAACAAGCCATCTGCATCCGTAATGCTGTGTGCCTGCACAATAATTTCATACTGCACATGTGCCAGGGCTTCGGAAGATTCCATTTTACCTGTGAAAACGACAACGAAGACCGGGATGCTTTCAAATCCCACCTCTCTGGAACTCGTTTTCAAATCTTGCTGTTGTGGTGTACACAAGGTTTTGGTGAAAATTGGATACGCAGCAAAACTTTTAAGTTTTCACCAAAAAACATTGACGTGTGCAGAGAACCTCAGTTTCAGTCTCGGGTTCAGTTCCGTTCAGGAGATTCTGGTGCTGCAAAAATCTTTCGACCGAGGCAGCTGCATGGAAGTGGAGAGGCTTCGACACTCTTAGCCATTTAATTAAATCTACAAAAAAGCACTAAAATACAGAAGGTTGAACTTACATAACGATCAAAATTACACTTTTGGAAACATGGTTGGATTATTTACAGATGTACGGTCAAATTAAACCATAGTAGGAGAAACTTTAGGTGGTCTGTTTGGATGTAATTGTGCAGTGAGCTCAGTAAAGAAACCTCAGTCGGCTGGCTGTGAAGTAGTGCTGCCAGTGGTTAAGTTCGTAAAGTTAAGACTGTTGCCTTAGAGCCTAAAAGATCTGTGTGTGCCTGTGTCAGTGGCAGTGTTTGAAGTGGTGGTGGGTGAATTCGGTAGAGAAGACCCAGGTGTGACAGATATGGCTTGCCTCAGCCTTTAATAAACTATCACTGCAAACTCGTGTCGGACAAACCTTTAACCAAGACACATTTAGATGATGCAGAACCAACATGTTTGCCAACAAGCATAAATCCTGTTTTGACTATGTTTTCCAAGCTGTTGGAATGCCTACACGCCTGTTCATTATTGAGCTTATCCATCTAACAAGATATACCAGTACACACTTGTGTCTCTTAGATCTCAGTGCTGCATTTGATACAGTCGACCATAATATTCTCTTAAAAAGGCTGGAATATGCTGTAGGGATCAGGGGAAACGGGCTAGGCTGGTTTAAATCTTATCTGTCTGACAGATTCCAGTTTGTTCATGTAAATGATAAATCATCTTTAAACTCCAGGGTTAATTGTGGAGCACCACAGGGTTCAGTACTTGGGCCAATTCTCTTTACTATATATATGCTTCCAATAGGTCAAATTATCAGGCAGCATAGAATAAATTTTCACTGTTATGCTGATGATACTCAGCTTTACTTATCCATAAATCCTGATGAGCCCAACCAGTTAGATAGACTACAAGCATGTCTTGAAGATATAAAAACTTGGATGACTTTAAATTTTTTGCTTCTAAATTCAGACAAGACAGAAGTTGTCGTCTTTGAACCGGAGTCTTTAAAAAAGAAACTGCTTAGTCAATCACTTAACCTGGATGGCATTAAACTGACCTCCGGTAATAAAGTAAAAAAACCTTGGTGTTATTTTTGACCAGGACATGTCATTTAAATCCCATATTAAACAGGTTTCTAGGATTTCCTTCTTTCACCTCCAGAAGATTGCCAAAATTAGAAATATCCTATCCAGGAGTGACGCTTAAAAACTAGTCCATGCATTTGTTACTTCAAGGCTGGACTATTGTAATTCTTTACTATCAGGATGTCCACAAAATGCAGTTAAAATCCTTCAGCTGATTCAAAATGCTGCAGCAAGAGTTCTGATGAAAATTAAAAAGAGAGATCATATTTCCCCTACTTTAGCTTCCCTTCATTGGCTCCCTGTTAAATCCAGAATAGAATTTAAAATTCTCCTCCTCACATATAAAGCCCTTAATGATCTAGCTCCATCATACATCAGAGATCTGATTGTTCCATACGTTCCTAACAGGGCACTTCGTTCTCAGACTTCAGGTTTACTGGTGGTTCCTAGAGTCTCTAGAAGTAGAATGGGAGGCAGATCCTTTAGTTATCAGGCTCCTCTCCTGTGGAACCAGCTCCCAGTTTTAGTCCGTGAGGCGGACACTGTCTACTTTTAAGGCTAGGCTTAAAACTTTCCTTTTTGATAAAGCTTATAGTTAGAGTGGCTTAGTTTATCAGGGAGGGAACCTTCCTCCCTCCCTGTTGGATGGAGTAAGGGGGAGTCAGGTTTAGCCTAAACCGGCTCAGTTATGGTTGAGGTGCAAACACACCCTCCATTTCTGCTACCTGTATGACCCCTTCTCTTTTCCAATGGTTATAATCAGTCTAACAGAGAGAGGTATCCCAATCCTTGTGGTTTTTAGTATAACAATGACCATCAGTGGGACCCTTTGTGGGGTGCCTTGAGACGACATTGTTGAAAATAAGCGCCGTTTAACTAAATAATCTGAACTGAAACTTTCTGTGTAGTTATGCTGCTATAGGCTTAGGCTGCTGGAAGACATAATGACCACTTTCACCCTCTTCGCTACATTCTCACACTACTCTCCAATTTTGCATTATTTGCTGTTATTTCAGCTTTTAACTTTGTTCTCTCTCTTTTCTCTTCCTAGAAGCTACACCTGGCCTGACTCTGTGTCTACCTGTGACACATTTCTGGAGAGGGGCATCGTCCGAGCTTCTGCTGGGAACAACTTAATTCTCACCCTCTACCGATGATCCACCTGGCCCTGTCTTTTAGTGTTTAACCCTTTCTCTCTCCTAGACATGGCAATTGACTGAGCTTTACTGTAACTAATTATATGTGCTCTCTTTCAGACTCTAACCTTGAAATCTGGCTCAGACTTTATATGTTCTTTCTTTCTAGGTGAAACGACTAAAGGAGCTACATCCATTAACATTAACTTTTCCTTCCCATAGAAAGTACTCCTGGATCAGTGCTTCTTTGCTGCAAAGTCAACGCCAGTGACTGTCCACTGTCTCTACATGCTCATCCAGGAGGAGGGAATGCTCCAAGTCACTGACTGGATGCAATCTGCTGGGTTTCCTTAGACAGAAAAACCTTTTATCCAATTTGAATAAATAACTAACTCTGACTGCACTGTTCAATGGTTAGGACTAATTGGAATGTATGTTACTGACTTTTGTGAAGTGCCTTGAGACAACATGTGTTGTGAATTGGCGCTATATAAATAAAACTGAATTGAATATCTGAGAAAATGTGTATCTTTTCAAATTGACAAACTTTCAATAGCTAGTTTGTGCATAAAACACACATTTGTTCTAAAGAATCAAAATGGCTGAAATAAAAACTTTATTAAAGGATCAAACTCATCAGTTGCAGTTGTTTTTATTTGGTAATGTTCAGGTAGTTGAATGTAATGCACTGGCTAGAAGAAACTCTAAAATATTTAAAAAGCCATCCAGTGGGTATTGGAAATTGTTTAAGTTTTTTGAATTTTTATGTGGCACTGACACTCCAAATCTCAGGAAAGGTTTAAGGGTTGTGAGTGGAGTCTGCATGTTTGGGTTTTCTACAGGTGCTCCAGTCATTAAAATTGCATTTAAAAAACAACATTTAGACATGCAAAACGTTTTGGTGCAGAATGCACTGTATGACTCTGTGTCTTCTTTTATTTTCCTTTCAATTCAAATTAAAACAAAATGTTCAAAATGTAATTTTTTTTCTTGCATTCAAAGTAATTTTTTGTATTTTGCACTAACGTAGGGTTTTTTTCTTTATTTTCTTCAAAAATGTTAAATTCTGCATTGAACTTTGTTTCATAAATAACAACAAGATAAAATCTATGGTGTCCAGTTTTGTGCGCTTGAGGTTAGGTTAAAACCTGATAATGACCAGATCTTTTATATGTTAAGTTTGTTCTATCTTGATGTTATATATGATGTTTATTAAAGAGTGCGTCCTTCACCAAGAAATGGCAGATTATGGCAGAGGTAAAACATTACTGTAAACATAGTGTCAAAAATATTCTTCCATCATGTAATGAACGTGGAAGAGAGTTGTGCAGATTGTGCATATTTTTGCTCCGCATAAATGGTATTTCCTTGTAACATTGCAGATGTACAATACCTATCAAAAGTATTCTCACACTCTGAACCTTTTCACATGTTTTCACAACCACAAACGTCAATGCATTTTTTAGGCTTTTGTGTGATAGGCTGACACAGTGTGGTGCAAAATTGTGAAGTGGAATGAAAATTATGGATGTTCCCTCTTTGCCTTTTACAAATATGAATCTAAAATGACAACCCTAAAAAACGTCAGTCCAACCAATTAACCAATTAATCTCAATAAAAACACAGCTGTTATGTGAAGGCCTCAGAGGTTTTTTTTTTTCAGAGAACATAGTGAACATGTAGCATCAGGAAGACCAATGAAAACAGCAGACAGAGTTTTATCCTCCATTCAAAAGTGTACAGAGCATGCAATAATTGTAAACTGAAGACATGTTCATCAAACTGAATGGAAAGGCCAGGCAAGAAGATCATTTATTGGAGAAACAGCTAGGAGGACACTGGTGAATGTAGGAGCTGAAGAGATCCACAGGTTGGGTGGGAGAAGCTGTTGCACACAACAACAAGTATTCCGCCATGACAAAAATGTGGCCTTTATAGAAGAGTGGCAAGAAAGGATAAGAACAAAGCAACCATTGAAAGAAAGCTAGAAGAAAATTGGAGTTTAAGGGACACAGCAAACATAAAGAAAAACTTGCTCTGCTCAGATAAGACTAAAAAATGAAGGTTTTGAACTACATGCAAAATGCTAATTTCAGGTAAGAGCTAAGACTGCACACAATGAACACGTCAACCCCACAATGAAACATGGTAGTGGCAGCATTATACTGTGGGATGCTGTTCAAAGCAGAGACAGGGAAGCAGGTCAGAGGTTAAGGGAGGATGTTTGGAGCTAATTTCTTGGCAATGTAGGAAGAAAAATTTGAAGCTGCAACAGACTTAAGAATATGTTGTAGGTTCACTTTCCAGCTGGAAAAAGACTCTAAACATACAGGCAGAGCTACAATGTTTCATTGCACTTTAAATTAATCTATTAGAATAGCCCAGTATGCCCAGATCTAAGTCCAATTCAGAATCTGTGACAAGCATTAAAAACTGCTTAAAACTATTATACGAAAAACTGTGTTAAAATGCACAAACACCGATCTTCAGCCTTGAACGTCGGCATTTGTAGTTAATGATTTTCAGTCTTAAAGTGTATCAGTATTTTGCTGGACAGCTAATAGAGGTGTTAGCTCCTCATTCTTGCAGAAGATCGTGTGGCTTATAGTTTATTTCTTGGCAGATGGTTTAAAGTGATCACCATAGATTAGACATTTTCAAGACAGGAGCAAATGGATAAATTGGATCTGTTATGAATAGATTAGATAAGATCCATGCTAATACCACATGTAAACTGCCTTCTTAACACATTTGCACATAGTCTGCACGGTGAACACTTGGGCAGCCTCCAACAAAGAACAAGACAGCTGCTTGTACTCCATCAATTTTGATTAATTTGCCTATTAGTAAGAACAGAATTCAGAAACAACAAATTGAGAAACTGAATTGACACTGGCTAAAATTAGGCTTTCTAAACATATGGTGACAAGAAGCTGTTGATAGATGCTAAGAATGAGAAAATATGTTACATTTCAAACACTGAACCATGCAAATCATTAATTTTTCCACTAAATAAAATTATAAATTTAAAAAAGGTAATCCAACTATGGATTATTCAAGCCCAATATGTATTTTGCTTTTCAATAAAAAGAAAGAAGATCCTTTATAAAAGACAGCTGTACACATCTGAGTCCCTTTGCCAGTGAATGCTCTTGTGATTAGCTGTGGAACGAAGTCTGGTGACAGGGCTTTTATGGACGACCACAGTACAGCGGTATTAAGTTTCAGTGCATTTGCCCTTGGCCAGATAAAAAGATAGGCTAACATACCCCCATGCACAATCAGTTATTAGTACATGATACAGTGCATGTAATTTGGAAAAAAAATAAAAAATTGAAAGAGTTCTTTGGAACACCTTTTTGGCCAGTGGCGGTTTTTAATATGGTTGATATAACTCACAGCCCAGGGCGACATCTTGTCTGGATGGCATGGGGGTGCAAAAAAAAAATAATCTGTCTGTACAGTGCTTTGAAAAAGTATTTTCCCTGCTACAGGTTTACTCAGTTTTTGCTTTTTTCTCACAATTTTAAAATGATCAAACTAATACCAGAAAAGTAGAACCTGAGTAAAAACTGTTTTCAAATGATGATTTCAAAAAACCAACCTTGCACTTAGTGAAAAAGTTTATTCTCCCTAAATCTAATAACTTGTTGTGCCATCAAGCATTTAAGATGGCTGCCAATACATCAGAGAGATATTTGCCCACACATCTTTGGAGAATTGTTTTAATTTAGCCGCATTGGGGCATTTTTGAGCAGAAATTGATTTATATAGCCCTCTCCAAAACCTTCATTTAGACTTTCTGGTGGTCCACCTCAAAAAAATCATGAATCGTGTTCTTGCTGCACAACCCCAGTGCGCCTGAGCTTAAGGCCATAAAGTGATGGTTGGACACTCTCCTTTAGGATTTTCTGGTAGACTATTGATTCAGTCAAGTACAGCACGTAATCCAGGTCCTGAAGAAGCAAAGCATCCTCAGACCATCACACTACCACCACTGTTGATGTAATGGTAAAGTAACGGCAGATGTAACAAAACCAACACCTTTGAAAAATGTCACCTTGTGTCTCATCAGTCCACAAAAGGTTTTCCCAAAGATCTTGAGAATCATTAAGATATTTTATTGGGATATTTGGAACAGCCCTTTGGGTTCTTTTGGTTCAGGAACTATCCTATGGATGCCATTTTGGGCAGTCTCTTTCTTATTGTTGAACCATAAATTATGACTTTAGTTGAGACCACTGAGGCCTGCCATTCTATAGATCTTGTTCTTGGTCCTTTTGGGATCTCATAGATGAATTGTTGATGAACTCTTGAATACATTTTAATAGGTCACCCAATTCATTGAAAGGTTCGCCTCTCTCACTGTGGTTCCCTGGGGTCCCAAAGTTTTAGAAATGGCTTTGCAACCATTTCCAGATTAATGACTTTGTTTCGCATCTGTCCCCGAGTTTCTTTAGATCTGTGTATGATGTGTTGCATTTTAAGATCTTTCAGTGCACCTCGTGTTGTCAAACAGATTGTATTTAATTTAGCTCTTTGTTACGCAGGTATGGCTAATGTAAGGTAATTGGCTAATGTAACTGAACCAAAAACTGAACCAAAAATGTTGTTAACCACAGTTAATTTATGATTAACAAAGCAGGGTAGTTTTATTCTCTCATTGGTCTAATGGGGTTTGGATAGCTTTAGAAATCATCATTGAAAATAGCCTATGTATTTACTTAGGTTTCTTTGTGTGATAATAAACAAATATTCTGTTTGATAATCTGAAACATTTAAGTATGACAAACAAGCAAAAACTAAAAAAAAATCTGTTTTGGGCAAATGCGTTTTACAATACTGCGTACCATAACTCTATAAAGCTTTCCTCAACTCAGAAGATAGCATAGAGTGAAAATGGTCACAGAGGATATTTATTAATCTCCTTTTTGTTTTGGTTTAAATTGTTTATCCTAAATAGTTGCCTAGTGCAGGGAAGTGAAAAATTAATAACATCTGTTAATTTACTTAAACTAGAATGAGAAGTGTTATTAAGTATTTTATGTAACTACAAAATTTTACATTTTAGTATGATATAATGATCAATTCCTTACTTAAAATATTCAATGCAAACATAAAAACCACCGAAAAAGGTTAATACTGGCTGATTTATTAACAGTAACTGAGTGCATTAGGCTCTGACAGAAGCAGAAATTATTAAATTAACAAAACAATGATGACTCTGTTACCATATAAAGATTATCCAGTGTGTACAACTTAGCATTTCTTCAACATGTGCGATAATTCCAGTGTTTGCGTTCGTAAAGTTCGCATAAACCTCCGGCCAGCCCAACACCTGAAGCCTTTCTGAAACTTAATTGTAGTTTTCTCTCTCTCCGTGTCTGAGCTATAGAGAGGATTTCGCCTCGCCCGGAGCGACGTCACACCAAGGTGGAAGAAGACAAGCTCATTTTTCCAGCCTGTTCTCATCCAAAGAAAACACGCTTACAGGCTGAGCAGGAGGAGAGTCGCCTCTACCTGCAGCCGGTGGGCGCCGCCAATTATTTCCCCAACTTCTTCATCAGCGCGTCAGTTTAGAGCGCAGAGAGAGCGCTCCGCTGCGCAGAACCGTTCTCATACCTCCTGCAAATCAGGCTGCGCTTCTCTTCTTCTCTGCCCTCACAACAGTGTAACTTCTGAAAAAGTTCTGCTAGAGCTCTACAGCTTCTTGTTGGATATTTTTCGTGCGCAGTCTTGAGCGTTTTCCTCAGACCACCTTGAAACCATGTAACTGCGCTGCGACAGTCACAGCGCAGGGATAATGAAGAGGTTAACCACAGCTTTGAGAGCGGACATCACTTCTCTAGCCACTTGACCAACTTTGTTGCGCGTTAAGATGCGTCCGACTAAAGAGGAGTTGGACTTTTGCGCACTCCTTGACGGATACTTCCCAGAGAGCGTTGACTGATCCGCGCCGTTAAAGAAAAACAATTGGACCTCCTATGATTTTAAGAAACAATAAAACTCGGTGTTGGCTGAGGTTGTTACATTAAAGTTTGCTGAAGGGGAAAAATCCCCTTGTGGAATTGCAGCGGTCAACATGACGGTTCGTCTCCCACGGATCCAGCTGGCCCTGTTCTTTATCTTGCTCTGTCCAGTCAACATCATCGGACTCTGGTGGTAAGTCAACACGCGTGTCCTGTGTTCAGCTTTCATGTCAGCCTTATATATACTCATATCGTCTTTACATTTTACAGGTAATCCAAATGGGTCTAGAGGACTGTTAGTTATTTATTAGAAAAGGATTTAGAATCACTGCTTTTTTTGGAAAATGGTTATTTTCATTATAATGAATATTAATTGAAAAGCTTTTGTTTCTGTGCGTAAAAAGAAAAAATCCTATAAGAGTTCTGCATGAATAGCAGGTAGACATTGAACCGATCAGGGTTATACTGGCCGATTTGTATCGATATCTGGTTTTGTTTAAAGTCTGACCTGTTTATTATTATTTTAACCAACTATGCTTTTGTTTCTAACGAATATACCAAATAAAAGAGAGAAAAAAACCTGCTGCCAGTGTTTTGATAGAGGTGTAAGTTTTGCAGATTAGCCCTCATACATTAAAGCATGTGTTCCCAATTTTTACTTTTATAACTCAAAAAAGTACATTAAACTACAATGTGGCTGTTGATGTAGTTACTGACCAAACGTGATGTCAGTTCTCAGTTTTAATGTATTTAATAAATTTGGGGAAGAAACATCTTAGCCTTGAGAAAAACAAAAAACATGTCTGTGGCCTATTGATTGGTGTATTTCTTATCTGAATATTAATGTTCACTTGATCATATTTTCTCTAAAATATTTGGGAATGCTATCTAACGTATTTCAAAAGGTACATTTTGATTCTTTTAGAAAACATGTTTTTCCTTTATTTGCATTTGGAAAATACTTATTTGCAGCCTTGTTATTTTGTTTTTGTGGCTATAGAAAAATAACCATACAAGAGTTGTGCACAATTCAGGCTTTTCTTGGCCAATTTCTACCAGGTCTGACCTGCTGATTTTTATTGATTCCATTTTTATATGTAAGGACTATAACACATAAAGAACAAAATGTGCTGAAGATTCTCTGATAGAGTAGTTCTGAAGATTGTTTGTGTCTATACATCAAAGGCTGTAAGGTCGGTTGTGGTGTTGTTGATGATGTGTGTCTGTGATGGGAGTTCGGGTTAAGGAATGTCAGGTGGCCCTCGAGGCGCAGTGGATATGTCATCATAAAACAATCCATACAGGTGCAGCTCAGCAGAATGGGTGACAGTCGAACAGACAGACGGACATAGAAGCCCTGCAGATTTACTGATAACATATTTTCTAATAACATGAGTTCTTCTATGTGTGGTGCTTGTGAAAAAAAAAGAAATAATTTTTTTCTGTCCCCATCAGTTGCACACATGCACACACACAATTCTGCAGTGTTTGATAGTGAAGCTTTGTGGTTTTGTTCTATTGAATCCTCCCACTGTTCATTCATAGCACAGTCAAGGTCAGTGTGGGATGTAGTGTCATGGGGGCCCTGTAAGAGCATTTGCTTGTTGACTGGCAGAAGACTCTGCTCAACTTAGCAATTTTGTTTCTGTTACCTAAGAGGAGAGATTGAATGTAGGTAACCTGATGAAAATTACCAGAGGTTCAAGATCAGAGGTTTCATCAAGTAAAACATTAAGACTGCACTCTAAACATGCATGTTTGGAGACTGAAACACATTTAACCAAAATTTGCCCACAAGGGTGCAGCATTATACATGAGTCTGTTGGATTTTGCTAAATGTCTCTTATATTCCTTAATGGCGTGGAAATATCTTCATGAAGAGGCAGCCACGCAATGCTTTCTTGATCTACAACTTTCAGCTTTTTTTTTTTTTTGCTTTAATTTAACACTTTGTACCAAAAAAGTGTATTGTTTGGTTCTCATTAGACATTACACTGTTAAGATTTAGGTACTAAAATGTTGTTGGTTTGAGTTGTGCAGTAAAGCGTCTTGCTTGAGATTTGGGAAACATTAGGCTTCAGACATGTCTAATGGCTGACAAGTTCTGCCCCCTGGCAATGCTAAAAAATGTGCAGGAGACAAAAACAACCTCTCCCTCAGAATTGCAGAACATTACTGTGAAAATCATGCTGAATGGAAAAATATACTTAATTCAGGTTGTATTTACAAAATCAATTTTCTACTGAGAGGGTAGTAACTTATAGGAGAACTGACTACAGCGTCTTAGCTGGTTACACATGCAAAAATAATAAACAGACTTATAAAATAATCACATTTAGCTTTCAATTTTGGCATGCATTGAAATCATTTCAGTGAAATAAGCATCTGCAGCTGTTGGTATAATATTGAGACAGTACAGAGTAAAAATACCACTCTATTACTTTTTTGTTTTAAACCATTATTAAATTGCTTTTATTTAAAGCTGAAAAGCATCAATTATTATTTATGGTGCTAACATAATATAACATATTTACTATTACAGTGATCTATAGCATGTAATTATTGTTATTCTGATATGCAGATAAAATAAACAACATAGATTAAACATTATTTTATTTAGAAGTGGTTTTAAAGCCTTTGTTTTAGCATGGTGATATTAGATGGTTAATTAACCCGGCTTTCTGCTCAGGTAGAGCGTGCAGTCAGCTTCTTTCCAGAGATACAACTCATAGTTTGCCAACAACAGTTTAAAGTACTTACCTTAATAAGAGTGATGGGTAGCACTGCTTTTGTTTACCTCCCATGACTGTTCGTCTTTTTCACAATCTGATATACTTCCAAACACACAAATGCATACATATATTTTGAATTTTTATTTAAGAGAAGAAGAAATGTAAGAAGCTTCTTTCAGCGTGCTCTAAGGCAGAGTGCACCAACAGGTGGGGGACTTACTACTCTGTGCTTCCAACATTTCGAGAACAACTCTGGTCACTCCAGCACTTTCTATGGCATGACATTTAAACAGAATTTGCAACCAACCGCCTAGTCACACTGTTTAAATCTACCTAGTTTCGTTTTCCAAGCTGTTTTAATTATGTCTAAATTATTATCCAGCACATCATAAAACGTTTCAATGGAATTAGATCTTGATTGCCTATGTTTCCTGAAGCTATCTTTCATAATTAAAAGCCTGATTAATTCTGGCGTAGCCAGTTGTTGGTGAACCTTGTAAGGTGGTTGTTTCAGAGACCATCGCACATGTTTGTTTAAGGAATCAGAAGGGACTCAATGAATCATTTAGTGTAAAATAATCACTTGTCATCTGAAGTATGTTAGTCAGGACAGTACATTGCCAAAGGGAGGATCTCTTCTGTTTGCTTTGATAAATCCATGTGAGATAAGACGTGTCCTCTTCAAGAAGTTTAAAAAGATCCTGAGAAAACAAAAATAATAATAATCTTGTCCTCACAAAGTTGTTCCATTGTGCAAAGTAAAGGAAATAATAAAATATGCTGTATAAACATCTTAAATATATTTTAATTTATATTGTATGATATTTGATTAAGATATGCATAAAATTGTCTGGGTGTTTATATCACCCCATGTCAATTTTCATGAATTATTCTTCATATTCTTCATCTTATTCTTAGGAATTTCAAGGAAAATAAATAAATCTCTTCAGGGGGTTCTGGTCTGCCCCAGGGTTTCCATCGCAAGTGGGACGTACTAGGAAAACGTCCAACAGTACGGGTCGTCCAGGAGACATCCTGATCAGATGCCTGGACTCCAGTAATTGACCCTTTTTGATATGTACAGTGGTACTTCAAACTTATCCTTATTGCCAGAGTTTCATAACCTAACTCTAATGTTGAGGCACCTTACAGAAACCCTACAGTGGAAGCTTATTTCAGCCACCTATATCTTGGATCTCTTTCATTTGGTCATAAATGAGACAAAATTAATCGCTATGTGACTAAATGAATTTCCATATATCATGACTATAGGTGGGCATTTGAATGTAGACTGAACAGTAAATCAAGAGCTTCACCTTTTGGCTCACCTCTTACTTTATAACAGATCGGAGCACTGTTTGCAGTACTGGAGGTGAGTTACCAATCTGTGTATCCAGCTTTTACTCCATCCTACTATTACTTGTGAATAAGATACCAAGATACTCTAACTCTTCTGCTTGGGATAGAGATTACTCCCAAACTATGACTAAATTCTTTCTGCAATTTGGCATTTTCTGGTTGAGAAAGATCAGGTTTAGAAGAGCTGAGTCGTGTCCCAGCTGCTTTACACTGTTCCAGTACACCCTGAAGGTCATGGTTTGAAGACACCAACAGAACCTGTTCATGTACAAAAGCTTGAGTTCATGAGTTTCCCCAACCAGGCACCCTCGTCTCCATGACTATGTCTTGAGATCCTGACCATAGACATTATCAGATACATGGGGCAGTCATGGTGGAGTCCATCCTGTAATTGAAACCAGCTCGACTTTGTGCAGAGAATGCAGACACAGCTCTTGCTTTGGTATATAAGGACCAGATAGCCCTTGACAGCAAATTAGGTACCCCTATACTGCTGCAGAAGCCCCCCACAAAATATCTTAAGGGACATGGTCATTAGCCTTTTCTGGATTCTCAAAACAAATGTGTAGTTAAACCCTCACAATTTAAAAAAATCGAGCTTACGACCATAGTGTCTGTCAAAATCTGTTCAAATTCTTAAGAGTTCATGTCAATGTCCGATTGGCTGTGTATTCTAGAGATTTATTTGAAATAAAACAGGAGTGGATTAAGGGAATCAACACTTTGGAATCAGCTACTTCCCTTCTATCCTCACTGACATAAATTGTCATCTTCTTTCACTCACCCTCCTGTTTGCTGGCTCACTCACACACTCACTCACACATCCAGAGGCACAGACAGACAGATGCGCGCACACAGTGACCGACTGTGATGTAGCCGGGGTTAAGCCACACCTGTGGGTCGCTCTCCAGTCTGCCAGGACAATGATTGGCTCTGTTGAAAGAAGCTGGACATACCATCATACATCACTCTTTCTCTGTCTCATGCTCATTCCCCTTGAATGTCTCTATCTCTCTATGTCTTCTGAAGGAAAATGCCTATCACATGGATAGGCTGTCGCTGAGGGGAAAGAGAGAGCTGCAATGAGAGACGCAAAGTGAGAGATATGAAATGCTTGGAGATAGCTGTCCTTTCAGAGCCTCTCCTGATTAAAGCGCTCTAATCATTTGGCCTGAGAGCAGAGAGCACAGCTCAGAGGAGTGAGGAATGTCTTTGCTCTCCTATACTAGTTTTGACTGCAGTGCTTAGCAGGGCCAACTGTGTTATTTGTGTGTGTGTGTCACGGGCCTGCATTGGTGGTCAGATTGCCAGGAAAGTGTCACAATGACACAGGTGCTCATACACAATGAACGTGTGTGTTTGTTTTCTTAAAGTATATATATCATCATATTTTAGAGCCAGGTTATCTTTTTTTTTAAAGAAAATAACACATTTCTTCTTTTAATGGTAATCTGTCAAAAGATGTTTGGCCACTTTTTGGGAACAGACAAAGGATGGAGTGAGCACTTTTGCTACAAAGATAATCATGCAGGAAACATGGGTGAGCATTGTAAGAAATTAAAAGGAAGGTAAAAACCAAAACCTTAAGGAAAAAGCACACAATAAAGTTCATGTTATGGCTCCAAAGATGACTTGAACAAGGAGTAAACAGCCACAGCTGTGAAGCTGTTGTTTGTAAGAATAAAGTTTGTTAGGTAGCAAAGTGCTTTCTTTTACTTTTTATGCATTCTCTGTCAGTACATAATGTCTGCTAATTAACCAGATTCCAATAATCACTTTACAAATGTTCCTCCTGCATGTATTGATTTGATGTTTAAAGAACAGGTAAAGGTTATATTGCTGGCAACAGTGGGTCCATCAACAAATTGGACCTTATAGATTAAGAATAGAATGTCATCAAAGTTCATGTACATGTAAACGTAGACAGATAAATACTTTTGGCAATATAGTGTACTTTTCTCAGACAACATTTATCCGTGCCTCCTCCCTACTGGATAAAGCGGCTTATAACTGTATGACCCTACATTTGTGCGATATTTCACTACTTTTGTCTTAGTTTGACAATGATTTATGCAATGTTCCAGAAGTTTCGGCATTCCAAATGTAACTTAATTACTTTTTGGCAACTTTTGACTGCATTTTGGCTGCTTTGTGCTCACTTTTTTCTTACACTCTTTTTCATACATTTCTTGATTTCAGTCATGTAAATGAATACACCTCTTGTGAGTTACAAGCCTGAACACAAATTAAAAGGAACAGTTATAAAACAACATGATACAGTATATGCCCTTTAAGCCTTGTTTTCTGTGTGTTTTGGGGTTTTTCAGTTTACATGTCCAAACAGTAGATCTCAGTTAATGTGTTTAGTATGCACTCATTCAGTCATGCAGTTATGGGAGCATGCTCCCACATACAAACTCATTCAGACACAGTTACAGACTGTACAGTCAGAACCCCCATCCTCACTTGAAGAGGGCTTCATTGTAGCAGATCTTATTTTGTCCACTTCAGTGCTTCTCTGAAAAGCTAAATGTGTAATCAGGACTGGTGAGATGAGTAGAGATAAAGATTAAATGACGATGGTGGTTTGGCAGTGGGTACAGCAAAGAACTGACAGTAAATTGTTTGTATGTGTGTGTGTGTGTGTGTGTGTGTGTGTGTGTGTGTGTTCTGGCATTTGTTACAGTATAAGGCACATTTTTTCAACATATACTACACTGTGAGGACCAACTGCTCCTTATGGGGGCTCAAAGCCTGGGCGCCAAAAGAAGACGTGCTGTTTTTGGGTTAGTTGTTAGGTCTATGACAAGGTTGTGAATTGGGTTTAAGTTAGGTGAAGGTTTAGGGTTAGGTATTTACTGGTTTTGGTTCGGTTACATTCAGGATTAGCCTCAGGGTTAGGCTATAGAAATGAATGGAAAATGAGAGGAAGTCAATACATAATTCTTGTTAAGATAGAAAGACACAATAGTGTGCATGCGCGTGTCTGTGTTGACAGAGTGTGTGTGTGTCTGTGTGTGCTGGTTAGGTGGCATGGGTCTGCACTTTTGGATCATGCTTGCTAGATTTTTTTTGCAGTCACTTATACCGGGAATTTGTAAATTTCAGCCTCGAGTTTTAGATTCAGTGGTTTAATGTAGAAGCTTTGGTCGAATTATATATTTTTGCGTCTTGGTCTGCATTTGACTTGCTACTTTTTTTCTGGCTTACAAATGATAACTTCTTTCTTGCAAATAAATTATTGTTCCTATCCAAAATTTTACGTTTGAAACTGTAACACCTTTATTTTGTTTTTTAAAGAACTCTTAACCGTTCTTCTTCTGTCTGTACAGCTTAGGCCTGCAAGCTTTAGCATGTATCCTAGCTTTCTTGTTTTTACATGCTTGGTGCATCAGATGTTTTCTTAATCCTACTTTAGTGATGGTGGTACATGTAATAAAAAGTTAGCATTTTTGGAAACAAGACCTTCTGAATTTGAAGCACTGTTCCACAATGCTGAAATCAAGTCAGAAGATAGTCAGGCCTCATTAACCGGCTGCAAAGGTTATCCGTTGCTGTCGTCCAGCTGTTCCAGCACAGCTGCGACGTCAGACCATTTATCAGACGCTAAAGTCTTTTGCTCTAAAAGTAGTATCTTTGTTAGAGGTTTGTAGAACCAACTCTTTGCTAAGCCTGAGCAGAGATCCAATTTTTAGGGTATTGGCATTTCATTGTAAAAAACCCCACAATTGAAAGTCCAAAAAACCTAAGTTGGTGTTACGCCTTTTGCAAATGAATTTAAATAGCCGACAACTCAAAGCACTTTACACTAGAGCCACATTCTGCCAGTCACACTCACTGCACACAGTTCCACACCAATACGCAGGTCGGTAGGCAACTTGGGGTTATGTGCAATGTCCAAGGGCTCTTCGACATCTGACAGTAAGGAAGCTGGAATTGAACCCACAACTTTTGGATTGCAAGACCCCTACTCTTCCCACAGAGCCACAGTCACTCCCCATGAAAAATGAAATGACCTAATTTTCTTTATGCTCTTTGATTTAATAATGGCGGTCCCAAATTGAATTTCGGCCGATACATAACGAAAAACTGCACTCAAAGCTATTTTATCTTATTTTGTCCCTTAGTCATTTCATACTTTTGTTGTTTTAGTCATGTTATACTTATCTTTTACAGCTACAAAAACAGCCATTTTTTAAAATTTTCTCAGCACAAAATACAATAAGTTGGAACAAAATAGTAAAACATTGGTACAAAATGAGGCTATGATTTGGCATAGAGGCAAACTGACAAGGAACCAACTTATAAACATTGAGTGCAACTCAATTCAGGTTGTGAAGCTAATGATGAGGTAAACACATGGATTTATTTCCATTCACACGAAGTTTGCCTTTCCAGATATTTGTTGTAAGAAATTTAACCATTACGCTGAGATACTTGTCAGATTGAATACTGTCTGGCATCCCTGACAATTGAATCAGGAGGTTGTACCTCTTTTTTAGGAGCAGGCATATCACAGCTTGCCCATAGGCACAAGGCGATGTCACATGTACTTGTTAATTGGAAAATGATAGTGTTGTGTCCCCCATCCAGTTGCTATAGGCTACATTTATTTCGCTGTTGCTTTGTTTTTATGAGTTCCATGAGGAAGCCTACTCCTCTGTCAGCTGTATTACAAAAAGCATCACCTTTCATGTCAGTTTACAATCTGTGCTTTCTGTAATCCCTCAGTAGTTTTGAGCTCATCTGTGCACCTTTTTAACCTCTTGTGTTTTTCCTGCAAATATCCATACTCTGGGTTTGATGTGTATCTTTTGGCAGCTCATGCTGTTGGGTGTGCCGCTGTTGTTTAAGCAGAACAAATGTTTTTTTGGGTTTTTTTCACGTGAAATTGCCTTTGTCTTGCTCCACTTCTGCTTGTCACACTGAGCTGTTATTCTTTGTAAGTTCTTTGCAAACTGTAAGTGTTGAAATTTTTTATAACTAAATAACCCTATTCTCATCCCTGTTTTCCTTTAACTATATGATAAAACGTTTCTGAAGGCAGGGCCTGTGTCTTAGTCTGTAAGGTCAGGAGAACTGCAAATGATTACTGAAGACACACATAATGTATTCTAATTTTCAGAGATTTTCACTTTAGCTATATTTAGCAAGCTATATTTGTTACTCCATATTATCTAATAACTGCACAAAATACTCACATATTGAAATAAGGCTATATATATATATATATTCACTGCTCAAAAAAATAAAGGGAACGCTTAAACAACAAAATATAACTCCAAGTAAATCAAACTTCTGTGAAATCAAACTGTCCACTTAGGAAGCAACACTGATTGACAATCAATTTCACATGCTGTTGTGCAAATGGAATAGACAACAGGGGAAAATCTTTGGCGATTAGCAAGACACACTCAATAAAGGAGTGATTCTGCAGGTGGGGACCACAGACCACTTCTCAGTACCTATGCTTTCTGGCTGATGTTTTGGTCACTTTTGAATGTTGGTGGTGCTTTCACACTCGTGGTAGCATGAGACGGACTCTACAACTCACACAAGTGGCTCAGGTAGTGCAGCTCATCCAGGATGGCACATCAATGCTAGCTGGGGCTAGAAGGTTTGCTGTGTCTGTCAGCGTAGTGTGCAGAGCCTGGAGGCACTACCAGGAGACAGGCCAGTACACTAGGAGACATGGAGGAGGCCGTAGGAGGGCAACAACTCAGCAGCAGGACCGCTACCTCCGTCTTTGTGCAAGGAGGAATAGGAGGAGCACTGCCAGAGGCCTGCAAAATGACCTCCAGCAGGCCACAAATGTGCATGTGTCTGCACAAACAGTAACAAACCAACTCCATGAGGATGGTATGAGGGCCCGACGTCCACAGTTGGGGGTTGTGCTCACAGCCCAACACCGTGCAGGACGCTTGGCATTTCCCAGAGAACACCAGGATTGGCAAATTCGCCACTGGTGCCCTGTACTCTTCACAGATGAAAGCAGGTTCACACTGAGCACATGTGACAGACATGACAGAGTCTGGAGACACCGTGGAGAGCGATCTGCTGCCTGCAAAATCCTTCAGCATGACCGGTTTGGCAGTGGGTCAGTAATGGTGTGGGGTGGCATTTCTATGGAGGGCCGCATGGCCCTCCATGTGCTCGCCAGAGGTAGCCTGACTGCCATTAGGTACCGAGATGAGATCTTCAGACCCCTTGTGAGACCATATGCTGGTGCAGTTGGCCCTGGGTTCCTCCAAATGCAGGACAATGCTTGACCTCATGTGGCTGGAGTGTATCAGCATTGAAGCTATGGACTGGCCCTCCGGTTCCCCAGATCTGAATCCGATTGAGCACATCTGGGACATCATGTCTCGCTCCATCCACCAACGTCACGTTGCACCACAGACTGTCCAGGAGTTGACGGATGCTTTAGTCCAGGTCTGGGAGGAGATCCCTCAGGAGACCATCCGCCGTCTCATGAGGAGCATGCCCAGGCATTGTAGGGAGGTCATACAGGCACGTGGAGGCCACACACAATACTGAGCCTCATTTTGACTTGTTTTAAGGACATTACATCAAAGTTGGATCAGCCTGTAGTGTGTTTTTCCACTTTAATTTTGTTTAATTGTGTGACTCCAAATCCAGGCCTCCATTGGTTAATAAATTTGATTTCCATTGATGATTTTTGTGTGATTTTGTTGTCAGCACATTAAACTTTGTACAGAACAAAGTATTCAATCAGAATATTTAATTCATTCAGAACTAGGATGTGTTATTTGAGTGTTCCCTTTATTTTTTGAGCAGTAATATATAGTTATATATAATATATATATATATATATATATATATATATATATATATATATATATATTATATATATTTATATATCTCCAGCAGTCTATGGGCCGCAAGGCGGAGTACACCCTTGACAGGTCGCCAGTCCAGACACACACACTCATTCACGCCTAAGAGCAATTTAGAGAAACAAATTAACCTAACAGTCATGTTTTTGGACTGTGGGAGGAAGCCGGAGTACCCGGATGGAACCCATGCATGCACGGGGGAGAACATGCAAACTCCATGCAAAAAGACCCCCTGCTGGGACTCGAATCCAGGACCTTTTTGCTGCAAGGCAACAGTGCTACCAACAGCGCCATATATAGATAGATAGATAGATAGATAGATAGATAGATAGATAGATAGATAGATAGATAGATAGATAGATAGATAGATAGATAGATAGATAGATAGATAGATAGATAGATAGATGGATAGATGGATGGATGGATGGATGGATGGATGGATGGATGGATGGATATTGTTTCCCATCTTCAGGCTCTTTGTTTTTCTCTGACTATCTCCTCTGTTTTGACTGTCTTCATCCCTGGCATATCTGAGGGATTAAGGAGGGATAAAATTCACTCATTTGGGGGTGGAGTAAAAAAGAGAAGGGCTTCATACAGTACAGCATTATGACTACAGTGCCTTGAGATCTTTAATGAAACCGAAGGTATTGCGAGTGCCATAGTTTAATCTCTTCGTGACCCCTACCTGGAGCCTGAAAATGATTAATTAGGTATCTATTTCTTATCTGTATTTAAAACCTCAGTTCCCTCTCCAGTTTTACAGATCATTATTGAAAGGCTAAATCTCTTAATGTTCTATGCCTATAGTTTTAAATAATCAAATAATATGTTTTAATTCATTCAAGAAATCTTTCAAGTGACACAAAAAATTAAAGCCCAATACAAAGTACCTCAGTCTGATATAGGCAATGCCAGATTTAGATCGTGAATGGGGAGTCTGTGAACTTGTTTTAGATGATTGCTGCACTGATACGCTTACTATCAGTGATTTGAGTCTGTTTGATTCTTCATCTTGTTTTTTCTCTGACAGCTACGGAGTTTGTCCTCAGAGTCCTTATCTTCACAAAGAACTGTTCATGGGAGACACTGTTTCCTCAAACCAAAGATACTATCAAAGAAAGAACATCCGTTAGTTATCTGCTCAAAAGCTGTATCCAAAATGACAGACAAGAGGGGCACTATGCAAAAGAGGATCAGATTACTTCCAAGCTTTAATTTTCCTTCTTGCAAGCATGGGACATTTTTGCTGTATTTAATCTGTTTTTGTATAATCATGCATATTAATGTAACAAAGTACAGGTACAAAATGGGCTCAAGGAGAATTTCTGTTTAATATGCATACAAGCACCTAAAGCCTTATTTGTGATTAAAACTTGAGACAGTTACTGTTATTTGTAAGAGTCATTACTGCTACTAATAAAAAGTTCTTTGTTTGGTTAGCATCAATGGAGGGATTGCTATTTGCAGTGCCTTGTAAAAGTGTTGATGCTGCTTAAACTTGTTCAAAAACGTTGTTACATTACAATCAAAAACAGCATTGTTTTTTATTTGGATTTATTTCGATACTCCTAAATAAAATATAGTTCAAACAATTGTTTTTAGAAGTTACCTAATCAGTAAATAAAAGTGTATGTCTGTGTAATTTAATCTCAGTATAAATACAGCTGGCCTGCAAAGGGATTTGAGGTTTGTTAGAGAACATTAGAGAACAATCAGCATCATGAAGACTGAGAAACACACTAGACAGATCAGGGATATGGTTATGGAAAAGTGAAGAAGTTAATTTAAAGTTTGCCAAAAGCTATGTAGGGGAAACAAAAGCTAACATGAAAAAAAATGCACTCTTGTCAGATAAAACCAGAATGCAAGTTTTTTGTCTACATGTAAACTGCTCTGTATGGAAGAAATCTACCATGGTAGTGGTACCATCATTCTGTGGGGGTACTTATTTTCAGTAGGGACAGGGAAGCTTGTCAAAGCTGATAGTAAGATGGATGGAGGTAAATACAGGACACTCCTGGAAGAAACCTGTTAGAGACTGCAAAAGATGGATGGATGTATTCATCCATCCACCCACCCATGGTCTATTCAAAGTCCAGATCTAAATTCAGTTGAGAAGAGACACATCCCAGAAGCCTTGCAGCTGTAAGTGTAGCAGAAGGTGAACATAATACTTAGGTGGGCTGAATATATTTGCACAGTTTTTCCCTTTCTTTTGTGCAGACATTTGATAACGTATCAATTTCTTTAATGATATTGATAATTATGTTCGTTATCTTGAACAATATCCCATAAGGTGAATTAAACATTGTTGTTGCAACATGACAAAATGTGAAAGTGGAGGAGTTACAAATACTTGGCAAAATACTGTATAATTGGAGCCCGGTATTTGGAATTGAAATTTTTGAGATTGAGATTTTTGTCAGCCAAAGAACAAATCAGTAGCTAAAGTATAAATTATAGATTTTCTTGCTTATTGGGTACTGAAATATTAGATTATTTGTTTAAGTATATATTTATGTTCAATTCTTCATAGATCTTACATCAGGATACTTCTGCCTAAAACTGTCAGCTTTTCTTTTCACCGTGTCTACTTTTTTGGACCTTCAATGCAGTATCTCCATTTTATACCTTTTAAGGTGGAACACTTTAATGTTTTTTCTTTCCAAACAAGGGCACATAGGGCTTGAGCATTTACAGGAAGTTGATCCCATCATCCAATCCAGTCATCCTATTTTTGGTCTTTTTTTCCAGTGGTCTGTTTTTCCACCTGAGTTCACCACAGCAATCCAGCTCTTCAACTCTTCATGGCCATCATGCTTCCAAACTTCTAAGGAAGTCCAGTGTGTGTGTTCTGCACATCCAGTCTCCAGGGGAAATGTGGCATAAGCCTTTATCCTAATAGAGACTGAGGCATCTTATGGCCCCCGGACCACATCCGTCTCAGCCTGGCCTGTTGTGGTCAATGGAAAATCTGAAATGAAACATGCATGAAGTGTTAATTTGGCCTTTTGAGAAAATCAATTCCCCACCCCTCCCAACTCAGGCATAGTTTTGATGACAAGCTAAAAATGTCCCTTTGACACTTATTCTGATGATTAAAGTTTTCTAAAACTTTTTCACTTGAATTAATCAAAGAGTAGCCCCAGCATTAGACTAGAATGTATATTGATAAAAGTATTGAAATAAAGTCATTGTTTACTGCAGTAGCAAAACCTCACACTAACCATTTTCAAGATATCCTATATTAAGATTTTTTTGTATGACATCATGTTCATCAGAGTTATTGGCACCCCTGCTGTTAATGCCTTGTAAAACCACATGAAGTTTATAGGGCAACACTGAGTCCAGAGGTACACAGAGAGATTTCTCTTTCCATGATGTCTCTGGATCCCTAATTTTCTGTTGGACATACGTCTAGAGGCTGGCATGTTCATGGAAAAAGTTTGATTTTATGTCTGAAGAACCATTTATGTGTTGATTGTGCCACTTGTTTTAAGCCGCTGTCTTCATGAAAGACCCAGTGATTATACATTTTTTGTTTACTGGTAGATTCAACCAGAATTTATTTTTCAATTTCTAGTATTTTGTTGAGTTTATAAGCCACTCACTCTACCAACCCAGAGCCTTTTGACAAGAAACAGACCCACAACATTACAGGTCCTCTGCTATGCAGTACATTAAAGTAAATGATGAATGATTTGGCCTCACTAACAAAGCAGATGGTAGTAAGGAAATGTGTCCATGGCTTGTGGTATTTTAATGTTAGGTAATTTAAGAACAGAGCATAGTACTCGAATAGTTTTTTATAGTCTGTTCTGCAAATATCGCACAGGATTTATTTCAGGTCATGTCAACATCAATGAAGGGCTGCTTTGAGAGCAAAATACTGTATGTTTAAATAGAATGAACTCTTTTATCACTGGTCATCTGACTGATAACGTTTCTGATCTCAATTACTAATTACTTGACAAGACATCTTATTCTTTGCCATATCGTAAGACATCATCTGTAGTTTCCATGTTGGACTGAATGTATAGCTACCACCTCTGGATGGGTTAGTTGCATTGTAAACTGAACAGACTGGTTTTTGAGCAACTGCCCCAACCACGCAAAAAAAAAGTAAATCTGCACACTGTGCAGGAAACCGTTTTTGCAAAACCTAAACTCTCATTTAGTTTGCTTGTTTTGTCTGGTTTCAACTTAGACAAAAGTGGCACTTAGGATGTTTGGACTCGCCTGAGTTACCACACACACTGCACCCACTTTTCGTGAAATACATCAGATATTTTTGACTAATAGGATGAGTTACAGTTTACTTTATCACATGATGTGTTATGAGATGGGATAAAACTTTTTGAAGTGAGATGAAGTGTGAAAGGGACTCAAAGTGAAAAATCACATGTCACTCCCCTTTTAGAGCAGACCTGTTTGAGAAATAAAAATAGAAAACTATCCCGCACATTCAATACTTTTACAACTATACACCTTCCATTATAAAAAATAGCCTGATGATCTATAGATGCAGTCAGCCTCTAATCATTGCCTCTGGTAAATAAACACTTAAAGGTTAAAAAACAAGCCAAAACCAACCAGTCGCACCGTACTGATAATGCACTTGTACTGAGATTTACAGTATTTTACCTCTGTCTGAGTTTGTTTCTTATTACTTCTCTTTCTCTTTCTCTCACACGCACACGCGCACACACACACACACACACACACACACACACACACACAGAGACTGTCTGACAGCAGTTGTTGGGTAATAAGGGAGTGTGTGTTGCTAAATATTGTAGCTCTACCTGTTAATTAACACCCACTGACTGTCTGTGTGACTTAATTGCCTGTATGATGATAACACTATTGCACTGTTTCCATAGAAATGTTGTCAACACACTCAATAAACCTAGAAGGATGGAAACAGTGGGTGTTCCTCGAGCGTACAGTTAAACGTATGGGAATCACTTGCCATATTCTTATATTCATTGGCTTTTTTTTTCATTCCAGTATTTTTACTGTAGAGTGGCCTGCAAATGTATTGACACCTGTTTTTCACATTTTGTGATATTAAAAACTTCAATATATTTTGAATATTGATAGAGCAACAGAAAGTATTGCATAATTGTGAAGGGGAAGGAAAAGGGTACAGTTTTTACAGTTTTAAAAATAAAAATCTCAATTGCTGTGGGCAACATTTTCACTGCAATTACAGCTGCACGTCTTTTGAGATACGTCTGTAACAGTTTTGGACAGCTATTGACTGTATTTTTGTCCAACAATTACAAAATAACTGAACTTCAGTCAGATATGATGTGGGATTTGAATGAGCTGATTAAGGTTGTTCTGCTGGAAGATGAACTTCCTCCCCAGTCTGAAGTCCTATGCAGCCTCTAACAAATATTCCTTCCAGGATTGTCCTGTATTTAGCTCCATCTGTCATCAATGCTGACCAGTCTGTGCCTGCTGAAAAAAAGCCTCCACACAGCACAATGCTGCCACTACCATGTTTCACTATGTGTTCATTTTACAAGTAGGCAAAAAGAGTAATTCTGTTTTCTAATTTTTTATTGTAAAGGAAATTGAAAAACCATGTATCATTTTCCTTCCAGTTCACAATAAGGTGCAACTTTGTGTTGTTCTATAAATTCACTGAGGTTTATGGTTATCATTATATGACAAAATGTGAAAAGTTTCTAGGGGTAAGAATACTTTTGCAATGGACTGTATTTGATCAGTTGATCTTCATGCCTGCTATTGTCCAGACATGATTGTATGGAAACAAGGCTAGCACACGATTTTCTGTGGAAGGTGTTTTCATTCTGTCATCCCTTGACATGTCAACTTGTCGTATAATTTGTTGGAAACGTGCAACTGTGTGTCTGCGTGTGCACACGTCTCACCAAGCATGAGACCGCCAGGGGAGAGGACTGGCGAGAGTGTTTGCTCTGCTTCTTAAAACAAACTCTCAAGGCAGATGAATGATATCAGGAGGTGCGATTAACAAGGGCAAGGCTAAATGAAAAACTACGAGGTAGAGCTTTCTTCACCCTCACTTTCTCTTTCCCTGCTTCTTTCAAGTAATAAAGTTATAGATCATGCTTGCTTAGATAGAAGAAACAAAATGGTGTGAAATGAAGTAAAATGAGATGATGTGAGAAACGCTGCTTTAGATATGCTGAACTTGCAGCATAGTTAGTTTTTGGTTTATATATTAAGGACTGAGAATGGAAACAAAATTTTAAAGATTCTTCTTTCTTACGCCAAAAGTGATGCCACGGCTCCTGGCAGTATTTTGAAATAGTTAATCCAAGCCTCTTTTCCCCATTAAGAGTTAGAATAAACTATTTATCTAGATTATATACACTCATCTGTCATAGCTTTCTAGGAGGTCTGGAGTTGTATTTATACAATGATGAATCTATATATGTGTTAACATTTCAAATATTTACACTACATGAAGCCAATTCTGTTTATTTTTGATTCACAAGCTTGTTTTTCATTATCTTTAATAAAGTATGTACACTTCGGTTTGAAAAGGCCTAAGCTTTGGAAGTTTTTAAAGGGGTGGGGTGATTTAGGGGATATGTGTGGTTTAAGTGGAGGGACTCTTAACTGCCGGAACAACTACAGAAAATTTTATATCGTCTGGAAATCTAGAATGCCTGCCTTCTGGTCTTCCAAAATCAGCTTAAGGCAGCATTAAGATTGACTTAATAGCATAAGACTGTAAATGGCCTTTCTGTTGAGAGGTATCCAACTATGTGACTTGTATCTTTCTAAGGACCACACAGTTTCACAGATGCAATCAAACAAAATATAATCTGATGTCAAAGCTGAGATGCCTCTGGGAAACTGCATGCTGTTGTCTCTCACGTTCTCATTCAAGAGGTGCATTGTAGTCATAACTGAGATGTGGTGGATGGAGCTGGCAGGCCCCTGAGCCAAAAAAGAAAACTTTAGCGGTGGTTTAAGGCAGCTACTGATTGATTCTTATCAAAAAGAACTGTGAGAATTTTGTTTTAAATATTGCTAAGAGATCATATTACGTTTTTCTGACATAGTTCAAACTTTTGCAGGGCAGTGGGAAGTCCCTTGGTCATGGACCCCAATAGCATTTGCAGGAAGGCAAAGCGCCTGGCAGGGAAGCAGGCCGAGCTGTGCCAGACTCAACCAGAAATCGTCAGTGAGGTGGCCAAAGGAGCAAGGTTGGGCATCAGAGAGTGCCAGTACCAGTTCAGGTATCGCCGGTGGAATTGCACAAGCCATAACAAATACTTTGGCAAAGTACTTCAGCAAGGTAAGTGCAGAGGGAATGTCTTGTTATATAATGAAAACGGTTTTGACTCTTTGACACTTGCATTATGTTACTTTTAATTCAATGGCGTACAAAATAAGTAAAAAGTATTTAGATGAAGGTAGACAAAATAATTAAGGAAACTGTACACCAAATAAGAATCAGATCCTGGTTAATGAAGTCATCAAATAAGTTAAAAAGGTAGAAAGTAAATAGAAGACAAGTAAATTTAGCTAACTATGACATCTGCTGTTCCTAAAAGAGTTTGTAAAGGAGATTCAGGTTATTTTTTCTTTTATGCGGTTGTTTTGTGTCATTTGATTTTGGCAAAGGCTCCCCTTCACCCCAGCCTAATTTTAGCCCAATTTTAGTATTGAGGCAATCATGATGGTACACACAAGGTGCCATCATAGGTATCATATGTTCATTAGTAGGATTCCTCATGGGAGGTTTCTGAGTCTCTACCATCATTTCCAGGTTTGTTGTAAAGGATGAAAGACCATCAGTATTTTCAGTTGTTTATCAGAATGAGAGGATGCAGGTATAAGGCTTTTCTGTACAGAACAGGAATTTTCAACTGTGGCAGCACTCTGTGGAGATACATTGCTGGGTGCAGTTAGAAAGAATCATCCTGAGATTCTGAAACCTGAAGTTGAATTTTATCCATCTTATTCTTGCCAGTGCTGCTGTAGGATTGATTTTGTTAGCTTCTTCCGACATGATAGCGGCAGCTACAGTAAAATGGTTTGCTTTCATATCAAGTCATATGCGGTGAGCTGTATTTTTTTAAGTAACTTGTTAGGAGCCAGTACAAATGTCTTTTTTTGGTATAATAATTACACGTGTACTGGCATGTGATTTCGAAGTTCAGGCATGTCCGGACATGACTAATTGTTACGCTGTTTGCGGCTGCACCTTTAATCAGGCAACGCCTAATCTGTGGCTTTAGCGGGTGCCTCTGCACTCAAAGGGAAATTGGATTATTCCTGCAATCAGTGGATTATTTCCCATCAGTTAACAACAGATTTGGAATTGAGACAAATGTGGCATAAGCTATTACAGCCCACCACTGAAGAAATGTTGGCTTCAGAAAAGAATTAACAGTCTGCTGAGAGACAATCAGGTATAATGTTATGTGTAAGAAAAGCTGATTATCATAGTTATGTCCTTTTATGATTGGTAATGATTCATTGGTGCATGACATCCACATGTGGGATAGTCCACATGTTGGCAGTCTTTTGACATTGTAGTGAGGTCCTAAGCCAGACTTTGAAAACTAGATTTATATAAAATATCTGTTTCCATAATTTAATTTAGTTTTTCTTTAGTTTTTATTCACCAGTCCCTTCAGATATCAGCCAGCGTTCACTTGATGTCAGGTCCCTGTCTGATAGTACTCCAACAGACAAGGGCAGCTGTTGTATTTCAGACCAGACATATTCACACTTGACTGAATCTCTTTTTCATCAGATTGGGCATGCTTGAAATGAAATTACCTAAGATTGCTTTTTGCTATCATCTTCTTTAGGATCTCTTAACATCTTGCTCCAGCTCTTTGAAGTCTCTAATATAACTGAAGCTGGGTCACCGCTGGGTCCTTAGCAATTACTGTGTTGGTTTTTCTGTTGTGTGATTAGAGTCTTCGAGAGCTGCTTGTCTCATGTTTAACTGACATTACAGAAGACCTTGTGAATGGTGTGTTGAGTTAACAAAAAAGGAATTTCATGTTAATTTAGACAGCCACAAATGTGCCAAACATGTCACGAAACCCATCTGGTTCTTATCTTTCATTGATGTTAATTCTTAATTTCACATGCTATATTTAACCAGTCGGTCAGAAGCATAACTGCTGGCTGTCAAAATCCTATTTATCATTTTGGAAAACTTATTATTCCTACCTAAATAAGAAAAAAAATTTCCCTGAAGCAAAGTAAAAAGCTTGTTAATAGTATGTCAAAAAAAGGAGAAAGTCAGGTTATTTTAGTAGATTTAAGTTTAAGCTTTTCTGTCTTCTGCAACACTTTTGTTGTGTTTCTAAAAGAGAAAGAATGGAGGAAAGATAGATCCAAAGATAGGCTGAGAAAGAGAATGAAGAAGAAGTAGGGAATAGGGGCAAGAATCTACCAGTTGAAGACAATTAATCATAAATTCCTGCCTGTCTATAAAGGAAGCCGAACTACTCTTCTGTTTTGAAGCTGTTGTCTTCAATTACCTGCATTTGCCCTTAATGGTTGTTTATCATAGACTGGTACCAGTAAATGTCAAAATAAAAATGCCTCTATATTTATCCTTTCTAAGTGGTTTACTTAACTTTATTAACACCTAGTAAAAGAGTTTGCTCTTTTATGCTGGTATGAGATTTCTGCTGGCTCAAGTTGCAATTGAATGCATCACACTTTGTAGATTTTAGTCCATTTTTTTGTATCCACGGGGTGTTGTAATGTATTAGCTTCAAGCATATCTATGTCATTTTAACTCTTAAATCTTTTTGGACAAAAATATTGCTTGCTGGATTGCTTTATCCTGAGACAAATCCATGACTCGTAAGAAATTAATTGAATGAGTGTTGCCTCCTAAATGCTTTTGTGATTTTAATTACTTTCAAACTGCTGATTTTGTTGTATAGCTCCAGTATTTTTTAAGATCTCCTACGAAAGGCTAGAAAACCATGTAGTATAGCTTTAGTCAGGGAAACTGAATCGAAGCTGAAGTCATTATAACATTTTTACTTATGGGTGCGGTTAGTGATGTCCTGATTAGGATTTTTTCTTCTTAAAATCGGTCTGTGTCAGTATTTTCTAACACCTAGTGCAGTCCGATGCTTTTTTAAAACCAGTGCTGCGTAAATGCATAGACACTTAGTAGCTTAATAATAGTAGTTAATTATTTTGATGTCTTCATTTAATCTAAATCCACATTCGTGGTTCTGGAGGCCAAAGGTAAAAGCTACTCCAAGAGGGAACAAGACTAAAGCGGACTTCTGCTTTTTAAACAACTCCAACCATAAAAAAATCATTGCAATGTGTGATAATGATATTTCATGAACCTTTAAAGCAATATCAAGTTTGTATTAAACAGTTATTTACAGAGACTTCCATTACTATTAGGTGAGATTTCAAGTTTCTATACTGACTACCCTGCTTTGAACAGCAGATGTAAACAACTACTGTTTCCTCCCCTATATGAACATTTGTCTGGGGGCTGCAGTGCGGAGAGTAATTCATGTGACACAGAAAGACAGGGAGTTGCAGTAGCCAGTACAGTCTCTCTTTCATTTGAAACGACATTGGGAAAAACACTTAGGTTTTTCCTAAGGGAAATCTAGATGTGTAAGATAGACATTTTAATGTGTGCTGTTTATAATGCATTTTGCATGGAGTGCACACAAAGATTGGCTGTGCAGATAATGGCCGCAAGGAGTTGCAGCTGACAAGATAGCAGACAGCAGATCAACAACAGGTAACAGGAGTTGAGTTTAGTCCAATAATTTGATATGGATCATTTAAGAATGGCTTGATCGGGACCCTAATCTGATAATAGTTGTTGTACCTGAATTTTGATCAGTATGTAACATATACATGTAGAGAGGAATCTGTGCTGATCAGTTGAACAGTTAACTGCTTGATTGTTTGTTGTTTGATGTCTTTATGGTACCTGCTTTTTATTTTTGCTCTACCTTGCAGAAGATTTTGGAAGAAAACTTCCAAATATGTCAAGCAGTTTTGCATAAACATAAACTCAGACACATCAGATGTGTCTGTTTATGAGACAGCACTCTCTAGAAACATGTTTTTGGTTACATGTTACAAAGCAATGTTACTTCTGTATTTTAGCATATTTAAGAGACTGAAACAACCATACATTGCTACTGGAGTGATTAGATCGAAGGGATAAAGAAGTGATAACTGTGCAACCAGCATGACAATCCATGTGCATTTCATTCCTTGTGAATTTTTGATGATCCAGCTGATAACAGATGGATCACATTACCAGCGGTAGTGGAGTTGAAGAAGAGCTCATGCACACTAATGTGCCAAGATGCAAATGTTTACTTTTTGACTTGCATAAAAGCTGGCAGGGAGAATTCAAGCATAAAGGGTTGAAAAGTGTGAGGTCTGGAGTTGCGAATGCATATATAATAATTCAATTCAATTCAGTTTTATTTATATAGCGCCAATTCACAACACATGTTGTCTCAAGGCACTTCACAAAAGTCAGGTACATCCATTCCAATTAGTCCTAACCATTGAACAGTGCAGTCAGAGTTAGTTATTTATTCAAATTGGATAAAAAGTTTTTCTGTCTAAGGAAACCCAGCAGATTGCATCCAGTCAGTGACTTGCAGCATTCACTCCCCCCGGATGAGCATGTAGAGACAGTGGACAGTCACTGGCATTGACTTTGCCGCAATCCCTCATACTGAGCATGCATGTAGCGACAGTGGAGAGGAAAAACTCCCTTTTAACAGGAAGAAACCTCCAGCAGAACCAGGCTCAGTGTGAGCGGCCATCTGCCACGACCGACTGGAGGTTAGAGAGAACAGAGCAGAGACACAAAGAGAACAAAGAAGCACTGATCCAGGAGTACGTTCTATGGGAAGGAAAAGTTAATGTTAATGGATGTAGCTCCTTTAGTCGTTTCACCTAGAAAGAAAGAACATATAAACTCTGAGCCAGTTTTCAAGGTTAGAGTCTGAAAGAGAGCACATAATTAGTTACAGTAAAAGCTCAGTCAATCGCCATGTCTAGGACAGAGAAAGGGTTAAACACTAAAAGACGGCAATGTGGATCATCGGTAGAGGGTGAGCATTAAGTTGTTGCCAGCAGAAGCTCGGACGATCCCCTCTCCAGAAAGGTGTCACAGGTAGAGACAGAGTCAGGCCAGGTGTAGCTTCTAGGAAGAGAAAAGAGAGAGAACAAAGTTAAAAGCTGAAATAACAGCAAATAATGCAAAATTGGAGAGTAGTGTGAGAATGTAGCGAAGAGGGTGAAAGTGGTCATTATGTCCTCCAGCAGCCTAAGCCTATAGCAGCATAACTACACAGAAAGTTTCAGTTCAGATTATTTAGTTAAACAGCGCTTATTTTCAACAATGTCATCTCAAGGCACCCCACAATGGGTCCCAATGATGGTCATTGTTATACTAAAAACCACAAGGATTGGGATACCTCTACTATACTCTCTGTCAGACTGATTATAACCATTGGAAAAGAGAAGGGGTCATACAGGTAGCAGAAATGGAGGGTGTGTTTGCACCTCAACCATAACTGAGCCGGTTTAGGCTAAACCTGACTCCCCTTACTCCATCCAACAGGGAGGGAGGAAGGCTCCCTCCCTGATAAACTAAGCCACTCTAACTATAAGCTTTATCAAAAAGGAAAGTTTTAAGCCTAGCCTTAAAAGTAGACAGGGTGTCCGCCTCACGGACCAAAACCAGGAGCTGGTTCCACAGGAGAGGAGCCTGATAACTAAATGATCTGCCTCCCATTCTACTTCTAGAGACCACCAGTAAACCTGCAGTCTGAGAACGAAGTGCCCTTTTAGGAACATATGGAACAATCAGATCTCTGATGTATGATGGAGCTAGATCATTAAGGGCTTTATATGTGAGGAGGAGAATTTTAAATTCTATTCTGGATTTAACAGGGAGCCAATGAAGGGAAACTAAAATAGGAGAAATATGATCTCTCTTTTTAATTTTCATCAGAACTCTTGCTGCAGCATTTTGAATCAGCTGAAGGCTTTTAACTGCATTTTGTGGACATCCTGATAGTAAAGAATGACAATAGTCCAGCCTTGAAGTAACAAATGCATGGACTAGTTTTTCAGTGTCAGTGATAGGATATTCCTAATTTTGGCAATGTTCCGGAGGTGAAAGAAGGAAATCCTAGAAACCTGTTTAATATGGGATTTAAAAGACATGTCCTGGTCAAAAATAACACCAAGGTTTTTTACTTTATTACCAGAGGTCAATTTTATGCCATCCAGGTTAAATGATTGACTAAGCAGTTTCTTTTTTAAAGAATCCGGTCCAAAGACGACAACTTCTGTCTTGTCTGAATTTAGAAGCAAAAAATTTAAAGTCATCCAAGTTTTTATATCTTCAAGACATGCTTGTAGTCTGTCTAACTGGTTGGGTTCATCAGGATTTATGGATAAGTAAAGCTGAGTATCATCAGCGTAACAGTGAAAATTTATTCTATGCTGCCTGATAATTTGACCTATTGGAAGCATATATATAGTAAAGAGAATTGGCCCAAGTACTGAACCCTGTGGTACTCCACAATTAACCCTGGAGTTTAAAGATGATTTATCATTTACATGAACAAACTGGAATCTGTCAGACAGATAAGATTTAAATCAGCCTAGCGCTGTTCCCCTGATCCCTACAGCATATGCCAGCCTTTTTAAGAGAATATTATGGTCGACTGTATCAAATGCAGCACTGAGATCTAACAGAACCAGTACAGACACAAGTCCATTATCTGAGGCCATAAGAATATCATTAGTGGCTTTCAGCAGAGCTGTTTCAGTGCTATGATGAGCTCTGATGCCTGACTAAAACTCTTCAAACAGGTCATTGCTGTGTAAATGCTCACACATTTGATTAGCAACTATTTTCTCAAGAATTTTAGATAAGAATGGAAGACTGGATATAGGTCTGTAATTTTTCAAGTCATCTCAATCAAGCGAAGGTTTCTTAAGTAAAGGTTTAATTACAGCTACCTAAAGGTTCTGTCGTGAATATCCATTTACTAAAGATAGATTAATCATATCTAAAATGGGGCTGGTAATCAGAGGAAACACTTCCTTAAATAATTTGGTTGGGATTGGGTCTAACATACAAGTTGAATGTTTAGATGAAGCTAATATTTCTGATAACTCAGGAAGCTCCACAGGGTCAAAACAGTCCAAACACAGATCAGGTTCTACAGTTATTTCCAATGTTGTTTCACTTGCTGAGGATGAAGAAATCATCTTCGGGAGTATGTCAAAGATTTTATTTTTAATAGAATCAATTTTATTTAAGAAGAATCCCATAAAGTCATGACTGCTAAGAACTAAGGGAATGGATGGCTCAACAGAGCTATGACTCTGTGTAAGTTTAGCAATTGAGGTTGCTATAATAGGGGTTTTACATGATTTCACAACATTGGTTAATGCAGTTTCACACCTGTATTTAAGAAATATGTGAAGTAAATGAACAAACAGGTAGACACAAGACCTTATTTTGCATCGGAATCAAGAATTTATTTTTTCTAGACATGAACCTTTCAGAGATTTTGATCCACACCAACATCCTTTTTTCCTTTTCTTTGATCTCAACTGATAAGATAAACACCATGAAGTAGACTTGACTTGCAGTGTGAATGAACCAGCATACAACGATGCTGGTAATCACATAAGGGATGCTGTAGTTGTTGTTTGAAAGTCACGATAGACTGTTTGTGTGTGTGTGTGTGTGCAACTCTCTGTTCCAAAATAAATAAAAAACGTTCCTGGGACTGCAAAGTGGTTGCACAGATATAATCATGTCAAGGATTTCACATTTATAAACAGTAGATGCTAAGATAATTATCAATGAGGTAAACAGCACTTGACTTTTGAGACTTGATTCTGCTCTGCTTGGTTGTTTTGCAGACTGGGAAAGTTTTTAACATTTCCATAATGTGTCAGAAGCCATATCCCGAGCAAAATCAGATATCAGTTCTCATGTAGATTACTAATTACAGCTTGAGAAGTCAAACAGTGAATTAGTTTAGCACACAGGATGTACTGAACATGCGTAACTACAGCTAGAAAATGCAGACTATGGAACTTCAAAATAACTTTTTCTCATTGGAAAAGGTCTTTTAAGTTTAAACAGAATTTCAACATAACCACCTAAAACACAAATAACGATTTGCATTTTCATTTGCTGTACTGAAAAGAGCAGCGATAAGGACATATTTGTGGCTCAGTAACCTGTGAAAGTAACTTTATACTATCATATTGTAAAATATAGCATGGTCACAGTTTTATTAAGATTTCATACTTCTTCAATAGTTCCCCATTTTGTCACATTACAACCACAAATCCCAATGTATTTTAAAAAGATTCTATGTGATAGACCAACACAAAGGATCACATTATTGTACATTACAGAGCAAACTTACAGCTTCTTTTAAAACAGTGGCTTTGAATCTGTTGCACCAAAAGGCATAAAAGAAATCTGCCCTTCCCTAAAGGGGACTTGGAGAAAATGTGCAACATGCTTCTAAAAACAGTGAATGACCTAAACCTTCTTAACAATTAGAATCTCCACTGTCTCTACTGGCAAACAACATAAGGGATGCATTTCTGGTCCAATCTGCGGTCCATGTGAGCAACTACATATCTGTAATCCAGCTGTACCACTTCTCTATAGATGGACATAGAAGTTAGATTTTTTTTTTTCTTTTATCCTGCTCATGTTTAAAATGAGGTCATTGTTCACAACCATGATGCAAGGAGGTCCCTCAGTTCTTGCACCTATTCGGGCACACAACAAATCTTTTCTTTTTTTCTGCAGATGTCAAGGCTCGGTCTTGTGCTAAATGTCTGAGGTGTATTGGGGGAAGAGAAACAGAATACAGTCCCTTGGGGGCTTTCTTCCCCTTCTTACCACCCTGTCTGATTACTAATTTTCTAAAATAAAATTCAAAAACTGAAACCTAGTAGAGATCGCAAAGTACACATGCTTTAAACAAAACACCTTAGGTTTCAGAGTAATGTCTTGATTATCTTTACCTTTTCTTGATTATCATAATTCTAGATGCTGTTCCCAAACTATGATTCTTCTAAACGACCATGACATTACTAGCTGAACTTTTACTACACCAAATGATCCTAATGTTGTTGCCTAAAAAGTTGCAACGTGATTTGATAAATATGTGCTAAATGCTGCAGAAGGGCTGCTTGGAATTAGAAGCAGACATAGGCAGGTCCAGACACCCATCATGGCAGAGAATTTGTTTGGAATTCATGTCTGCAAGGAAAATGTGAACCAGGGTGCCTCAAATCATCAGATTTTTGATAGCCTACTTTACGCTTCTTTCTTTCTCCTTTACCCATTCAACTCCTTGCTTGTTTTTGTTTCCACCAACTGTGTGTTCTTTGTATTTGGTAAATAAAATATATATTCCCTGGCAGATTTTCTATTTAAACAGTTTCTAAAGTACGGCTCAAGGACATCTGGACTGACTATGTTCTTGTGTGGACACTCCTTGGGTTACTATCAACATATTGTTCTAATAATGAGCTGTGATCTGATGGTAAACCCACAGGGATGTTTGTGAGATGACATATGTTGATTTCAGTATCTTGCAGCTCCTGAAAGTCTCAGCCCTGTTTTGCTGTACAGCAGCAGGAGTAAGGTGTGTTTTTTTTAATGGCAACAAGGGCATAAACACCATACTCACACTTTTGACAGAATCATGTACATTTTGCCATACATCTTATTTATTTATGGCAATAAAATTTAGTCATTTACTAAATTGAGCATCCAAAAGTTGCATCCAATTCCAAACAAGAACAAACCGCAAGATAAAAATTCCAGATAAACAGAGGAACAGCTGACCTGTTGTGAAAGGTTAAATGCCTTACTTAGAATAGCTGTTTTCACAATGACACACATGTGCACAAACACAAATTTGCAGACACTGGAAACATCTCATGGTGTCATGGTGTGCAGCTGTTATTGATATCAAGGCATGCAGGGGGTGTGCACGTTTCATAGTACACCACCAGTTCTTTCTGTGTGTGTGTGTCTGTATTCTTATTCATAATGAATCCCATTTACAGAATCATGTGATATGGAGCTGACAGTGTTGATGGTGGTGACTGCATGGTTGCTCTGTTCCAACTCTTACAAATAAAAGTCATTAATTTGTCTCCACACCAGACAGTGGATGGTATATTGTTGTTCTAGATTGAAGTCTATCAACACTTTATGTTTAAAGGTGAAAAAGAACATTTCATTAACCTAAATTTATTCCAATCTAATATTTATTCTAAACCAAAGGTGCAAACCTCAGTCCTCCAGGTTGTCCTGCAACTTTTATATATATATTTGGTCTAACACACCCTAATTAAATAGCTGATTTGTCTTTTGAGCACGCAGCCAAATTCTACAGAGTCCTGCAAATGACCTCATGATTAAATTCACGTGTTGAAGCAGAGATACATTTCTCTATACTGATAATAGTCTACACATGTACAAAATTCAGAACAACTGCCATTATGCCCATGCCTGGCAAGTTCACTCTGAGAGCAGACTGCAAGGTGCTAAAAGAAGTCTCCAAAACCTTAAAATCTCATGACAAGGCCTACAGAAGGCCCTGGTCAGTTCCCCAGACAGAATGACCAGGACTTCTGGAATAATGTTCTTTGGAGAACATAAGATAATGTGGACACCAGAACAGAGATCTTTGGCATAAACCAAATACAGTATTCCAGAAAAAACACAATCGGTTATCAACAGTTTTCACTGCAATAATGTGCTGGTTTGTGCACAGTCTATTAAGAAGAGCAGAAGAAGAACAGAAACAAAGGTTATTCTGACCAGTATACCAGTTAACTTTTTGTAACCCTGCTGTCACTGAGATAAATTTTCCACAGTGAGAAATCAAGAGATCTCTAGTGTCTGCTTTTGAATAAAACTAGGATTGCTGTTGGTTCTTTTTCTGCTTGTTATTTGACCCATTGTTTTCTTTATCTGATTAGTTTCTGGCACTACCCTCTACCCGGGAGAATTACTGTTGAAGTCGGCACACACAGTTGGGCACAAAAATGCTGGGTTACATTCAAACCTCTATAGAAAGAACTAGCAGACCGTAGTCGGTGGGTAAAGATGAATCATTGTACGTCACTCAAGTTTCGTGCACAATACAGTGGGCTAGGGGTTATTAATTAGGCCTTGGTTGGTATTGTTGAGGCAAGAGTAGCGGTGAGGCATTATACCCACACCAGCTACGGTATCCCTGAGGGTTACAGTACTTTAAGCAATGCCAACCTTTTCTGGGTGTTTTGACAGCATAGTCGTGGCATAAAGGCATGCATGGCCGTTCCTTATATTCTCTGGGGACCAAGCCAAGGTGTGTGACAGCCCCTCAAAATAGATATACTGCTTTCTGGCACTTTGCTTCCACTTGGTCCACTATGATATCCTGTCACCACAAAAATGAACCGCCTTGATAGTTTTGGTGTATGGTCAAAACAGTACAACAACTCTCACGTACTATTAGGTGTAATGGGTATTTCATTGCACCCAAAAAGACCTCAGTAAGACAATGGTAAACCCATCCATGTTCTTACTGCTTTTTAACATTGTAGTGCTGGCTTATTCTGCTCATTTTATTGCAAAAAACTGATGTTACGTAAACCACATGCATACATGTCAAGACTTCTATCATTTAATAGTGACAATTGCAATGGTAACTACACCACTAGAATGATTGCCTTCTGAGCACCCAAAGCCTGGTTAAAGTTATTCCTATAATCATGATGATAACTAAGTATAATCGGCCCACAGCCCATTATTCAAACAGCTTTAATTGACTGCATTCAAAGGCCATTGTCAATATTTGCTTGCTTTATTTGGTTTTGCTGTTTTTGTTATTATTATTTTCATAGCAAATAAATCTTTTTTTATTTAAAACTTTAATGTTAAACTGTGTATGAAAAATGCTACCATCATGACCAAAACTCCCTGTAAACAGATTGATTTGTATCTCCATGGAACCTTCCTGTATAATCTGATAAATGTGGCTGCTATTTTTTGTCAAGGGATTAACAATAGCCACAATAACCGTGGCTATTGATGTGCCACTGAGGCAGACACACAATCAATTTGCAGTTGTGGTTGGACATTCCTTTAGCAGGGAGTGTTAAGCTCTGCACCCAAAATAAACCACCAGCTGTGGTGTTCCTAAAACTACTAGTGTGTGAATATGTGTGTGTTAGAAAGAAACAGTTGTCCTCTTAGCACCACAAATCCATTGATGCTTGAGACTGTAGTTATGAACCAGGACTTAAGGGAAAGAGCTTTTATTCTGTATCATGTAACTTAGATATTGAATGACTGGCTTAGAAGGAAGATTCTTAACCTGTGTAGGAGGTGGAAAACTTTTTTACTTGCTGAATTTCAGTCTTTTTTCTCTTTTTGCCTCATAACATATTTCACTCAGAAGAAATTGAACACTAAAAAGGCTGTGGAAAGGATTTCCTTACTTAATTTTGTTATAAAACAATTATGTTTTATAAATTAGACTGCCATTAAAAACTTAATGTATTTTAGTAATTGAATTCAAAAGGTGAAAGTCGAATATTGTAAAGATTCATTACTCACAAGCTGAGGTATTTTTAATACAGAACTTTCAGTCTGCTGAAAACTTTGTCCACGTATGCACTCCAAACTTGGTTGGGTCTCCTTTTGAATACATTATTGTATTAATAAAGCTTGGGATTGAAGCAATCAGCCTGTGGTTCTGCTGAGGTGTTCAGGTCGATCTGGTTTCTTTAATAGCCGTTAGTAGCTCCTCTGCATTTCTGGCCCTGGTGTCACTCATCTTCCTCTTGACAATCCTCCATAGCTTCTCTATGAGGTTTAAATTAGGTGAGTTCTTAGGCCAATTAAGCCCAATTATACAAGGTATTAAAGCAGGTATTGGTACTTTTGGCAGTGTTGGCAGGTGCCAATACCTGCTGGAAAATTAAGCCAGTATCACCATTAAGCTTGCCAGCTGAGGGAAACATGGAGTGCTCTAAAATTTCCTGGTAGCTTGCTGCACTAACTTTTGGCTTGATAAAACACAGAGGACCAGTACCAGGAGATGACACAGCTCCCCAATTTATAAATCACTCTACTACGTTCTCACTGGATTCAGATTCAGAATACTTTATTAATCCCAAAAGGCAGTTCAGTTTGGCAGTCTATCTGAGTAGTACAATCACAATAACAAATACAAAAAAAAACACAGTTCTGTACACCTTATGAAATAGCCCCGAAATTCATTGCTCAAGCAACTATGTGGTTTAGTGCAATGCATCTAGGACGAGTCCATTGGTCCACCATAACTGTTCGACAGCCTAATAGCATATAAAGAATAAAGGAATTGGAAAATCTATTGGTTCTCCTAGGCGGTGCTACAGAGCGGTGGGCCTGAGGGCATTAGGGTAAATTCCTTAGATGGAATGTGATTCTTTTGGAGACGATTTCCTTGGCTTTCCTAACCACCTGCCTCTCTCACAAAGTGCATGAGTTCCTTTGCTGAACGGCAATTATCTTGCAGCAAACCTTGACAATGCTGTTGAGGCTGTTCCTGCTGTTCTCTGACAAACCCCTGAATCAGCAGATAAAAGAGAAAGTTAAAATACTTTCGATAAAAACTGGAAAAAAAGGGTTAGGGTTTAGGGTTAGAATTTAGCTTCCTCAGCAAGTAGACTAACCCTAACCCGTGGATTAAACTCACATATTTTAACATACTTAACTGATGCCTCAGGAGTTTTTCAGTCTTTCAATTTGTGTTTTCTGCAGCTGCGTTTTTAGGTATTCCTTTTTGAATACACGTTTCTATGGTTTCTTGTAAGTACACCTTATACGACTGTTTTCACAGGGAGCTTTAGGGACAGAAAATATTTCAATTTTAGACATGTCTGCTCTTTTTCATATTAAATCATGAGCCAAGGTTTAACTTCTTACAGAGCCAAGTTTTGCTCCAGAGGTGGATGGACACTCTTCACCTGAATCTCCATCATTGTTCTGTTAGGAAGAAATGTCCAACTATCATTCTGCTACACACTCAGAATAATCAACTGGTAGATTACACTTTCAAGGACCACACCTCAACAAGCATCTGTGTCTGCTTCCTCTCCCTGGCAGCAGGCAAAGTGTCTTCATCATCATCCTATAATGAAAGATACTAAATTGAGTTTAATGTAATTATTATACATCTGTGAAGTATAAAGACTGCTTACAACTGCATGGAAGTGTTTTGGGACAGAAGACTCCACAAGAGTCAGACCATCCACAACTGATCAGGCAAAGATAAGTGCTAAACTACACATTTACGCTGGATAAATAAACCACGTAATTTGCATGTTTTTGTGGGTTGAATTTACATATCTGTTATTATTTCAATAACTAACCTCTAATGTCATTGTTTGTGTCCTGAGAGATGTTTGGGTCAGATGACGTCCCCCCAGAGATGCCCTCAGCAAAAGGTTCCCCACTATTGTGACTGAGGGCCATCTCTTCTGCAGAGTGAGAGTGGTGTGGTAGTGGATCCCCACCTGTTCTGCCTTTTTCACATTTCCTATAATGGAGGTCAAATTTGATCTTCAGCAAGCAAGAAATTTGACACTTGTATCCAAGCATTTTTGTGCTACATTCAAGTGGACAATATTAAATATCAGCAGTGTGAAGATGGTCTGCTATAATTCAATTTTTAGAGACATCTCATGATCAATATGTGCCTCATCAAGGCAGAAGAAAAACCAGCAAATAAAAGTCTCAGATGTGCTCTTCATTTCTCTAAATGGCTGTATATTTTTAGGATACAAAATTTTTGCAATTGTAATGGATCTAGAAACAGACTGCAATAAATGTCAGCTATTTATTTAAGTACCAGTCATTCAGGCATTGTATGCCCTATTTGTTGTTGGATGCAACATAAAATACATTTTGATGGTAAAGAGGTGGTAAGGTGGTCAAGTGATTAAGAAACTACTACTAAATGCTTTTAATGCCAAAACAGCTGACGTCAGTCAGTAAACCCTTGATGAGATGAAAATACTGAATTTTATTTTTTTCCAAACGATGGATACTCATTAACTGTGGTCTATGTGTGCTATGTACCCAATGCAGAAAGACATAAACATTTTTAACCATTTGGTTATTTATTGTAAGTCACATCATTATTACGACCTTAACCAGAATTATCGTATATTGCATGTTTTCTTAATGTTCACCAGAACAGTGACCAGATAAGATAACTGTTAGCACATAAACCAGAAAGAACTTACCTACTCTCTTGTGGCCCCTTCCGCAGATATCCGGGAGACAGCATTCGTCTACGCCATCACAGCAGCGGGGGTGACACATGCTGTGACCCAAGCCTGCAGCATGGGAGAACTCCTGCAGTGTGGATGTGAAGCGACCAGAAACAAAGCTCCTCCAAGACCGCCTTCATCATCTTCATCTGGGGATGGGATTAAATGGGAATGGGGAGGTTGCGGCGATGATGTCGAATTTGGTTATGAAATGTCCAAAAAATTTATGGATGCCAAGAGGAGGAGAGGGAAAAGTGACATCAGGACACTCATTAACCTTCACAACAATGAGGCCGGGAGGCTGGTAAGAAACACGTTCACAAATTTCTCCGGTTGCCCTAGATAAATAGGGGGGCAGATTTTGTAACTGCTACTGTGTTTAACACAGATCACACATTTCCAACCTGTTGCCTGTTATTTGGAATTTTTCCCTCATTTTATGAACATTCAAAAGAGTAAGACAGCCTGTAGCTGTACTTATGCAGTTGTGTAAGCTGATAGTTTTACAAGAATTAGATTTCTGAAACAAAAAAAAGATATTTTGCTTTTAAGCCTTCGAGGCAGACAGTTTTTAACATTTTCAGTCACTGAAGGAGATTTAATTTTATCTCAAAAATAGTTAAATGTTATGGCAGTTTTTTAATGCAGTTCTTTCTATTTGGAGAAGTAGTTGCACAAGAGCCACATTTAGTTTTTACATTCATTTCGGCTAGGGTCAAAGTAAGGTACAGAAGAACAGAGGAGACAAAAGTTTTCGGGATGTCGTCCACTTAAAGCATTAGTGAGAAACCATTTTGAGTATTAAAAAAAGGCACGTTAATTCCCAGAGGCTGAGAAACAAGCGTGCTGCGATGCGTTTACATTTCTGTTTTTTGTGCATGCATGCATACTTCTTTACCCGTTTAGTTAGTGTGCGAGTATATGCCTAAGTGAACAGGTGTGTGTGTGTGTGTGTGTGTGTGTGTGTGATGGGTTAATTATGTGCAGTATAGGTGAATGATCTGTTGTCAAGGCTTGTTAGATGTAGGAAGGCCAGAGGCAACATGGATGGGAAGGGGGGTTGGGGAAAAATTCCTTCGAAGTAGCGTCTGCTTTTATCTTACCTACCTATCAGTTAGTGTTTGTGTGAGCTTGCGTGTTTGTATGATGTGATGGCTTTGTCTGTGATATATTATGAGAGCACAATAATAAATTTTAAATTCCTTTGTCCTCTGGTCATTTTTTTAAACCAACATGCCTCACTTTGACGCGCAAGTTAAAAAATTTTTTTTAAGAAACGTTTCTCTTTTTTTGTGTTTTTTCACCTGGTGGCCCTCCCTCACCTATCTTTTTACACCTTTCCCCACTAGGCCGTGAAGCTCCACATGCGGACTGAATGCAAGTGCCACGGACTGTCAGGGTCGTGCACCTTGCGCACGTGCTGGAAAAAAATGCCTCATTTCCGTGAAGTGGGTGACCGCCTCCTGGAGCGTTTCAACGGTGCTTCCAAGGTGATGGGCGGCAACGATGGGAAAACCCTGATACCCGTCGGCCAGAACATAAAGCCGCCGGACAAGCAGGATCTGATATATTCTGACGAATCTCCAGACTTTTGCCTCGCAAATCGGAAAACTGGCTCGCTGGGAACGCGGGGTCGCATGTGCAACAGCACTGCCATGGACATCAGCGGCTGTGACTTGCTGTGCTGCGAGCGAGGCTACAGGGAGGAGACGGTGGTGATCGAGGAGAACTGCTTATGTCGTTTCCATTGGTGTTGTGTTGTCCAATGTAAAAAGTGCATGGTACGAAAAGAACTTAGTCTGTGTCACTGATGAACTGAGTTAAAGAGTGTTCATATACTTTAATTATAACCACTTCTGTTACTTTTTAGGTTCTTGCTTTTGTCTTGTTGACATGAAAGAAGGAAAGGATGTAAACCTCCATGGTTATCCATTCTTTATGTTTTACAGTCAAATAACACAAACAAAACCTTTAATTTGAAATCTCACAAATTACTGTTTGGTTCCTGAGTTTTGAACAAATAGCCAAAGTATCTGAACTACCTATTCTCTGTTTTTTTTCAGTTATTTTTTGACCATGGACCAAAGAATTTTCCCTTTCAATAAGTTAGAGGTATAATGCACAGAGGGTCTATTATTGACTAGCTAGGAAAGTCTCCTCCCTCCACCACATTTATAACAGAGCTTTGTGTAGCTCTTAAACCAAAGAGGTGTCTGGATCAGTAAAGTGATTAGTCTGATGTATTCAATACAAGCTGACAGAGACCCTATCGGGTTTCACATAAACTTGTAAGGTTGTAGAGAGTCTGTTTTGTAATGTTTGTTATTTAAATTCATTCATAGATGTTATGGTCTATCTTCAATATGCTGTAGGGTAATAAAAATATAAAAATGTCGGCATTCAGTTACTTTTGTTTTATATTGATATGTGTGTTGATAGAATTTGTTGTATTTAGCATCTTAGCATCTTTAGCTTCTGTATATCACAGGCAACAAGAAAAGCTAGTTTTTGACAATTGGAAACTACAATTATCAATATATTTTTGAATATATTTAAATATAATTATATGTTTTCCCTTTAAATATTTGCAGTGTACACACTAGTAAAAGTATTGACACCCCTTGAACCTTTACACATTTTGTCGTGTTACAAACTCTAAGTTCATGTATTTTACAGGGATTTTATGTGATAGACCAACACAAAGTAGACCATATTTGGGAAGAGTGAAGAAAATTATAGTTTTCCATTTTTATAGAAATACAAATCAGATAACTGTGGTGTATATTTCTATTTAGCCTTCTTTACTCTGATACCCCTAAATGAAGTTCTGTTCCAGCAATTGCCTTTAGAAGTCACCTAATTAGTAAATAGTTCACCTGTATGCTATCAGTATAAATCCAGCTGTTCTGTAAAGGCCTCAGAGGTTTGTTAGAGAACAATAGAGAACAAGCAGTATCAGAGGAACCAAGGAACAGAGTAAGCAGGTCAGTGATAAAGGTGTAGAGAATTTAAAAGCAAGGTTAGTTTTTTTTTTTATGCAAACAAGCTCTGAAAACCTCAGTGATCACTGTTCAGTCCATCATCCAAAGATCTGTAGTGCGACACAACTGCAAACCTACAGAGACATGTCCCTCAACCTAAACACACAGGACAACAATGAACAGAGAAGAAGCCAGGCTGATCGTGACTCTTGAGGAGCTGCAAAAATCCAAAGCTCTGGTGGGAAAATCTGTCAACAGGACATCTGTCGGGTGTGCACTTTACAAATCTGGCTTATAATTTCAAAGCCATAAGACCCCTCAAGAATTCCTTTTTTTCATGTTTCCCACAAGTCTTGTAGTGGACATTCTGTTTAAAAGTATTGACTTGGGGCAAATGCACACCACACTTGTATGAATTTTTTGAAAGGATTTTAAATAAACTATGAATCAACTTTCTGTCCATTTTACTTTTATCCAACTGCATTTTGTTGGTCTGTTGCATAAAATCCCCAAAAATACATTGAACTTGTATATATAACTGTTTATTGATGTAGGAAAATGTATAAAAGTTCAAGTTGTGTAAATAAAACACAATCCAATAGAACATGGACAGCAAAAACAAAATATGCAAGTTTCTAATTATTTTGCTACTGCTTTAGAATATGCCAGAAGCGAAAGTTTTCACATTTTTTATAGCCATCCTTCTAAATATGCCCATAAAGTTAAAGAAATCCTCTACCTATAGACATGTAAAGAAGTATAAATGTGCTAAAGCTTTTAACATATTTGTCTTAGCAAAATAAAACTAGGACTGACCAACTTTAAACAGACAGAAGTGTTTGGGCGGTTTGGTTTGAGGATCACAACATAAATCTACATAATTCTCCCCACATGTAGATTTGGCTGGAAAGTAAAGGAAAGACTGCTCACCTCCATCTCTCTCAGAAGCACTCTGGATATAAAAGATGTCTCAGACTTACAACCAATCAGCTTGACAAAAACAAATGTGGGGTTGGTGGTTTCAGAATTTAAAGAGGAGCCATATTTTCCTTTATTTTTTGGCATAAAGAAATTGTTTATTCAATTGTTTCTATTTGATTTGCTACGGAGAGCTACTAAAACTATGCACTTTGGTTGCTAGTTATTTTTTGAGATTGTGCATAATAAATTTGTGTTTGTATGTCTGTATGCTTGTGTGTGTGTGTGTGTACTAAAACAAACTACCCATGACTATATAAGTTGGCCAGTTATTCTTCTGTGGAGATAAAGTACATGTGCTGGTCACCAAAAGCACGCATCCCACTTGGAATAGGATACTTTTAATCGCTGATCATTTCTTTAGAAGTATGTTTTGCATAAGGCTACTTTGTCATCTCATTTAGACTTTTCAAGGTTTATTAAACAACAATGTACGCAATGTAATGCATAATGAACCCATACAGTACAATGCTTTGTGTGTTTTATAAAGGGTTTTTGTGTCTGACTCGGAGTCGGAGATTTATCTTATTTTACCATTAATTATTCAGTCACCTATGTGTGTTCTGATATTAACGTTTATTTTGTCAATTAACTTTTAATGTCCCTTTAACTCAAGATAGTCTTCATCTACATTTTACCATTACTTTCAACTTTATTCACTTACAAGACCAACCACTGATTATGGCAATAAGTTTAAAAATAAACCATGCTACTTTCATGTGTGTATTAGTGGTTGATGACATCACACAGGACAACAAGCATCAACACTGATAGGCAAAGATTAACATCAGGCAGGAAGGTTTGGGGTATTCACCCTGTATTAGTGAGCACTATGGTGGACAGATTTTAGACATTGAGGAATGTAACTCAGAAAAGTATAAACACGATGAAGAGCAGACCACTTAAGAGATTGTTGAAAGTGGATGAACCCAAGCCATGATAGGTGGTGCCATTATAGACGCTGCCATATTAGCAGCGAAGCTAAAGAAAACAGTAACGCAGACATTTATCTTCTCCAGGACCTAAATTGAGTCTCTTTGAATATTTGACTGAGTGGACTAGTTTTGACTAGTTAGGTTAAATACGAGCACAGTGGCCGTGCTTGCAGTTATGGAATATATTCAAATTCAGCATAGTATGCAAAATAGACTAAATAGCTTTGTGACTTATTAACACCTGAATTATCTTCACCCCACTAGTGTTTACTAAAAAATGCTATTAGGGCACTGCAGTTGGAGCTAGCTGAGGCACATCAACCAGGCCACATGTTTGTATAACAACTTTGCTTGAAAGATTTTCTTACAGACCATCAAAGGTGAAATCTGGCCACTCCAGTGTGCTGCTGCAGTAAACACCACTACACCATCAAATCAAAAAGAAATAAAGGAAAATAATGCAAGGATAAGTAGTCAAACAGACTCTGCTATATTGACCTCTACCTTCTGTAACAACAGCAAAGGCATGCAAGCTAGGAACCATAGTTTTGAATGGGGTAGACTTTATTTTAGTCAAAAGTTGAAACTAAATATTTACCTATGTTGCATAAATAGACTAAATAGACAAGCTTGAAAACACTGAAGTATGGGTGGTGGCAGCATCTTGTTGTGTGGGTATTTCGTTGCAGGAGGGACTGGTAAAATTCACAAAATAGTTGGACCTATGAGGAAGGAACATGATGATGAAAGACTAAAGCAACATCTCAAGACACCAGCCAACATTTGAATGTTGGGCACAAATATCTTTCCAATGGACGACCTTAAGAACAGCACCAACATACAGTAGTTACAAACTAAGGACAACCGTCAAAATTTAGGAGTGAACATCACAAAGATCTGATCTCGATCTCATAGAAATGTTGTGGGCCTAGATGAAAAGATGTGTGGGCAAGGCAGCCCACAAACCTTTTACCAGTTTTATCTGAAGGAATGGGCCACAATTTCAGCAAACTAAGGCTTGTAGAAGCTTGTAGAAGGAAACCAAAAGTGTTTGACCAAAGTCAAAAACTAGGGAAACATATGCAAACATACATTTTGTATTTATGCAAAACATCTAAATTTCAAGTAATGAAAAAATAATTTTTTTCATTATTTTGCTCAAATAGAAAACATTCTGCAAATCCCAACTGTTCTAAAACAAGAAAATATTGAGACTGGTTTAATATGAGAAAGAGAGGAAAAATGTGGGTGAAGCGCTGATGGTGTAGGGGTTAAGCGCGTGACCATATACCGAGGCTACAGTCCTCGAAGTGGCTGTCACAGGTTTGAGTCCCAGACCCAGCGAAATTTGCTGAATCTCTCTCTCCCCTCTTTTCTGTCTGCCTACTGTCAATAAATAAATAAAGGCCACTATTGCTGAAAAAATATCTTTAGAAAGATGGGAAAAATGTTATTTGTCTTTTTATAGTTTATGTAAATACCTGATTTCAAATGAGTATTAGGACCATGGCACAGGTCAAAACAAAATGTAAAGTGAGTTTTAATGATACTTCACAGAAAGCTCTGGCGAACTGCTTTAAAAAAACCTCTGAAAAACAAGGGGTATCTACAAAGAGTTTTAGCTTGAAACCCTGAACCCTGCAGTTAAAAAAAAAGTTATGGTATGGAAGAGTGTCTTATTTTATGTTTAAGGTGTTGTTAACAGGGAAAGAAATGGTCAGTATTAGACAAAATGTTTTTAAAAAGTAAAAAAAATGTACAACATGAGAACTGAATTTCAACAGGAAGTAGTTTTAATAGCAATCCAATGTCGCCAAAACTCAATATGCTCACCTAAAAAGTGGTTAAGAAAGCTATAGCCGATTCCGTTTGGAATGACTGAGTCAAATTCCTAGTTTAACAGTATGAATGGATGTGAAATAAGTAAATGTTGCTAGTTGAAGCACGCAATGTTGAATGTCATGGTTGACATTGCTTGGTGGTCGGGGACAGTGCCTCTGGACTGGCAGACTGGGGTGGTGGTCCCCCTTCATAAGAAGGGAGACCGGAGGGTGTGTTCCAGCTATAGGTGGATCACACTCCTCAGCCTCCCTGGTGAGGCCTATGCCAGGGTATTGGAGTGGAGAGGAGAGTCCGGCCGATAGTCAAACCTCGGCTTAAGGGGGAGCAGTATAGTTCTTGTCCCGGCCGTGGAACACTGGACCAGCTCTACACCCTCTGCAGGGTACTTGAGGGTTCATGGGAGTTTGCCCAACCAGTCCACATGTGTTTTGTGGACCTAAAGAAGACATACGTCCCTCATGGTGCCCGGTGGGGGGGGGTGCTCCAGGATTAAAGAGTCGCGGGGCCCTTTATTAGGGGCCATCCGGTCTCTGTACAAGCGGAGCAGGAGTTTGGTCTGCAGTGCCGGCACTAAGTCGGACCTGTTTTCGGTGCATTTGGACTCTGACACGCTGGAGCGACTATGTCTCTCAGCTGGCCTGGGAATGTCTTGGGCTCCCCCCGGAGGAGCTGGAGGAGGTGTCTGGGGAGAGGGACGTCTAGGTGTCTCTGCTGAGTCTGCTGCCCCCGCGATGTTGCATTTCTGAAGCTGTTCTGTATGGTGGAATATTAAAATTTATTTACATGCAATTGTTATCATTGAATATTGTCATTCATTATTACATTTCATCAGTTGCAGTATAATTTGGTCCAGTGTAGTTTTAATGAGTTTAAAGAGTTTTCGCATTTATGATTTAAAAAAACTAGATCTTTACAGTCACTCTGCGTCACCCAACAAGAAGATTTGCTGTTTTCAAGTGTTTATGCTGCAGATATGAGAAAAAAACAAGGCACTGGGGGATGGGTTAGGCGGAGGGCAGCAGGCCTCCCTCAGGTTTAGCTGCACAAGTTGACACAAGTTCATATTTTCCAGGAATTTGCTGCTCAATGGTGTGTCGCACTTTGGCCAGAGGTTGTGCTTAAGTCATTGCAACGAAGGCCAAAAGAGGAGGAAAATGCCAGGGGGTACTCAGCTCCTCCTGGCCTCTCAAACCCCTCTCCTCTGGGCTTCAACCTGCACAAACCTTCAATGTTGCGTAGGCAAAGCCAGAGAAAATAGACAAGAGAGTGGATAGATTTATTGGCGCGTTGGTATAAATATAGTCCCCTGCCGACGTCTGTGTGCATGTGACTGTCTTTTTAGTGTGTGTGTGTGAGTTTAAGTCTGTCGGAGAGTGTGGTCAGGCCATGCTGGGAGTATTTTTCCATGTGTCCCTTTGAGGAATGCAAGATCATCCCTAAGAGAGATGAGTTTATGTCTCCACCTATGTTGACTGTTAAGTGCTTGCATAAAAACACCAGCCTCATTCAAAGCATTAATGAAGGGGTGCCACTGTAAATGGGTGTACAGTATTATGTGAAGACAGTAAATCAGTCCGATAAATAGTGGCTTGTCATTGCTTATCAGCCACAGTGAATCCTTGGTGGTCTGCTTTTGTTTTCCATGCACTTACTCCCAAAAATGAAATAGAGCATAATTATGATGTGTAAGGAACATGATACATGGTTTTCAAATTTCTTATAAATGCAAATCTGAAAACTTTGCAAAGCATTTGTTATCAGTTCCATCAAGTCGCTACTTTGTAGAACTACATTTTGCTGAAATTACAGCTGCTAATCCTTTAGGGTATGTCTCTTCCAGTTTTGCACATCCATAGATTCCAAATTTTCCCAATTCTTATTTACAAAATAGTTCAAGGTCAGACATATTGAACAGAGGGCATCAATTGGATTTAGGCCTGGACCTTGACTGGGCCATTTAAACACATGAGTATTCTTTGGTCCAAACCATTCCATTGTAACTGCTGGTTTGTGTTTAGGGTCATTGTCCTCCTGGAAGGTGAACCTCTTTCCCAGCCACAAGTCTTTTGCAGCCTCTAGTAGGTTTTCTTTGTATTTAGCTCATCCGTATTCTCATCCATAAGTTTACTTGTCCCACACAGTTATAGTTTTCCACCATAAATTAAACAATGGTTTTCTTCTTGTCACTCTTCCATTTAGTTATGATACAAACAGCATAAAGGGTTGTTGCAGGATTTAGAGCTTCTACTCTTGGCTTTATACTGGAAGCTACTCCTAGCCAAGGCCTTAATTGGAATTCAATCACCATAGAAAAAATACAAACAATCAAAACACACAGAATGTCTAGCAATCCCCAGATCTTTTGATGCAACTATAATGTAAATAAATTGTTTGGTTACATATGCATCCATTGGTTCTTTTTTTGGTGTGGCAAACCCCAAACACCCCTAGGCAGTGGAACATCCAAGAAGCCGCTTGTCTATATAAGGCTTTGGAGGCCTCCTGCCCTGGTTTCACATTCTGCCTTGGAAAAACACTTGAAGTTAAGATGAAAACAAGCAACACATAATCATTGCATTAACAGTAGATCACAACACTAACAATGCAACACAATTCTGTATGTTGACCAGATGTCACAAAATAAAAAGAATTTTGTAATCATTGGTTGTTTGTTTATATCATCTGTAAGATACTTATCTGAAAGCATGGGTTACCCCATAATAGTTGTTCCATCAACACATTCTCCCAGAGGTGTGAATTTCGGCAGCTCCTCTAGAGTTAGTGTTGGCCTTTTCAATGGTTCACTGCTAAAGGCCATCCTTGATTTGCCAGTTTAGGAGTCTAAATAGGTATCAGGCAATGGACAGCTCTCGATGAGATGCATAAAGCCTGGGTTCTTGTTCAATATCTGAACCCTGCTACAACGTTCTCCACAACAAATCAATTATACTTAGGGGTATCAGAGTAAAGGGGTCTGCAAACTAAACCATGCCACACTTTTTTTATAATTTTTATTTGTAAAATACTATTAATACCATGTATTATTTTCTTTCTGCGTCACAGTTTTGCCCTCCTTTGTGTTGATGTTTCACATCAAATGTGATGTTGTAACATGAAAAAATGTGTGACTGTTTAAGGTGTACAGTGCAAGGCACTGTATGAAAAGGAACAAAAGTGGAGAATGAGAGAATACACGGGAATAAGGAAAAACAGACGTTGACAGAGAGAGCTGAAGTAACTTGACACTATTATGCTCCTCCGTATGTGTGAACTCTCCCCCAATCCCCTATCAATCTAGAAGTGAGATGTTGCTTACACAAAGGGCACATCTAGAGATCTACCCCGCATGGGGTTTCATCTGATACCAATGACTGTAAGTATAGGAGTGGGAGAGATCGATGTACAGTGTGAAACATGCTTAAAAAATGCCGCGAAATGAAGCAGTCTCACATATTTTACAGATAAAAAATACGCTCAAAATTGTATTAATCATCAAAAAATACTAATGTTTACTTCCTCAGAGTCACACATGTTCGAACGCATGCACCACACAAAACCTCCAACTTGGCTTGCACACTTGGAAGAGACAGTGATCCTTATAAGTTAATGCAGGCCCTGGAGGTGATGGCTCAGCTGCTGCTTCCAGAGCCCACCCAAAGAGGCTTCTAGTGCTAAGAGATATAATAGTCCATTTTCTGCACTACACCATGTCTTTAACTTGTAAGCAATGCTTGCCTCAGGACCCTTAAATGACATTTACTGTACAAGCAAACACGTCTGGGGGGGATTGGACTTGACTTATCTTGCGCAGGGCTGTTCCTGAACATGAGTGGCGTGCTAAGCTGAATAAATTGCTTCTCAGATAAAACCCAGCTAGAGTAGTTTCAGTTTAAAATGTTCTTTGGCAAAGTGACTGCAATCATTTCAGAAATATCCTATATGGGAAAATATGATTGGCTTCCTGAAAGGAACCTGTCATCGTTGCAACATCCTGAAACAACACTCGCTCTGAGAAAGACTCACTGGCCCACATCGCTGTGGTGGGTGGATAAACACAGAGATGACCTCGCAGTGTATCTTTTTCACTCATCCTCTCTCCCTTGCTCTAACACCCCTAAAATTCCCTATTTTCCCCGCATTTTTGTCTCTTTCTTTTCCTCTCTTTGTCACACATGAAACCCTCCTTTTTATTGTGCCATTTATCAAACTCTGTCTTTCCACCCCGACTTTTCTCCTCTTTTTCTGTTATCTAGGGATGTGAGTCCGGGGCTGCCAGAAGTTGGTGGGAGACCGAGGGCAGCTGTTGTCAGCTGTGGCTGGTTTGGCTCAGGGTCCATTCCTTTGTGAAGATGGGGCAGACTTCTTTCACTCCTGAACAGAGATAATAAACATCGCTGTTTGTACAAAAACACACTTGAAAAGCCTTGAAATGAAGAAAACAAAAAAGCTAACCAAAGTGCTTGCATATGTGTTGGGGCAAACTGTGATGAGCACAAGCAGCATCCTTTCCCAATTTTTCCCAAGTGGGCTGAAGATAAATGAGCAACAATCTCCTAGAACAAAGGACAAAACTCCCTCTCTGTTAAAAATATTCTGTAACACATTATTACCTTTACACACACTGTTACTTTCATAGTGTCTGAACTGCTCTGTTTATGCCCAGTATAGCAAGATTAAAGTTTACCAGGACTAATTTTATTTCAGAGTGCAACCACTTACATCCAGTTTATTGTTTGCATACCCTCGTCATGAGCATCAGTCACATAACAATTCTGGGCTTTTATTGATGCATTTTAACTTCCATTCTTTGGTATGATGTTTTATGATAATTAAACAAACAGCTTCAGTAAATAAAAAATAAAAAACAAGACTATAGTGCACAAGTTCGAAATTGTATGGATTATTTCTAATCCACACAGGTCCGAAAGCAAATAACACCTGGACCACAGACTTTTTGTAGTCATCAGCAAACTTCTGGCATAATTTTGGTTGAATATTTGACCCCTCTTTTGGGTTTCTTGGCAGGGACCCAGCTTTGAAACATAGCCCATAAATTTTCAACAGTGTGGAGGTCAGAGTCATTCCAGGAGTTTAAGATCAACTTAATGTGACCCATTCCAGAACCAGTGTTGATGAGTGTTTTTGCGATCATCGTCCTGTTGGAACACCCAATTGTGTCCAACATTGAATTGTCTAGCTGCTGATTTGAAGTGAAGTTGATGAGTTTGAAGGGTAGTCCTCCTTTTTCCATATTTAATCAACTTTGAAAAATACAAGTTTTGTCATTTTGACTAAATACCTCAATGTGTTTTGGTGTTCTTACAAACAATACCAAAGTGATGATGCATGCAAATAACTCACATTTGCATACAATTGTTTCACTTGATGATAGCTCTTCTTGGTGGAATTGGAAAAGTTTATTTAGATTATTTAGTCTGCTGGCAGAGTGGCATCTCTTAAGCCTAGTCCACATATTTAGGTATAGATGTGGTGAGAGTTTTACAAAAGTGTAACAACAGCCTGCTTTGTCCACTTTCTGTCCTGTTGGAACACATAGCTCTGTCTATGTTTTAATCATTTGATCCAAGCTGTAACAAATGAAATCATGTAACAGATGAAAGGACACTGGTAAGGATGTTCAAAAAAAAACGAAGAACCTAGAGGATTTAAGATTTTTAGTAACTGGAGTCATTGGAGTCAATGTGAGACTTTCAAACCTAAAAACACTTTGCCACCTGTTATGCAAGGTGGTGGTAACTTTATGATGAGGAACGGGTCCACTGGCAGAGGTATTTGTGCATTGCACAAAGCGGGTGGAAGAGTGAGCAACGCTCACAGAAACTTAGGCACCATTGCTTGTTCCAGCAGAATGATATTCCCAAATATACAAGATTTTGGTTTTGAAATGGACCTAACACTAACATTCTTAAATGGGCCCGACCTCAGCCAAATATAAAATTTGTGAACCATGCTTAAATGTCTGGTCTGTGTCAGGAAACACCTTTAAATTAATTTCTGATATGAAGAGTGGTCAAGTATCCAGCCAGAATAATGCTGTATTCTCCCACTATTGTTTATCATAAAAGATGTGAAAGTCTATATGTATTATTTTGGCCATGTTTAATTTTGAAAAAAATCCACAATAAATGTAAACTCTTGGACACAATTCTTGTTGGTAATATTCTTTGTTGTAAGAATTTTGTATGTTGTAAGAAAATCATACAAACAAAAAAAAACTTCAAATGCGTCCTTAAAAGCCTAAAATTAACTATTATAATTAACGATTTTTCTTGTCTATGATGAGTGTATCTAAACTTTTCACCAGCATTTTATGCCACCGACCTTTAATAGACAAAATACATAGAGACTGTTTTGGTGTTTGAACACAAGATGGCAGCCTTGGAGCAGAAAGCTGAACTACCGAACTGCATCATGTCAGTTTTTTTCAACTTCACTGATTAGATCAGGATAATGACAAAATCAGTTATGCTGTATCTCACCTAAACTAACTTAAATAGAAATCAAATTTAATATTCAATTATAACTAATGCAGTAAAAAAATTCACAGGCATGGTTGAATGTACAAGAGTTGTTTTCGACAACATTGTGTGTCCCAGAAAAAAATCGATTGATATTTCTTCATCTTAGTAACTTCTGTGACTCCTCCAACTGTTCTTTCTGCTGCAATTATAATAAAGCTCTCAAACATTCTTGGATCTGATGCAACTGCTACCTTGCATACCTTTGTAGGACAACATGCACACACACAAAAGCACAAGTGTGTGCACACACAGAGATTGTAAGTAACAAACATTTACAGATAACAATGGCACGCAAACATGCTACAATCATTCCTAATTAGGGATGCCCTAAGGTAAGTGAGGCAGCACAAAAAACAAGCACATCTCATTTTGGCGAGGGTGAACGTGTGGGTTTGGATGTGTGTGCATAAATTCATCCATATGTGTAAGTTTGGTGTCATTTACTTCTAGAATGACTCAATTAACCTATTTATATCAGGAGTCTGCTCTCCAAACACTTAAAAGGCAGCTTTATTGTAAGTCTATCAATCCAATTTATAAAAAAATGTGTTCCTACGCTACATTCCTCTATTACCAGAGTGCTTCCAGACGCCTGTTGATAACCATTTTCAGCACTCGAAACGGTTGTTTTTAACTCTTTGAAGGTTTCTAAGCTATTATACACTGTTAGTAGCGTGATGGAGAAGATAAGGAATACTGATTTTCAGAGGTCACATACTAGGCTATGTACAGCACACTTCTAGGTTTTCCTGTTAAAGATGTGTTAAAAAAAAAAACTTAAAATCAATGTGCGTTTTATTGCAAAAGCAGGTTCTTACACTGAAAAGATCAGAAGTATCAAATTTATAATTGATTTAAATGGTTTAAGTAACTTTTTTTTTACCAAACCACTACACACTTTGGCACCCTTAACCATTCCTGTGAAGTAGATATCACTGAAGCATGTTTTAATTTATGCTTTACTTAGTAATCCATAACCTACGGTTTCCTTGAATTAAGAATGTGATTTGACACAGAATCCTTTTTTTGCCACTTTTCAAAACGGGAAAAACAATATATTTTTCTACAGAATTTGATTTTTCAGTTCCAAACAATCCAGGACGGTCTGGTGTGAAGCAAGAGATGAATGGTGGAAAATCCCATGGTGGAGGATGCTGAAGTGCTGTGGGCCTTTTTCTCTTCCAAATGCCCTAGATACTTTGCTAGAGTGCAATAACCTATAGGCTGTTGGAAATGCAATAACATTTTACATGAAAATCTGGGGAACCATTTTAAGAAACTAAAAATGAGTTGTCATTGGGCCATTCTGAAGGGATGTTGGTCTAAAACTATAACCAAATCAATGCAGACATTGTTTACACAAAATCAATCTCAGGTAAAATTCTGTAGAAACAAGAGCAAGGAAAGGAAGAAAGGAATCATGACTCTGGCAGATCTAGAGAGCAAAAGAGGAAGAAGAGGAAGAAGGAGGAGGGATGTGGTGTGGGGTGTTTGTGACTTAGTTAAATAAAAAAAAACGCTGTTATTACTTAGATATCCTACACACTGATAAGGTACACAAATTAAAGATTGGGTTTAAAAAAGTGTTGCTACTGCAATGAATGTTTAAATTATTTAAAGGCCTTTTGCACATCTTCAGCAGAGGATGCAAATAATACATTTGAAGGCTGCTGTATGTTCCTGTTAGATTGATTCAAAGAAGGTATTTAAAACAAAACACCAAACCTCTGTCATTGTAGGAACAAAAATGTAAATTGGTTAGAAAGTACAGAAAGGGCAAAAATTAAGCATACTCTTTTTTAAGTTTGTGCTTCTGTTTACTTTTATTTGATACCTCTAATACATTATATTAACACATAGATATATATTGTAAAACTGTGCTGTGTACAACAAACCACTTTCCAATGTAAGAAAAGAAAGTGGAGCAAAGGCTTTACTGGTACTGTTGTGTTTCTGTTTTAAAGGAGAAAGTGCATTCTTCTTGCTTTAAGAAAAATAAAAAAAACAGACTTAGCAATTTAAAAGCAAAGCAAAAATAAAAGTGGATGGGAAGCAAGATGGGTTCTGAAAAACATAGTCAATTTACTTTTTCCCAAAGAATATTGCCTAAAAATATTTTTTTTCACCAGGGGAAAGGAATAGTCATGGAAGTTCAGCATTCTGCTTTGGTGCCTATTTTGTTAAAGGGAACCTCAGCAAACTTTTGTCATCCCTTGTATTTGTGTATCTCTGTGCGTTGTGTGAGTCATTGGGATAATCCAAAATAAAGCCAGTTCGCACTACCCGAGGATATTTTCATTCCCTGCAAAGACTAGTTAATTGGTTGGAGTCATACTGAGGCCACCCTCATGGGATTGCAACACAGATACAAGACATAACAGTGAGAAACAACTTTTGTTCCGATTTCTAATAACATGCATGTGTTACTGGTACTGGAGAGGTAGAGTGTGTAATACATCTACAGCAAAGCATGCGTGGGTGCATTCTTTACAGTTTGTTAAAATAAATTGAAATAGAGAGAAAAACAGGATGCCGAAGATAATATTAAATGTCAGATATGGTGAAGAAATTTAAATCCCTGCTGATTTACCTGCTGATATAAATATTCTTTCCCTGTTCTCGTGAAAGACACAGCCATGCAGTGTTACTTGTTGCTTCAGCTCAGTTGTCCAGGGAGATAAAATGGGATAGGAAAACCTGACTCACAGGAAGACAGAAAAAAATGAGGTGAAGCGTGTTAGGAAAGGTAAGCAGAACTTTCGTCTCTCTCTCTTCTTTTAAACCATTGCTTTAGTGTTGTCCCAATGATTTTATAGTTAACTGAGAATATAAGATCTTATTTCTCTCTTCATTACATACAGTGCTGTGAATAAGTCCTTCCAGATTTCTTCTGTTTATCCTTTTTTGTCACACAGAAATGTATCATCTAACAAATTTTAAGACAAGACATAGATAACCTAAATACAAAAATGACGATATCATCCAGAACCCAGAACAACATCTAAAGCATTGTGGGCTTTACTTGCCTCAATTAAAGTTCATGATTGAACAATAAGAAAAAGACAGAAAAAGTCCATGTGTCAAGGTGAAAACCACTGCTGAGTAAAAAGAACACAAAGACCTGTCTCACAAAACAAAAACATAAAACCTAACTTCAAACTTAGATCTGACAGAGATGATGGGGTATGACCTTAAACAGGTCATTCATGATTAAAAACTCCTCAATGTAGCTTAAAACAGCTTTGAGCAGATGGGAGCAAAGTTTATCCAGAGTGATTTAAAAGACTGATTGCTAGTTGTTGCAATGTGTCACAAGTTAGACATTGCCCAGTTACAGTATTAGGTTTAGTGAGCAATTTCTTTTTAACATGGGGTCAGGTTGGTTTTTCCTCTTAATAAATAGAATCATCATTTGGAAACTTCATTTTACATTTACTCAGGCTATATTTGTCTGATACTAACATTTCTTTCATGAATCTAAAACAATAAATAAAAAATCAAAAAGATGAAAACTGCATAAAATACTTTTTTCACAACACTGTACCTGCTAAGCTATTTGCATTGTTTGTGTTCTTCCATCTCACCTCCACATGTTAAAAATACTCACAGATCACATGTCAAAAACATACTAACTCAAAGGCTTGTGCTCCTACACTATTTATGCACCTTCCATACTGTTAATGCTCTGAAATGTTTAGTACAGGGAATGTGCGTGTTAGTTTGTTACCAGATCTCAGGCTTGTAATTGGCAAACCTCTGCCCCGCCACTCTCCTCTGCTTAGCTTGTTTTCATCAGCTTGGTCCAAAACTCTCCAAGAAACATGAACTGAGCTTGAACTTTCGCCTCAGACCAAGGGTAGGACAAACATAAATCACGCTGTGGATGTCAAAAACATCCAAGGCGCTCGCTTTTGGAACAATAAAAATGCCTTCGTTTTCATTGCCATCTCAACCAATACAAAATCCATTCTGCTCACACTGTGTGTAATGTGGGCTGCTTAGTGTTACTGGTCCATTTGCTGAGGTTACTGGAGGCCAGGACACGGAGAGAGAGGATTAAGAATCTTGCAAAAACACCACAAGCTATTTTTGAATGCCTGTATATTGTAATTATTTCTGACTTTATCATAAATTCAATCACAGTAAACCACCTTCTGCCTAATTTGTGAGAGGATTTGGGTTTGGGTTGTTCCTGTGCTGCATTAAGTTGGGACAGTAACCAGGAATTCACTGATATTTTAGCAAAAATTAAAAGCTTTGCTGCACTTTTTGTAATGCAAACTCATTATATAAAAGGATTACATTTGTAATTGCCATAAAATGTTGCTTTTTTGTTCAAACATTACCTGTGGCTTTGCAAAGAAAGGTCACAATCAGCCAAGTTGCCATGGTTTATTGCCAAGCATGTAACCAAGTTCTGCTGAACTGTAGATGGAAAATGTCTGTCTTCAGTCCACCATATTCTAACGTAAATTAGTACATCAGAATCTGAATCAGAATCAGCTTTATTGACAAGTTTGTACAGACAAACAAGGAATTTGCCTCTGGTATGATTTGCTCTCAATAATAAAAAAATATCTTTTTAAATGTACATAAATACAAAATTGATTTTACAGTTTGTTTTTTACAATCTGGACTGTCAAGTTATCATCAGAGAAACAGCCTGGCTGGAGTAAAAAACTGTCTCTGTGGCGGCTGGTTTTAGCAGACGGTGCTCTGTAGCACCACCTGAAGGTAAAAGCCTAAACAGTTTATGTGCAGGGTGTGTGGGGTCTGCAGAGATTTTAGCAGCCCTTTTCCTGACCTTAGAACTGTGCAAGTCCTGGATAGAGGGAATGTCAGCCCTGATGATTTTCTCTGCATTCCTGATTGTTTGTTTCAATCTGGACCTGGCCTACATAAGGTCATAGTTATGTTGCAATGTCCAGCGCTGCTTCAGCTTATTTTATTTTTTTACAGATGTTCACACAATTTCCTCAAGCACGCACTGATACACAGGAGAATTTGTGTTGAATTCTAAAATGGTGAGCATGCTAGCTACTAGAACAGAAAAGTATCCCAAAGCCATAACATTTCCAGCTTTATGCTTCATAGTTAGTATGAGGTTTCTTCCCTGGAACGATGTATTTAGTTTATGCCTTCTCAGCTGTTTTGGTATTCAGGTAATACACATTTAGACTCCTTTGTAGAAAGAAAATTATTCCAGAGGTCCTGGCTGTGTCTTAATTTATCTCTGGCAAATTTAAGTTGGCCTTCAGGTTTCTGTAGAGGGCAAATGTTTTCTTCTTGCATACCTCTGAATGTACAGGAATGCCTGTGGCCCACTCCATCAGAGCATTAATAAACTACAGGGGTTGGACAATGAAACTAAAACATCTCGTTTTTGAGCACAATAATTTATTAGTATGGTGTAGGGCCTCCTTTTGCGGCCAATACAGCGTCAATTCGTCTTGGAAATGACATATACAAGTCCTGCATAGTGGTCAGAGGGATTTTAAGCCATTCTTCTTGCAGAATAGTGGCCTGGTCACTACGTGATACTGGTGGAGGAAAACGTTTCCTGACCAAAGGTTTGGCTATAGCAGCCCGGCCGTGTATATTGACCCTGTGGAGCTCCCGACGGACAGTTCTGGTGGAAACAGGAGAGTTGAGGTGCACATTTAATTCTGCTGTGATTTGGGCAGCCGTGGTTTTATGTTTTTTGGATACAATCCGGGTTAGTACCCGAACATCTCTTTCAGACAGCTTCCTCTTGCGTCCACAGTTAATCCTGTTGGATGTGGTTTGTCCTTCTTGGTGGTATGCTGACATTACCCTGGATACCCTGGCTCTTGATACATAACAAAGACTTGCTGTCTTGGTCACAGATGCGCCAACAAGACGTGCACCAACAATTTGTCCTCTTTTGAACTCTGGTATGTCACCCATAATGTTGTGTGCATTTCAATATTTTGAGCAAAACTGTGCTCTTACCCTGCTAATTGAACCTTCACACTCTGCTCTTACTGGTGCAATGTGCAATCAATGAAGACTGGCTACCAGGCTGGTCCAATTTAGCCATGAAACCTCCCACACTAAATTGACAGGTGTTTCAGTTTCATTGTCCAACCCCTGTATAATTTGCTGTACTATAATGTACTTTTCTAATCATATTAACAACTCAAAGCAGTATACACTAGAGCCACATTTACCCAGTCGCACTCACAGGGGCACACGCACTCATGCACAGGTCCATAGGTAGTTTAGGATTAAGTGCCCTGACCAAAATCATTATATATTATATTATATTATATTATATTATATTATATTATTTTATATTATATTATATTATATTATATTATATTATATTATATTATATTATATTATATTATATTATATTATATTATTTAAATTTTCAATCAATAGCTACAACTCTTTTGTGCTGACATATGGCATTGAGTGTAAAGACATAACAATATTTTCACATAACCCTGTCCTGTCTGACCATTTTTTAATAACCTTTGAGTTTAATCTAACCGAGTACTCCACACCTGAAAGAAAATTTCATTATAGTATATCATTATCAGACAATGCTGTAACAACCTTTAAAGAATAATTTCCACTTTTGATTTCCTCATTATCACAGAAAAACACAGTGGAGTGCAATAATTTTGTTTCTTCCCCTTCACAAATTGATTCTCTTGTTCATAGTGTTACTTCATCATTGCGTGGTGCATTAGACAATGCAGCCTCCTTGAAAAAGAAGGTAATTTTTCATAGGAGGCTGGCTCCTTGATTTAATCCAGAGCTGCGTACTTGCTGCGTACTTTAAAGCACAATGTTAGAAAATTGGAGAGAAAATGGCGCTCTACACACCTAGAGGGTTCCTACTTAATCTGGAAAAATAGCCTACTGTTGTATAAAAAGACACTTCACCAAGCTAGAACAGCTTATTTCTCTTCATTAATAGAAGAGGGCTCGCCTCCACGCACAGCGTGGGCTCTGGAACCCATCTCCTTGAGAGGGGCTGGACTCTCTTCTACTCTGGAGTGGCCCACAGGGTGAGGCGGCGGGCTGGGGTGGGTTTGCTTGTTCCCCCCCAGCTCAGCCGTCTAGTGTTGGGGTTCACCCCGGTGGATGAGAGGGTCGCATCCCTGCGCCTTCGGGTCGGGGATAGGTCTCTGACTGTCGTTTCGGCCTACGGGCCGAGCGGTAGTGCGGAGTACCCGGCCTTCTTGGTGTCCCTGTCGGGGGTGCTGGATAGTGCCCCTCCCAGGGACTCCATTATTCTGCTGGGGGACTTCAACGCCCACGTGGGAAACGACAGTGACACCTGGAGAGGCGTGATCGGGAGGAATGGCCTCCCTGATCTGAATCCGAGTGGTGTTTTGTTATTGGACTTCTGTGCTAGTCACGGATTGTCCATAATGAACACCATGTTCAAGCATAATGGTGTTCATCAGTGCACTTGGCACCAGGATACCTTAGGCAGGAGGTCAATGATCAACTTTGTTGTCGTATCATCAGACCTTCGGTCGCATGTTTTGGACACTCGGGTGAAGAGAGGGGCTGAGCTGTCCACTGATCACCACCTGGTGGTGAGTTGGATCCGCTGGAGGAGAGAAAGCCGGACAGACTTGGCAGGCCCAAGTGCATAGTGAGGGTCTGCTGGGAATGCCTGGCGGAGCCCTCGGCCAGGGATGTATTCAACTCCCACCTCCGGGAGAGCTTTGACCAGATTCCGGGGGATGTTGGAGACATAGAGTCGGAGTGGACCATGTTCTCCGCATCTATTGTCGATGCTGCTGCCCGTCTTGGTGCCTGTTTTGGTGGCAATCCCAGAACCCGGTGGTGGACACCGGCAGTAAGGGATGCTGTCAAGCTGAAGAAGAAGGAGTCCTATTGGCTGTAGTTGGCTTGTGGGACTCCTGAGGCGGCTGACGGGACCGGATGCCTCCTGGACGCCTTCCTCGGGAGGTGTTCCAGGCACGTCCCACCGGGAGGAGGCCCAAGGGGCGGCCCAGGACACGCTGGAGGGACTATGTCTCTCAGCTGGCCTGGGAACGCTTTGGGCTCCCCCCGGAGGAGCTGGAGGAGGTGTCTGGGGAGAGGGACGTCTGGGTGTCTCTGGTGAGTCTGCTGTCCCCGCGACCCGGTTCCGGATAAGCGGAAGACGACGAGTACGAGTACGAGTACGAGTACAAGTAATAGAAGAGAACAAGAATAATCCTAGGTTTCTCTTTAGTACAGTTGCTAAACTTACACAGAGTCAAAGCTCTGTTGAACCATCCATTCCCTTAGCTCTCAGCAGTCATGACTTTATGGCATTCTTCCTAAATAAAATTTATTCTATTAAAAAGAAAATCTTTGACATACTCCCGAAGATGATTACTTCATCCTCCTATGATTAATCTATCTTTGGTAAATGGATATGTACCACAGGCTTTTAAGGTAGCTGTAATTAAACCTTTGCTTAAGAAACCTTCGCTTGATCGAGATGACTTAATAAATTACAGACCTATATCCAATCTTCCATTCTTATCTAAAATTCCTGAGAAAATAGTTGCTAATCAAATGTGTGAGCATTTACACAGCCATGACCTGTTTGAAGAGTTTTAGTCAGGCATCAGAGCTCATCATAGCACTGAAACAGCTCTCCTGAAAGTCACTAATGATATTCTTCTAGCCTCAGTCAATGGACTTGTGTCTGTACTTGTCCTGTTAGATCTCAGGGCTTTATTTGATACAGTCTATCACAATATTCTCTTAGAAAGGCTGGAATATGCTGTAGGGCTCAGGGGAACAGCGCTAGGCTGGTTTAAATCTTATTTGTCTGAAAGATTCCAGTTTGTTCATGTAAATGAATAAATCATCTCTAAACCCGGGGTTAATTGTGGAGTACCACGGGTTCAGTACTTGGGCAATTCTCTTTACTATATAAATGGTTTTCCAATAGGAAATATCAGGCAGCATAGAATAATTTTCACTGTTACGCTGATGATACTCAGCTTTACTTATCCATAAATCCTGATGAGCCCAACCAGTTAGATAGACTACAAGCATGTCCCGGGATTTTTTAAAAAAGAAACTGCTTAGTAAATCACTTAACTGGATGCATTAAATTGCCCCCCGAAAAAAAGTAAAAAACCCTTTGGGTGTTTTTTTACCAGGACATGTCATTTAAATCCCATATTAAACAGGTTTCTAGGTTTCCTTCTTTCACCTCCGGAACATTGCCAAAATTAGAAATATCCTATCCAGGATTGATGCTGAAAAACTAGTCCATGCATTTGTTACTTCAAACAAACTGCTACTGCTGATTCAAAATGCTGCAGCAAGAGTTCTGATGAAAATTAAAAAGAGAGATCATATTTCCCCTACTTTAGCTTCCCTTCATTGGCTCCCTGTTAAATCCAGAATAGAAATTAAAATTCTCCCCCTCACATATAAAGCCATTAATGATTTAGCTCGATCATACATCATACATCAGAGATCTGATTGTTCCATATGTTCCTAACAGAGCACTTTGTTCTCAGACTGCAGGTTTACTGGTGGTTCCTAGAGTCTCTAGAAGTAGAATGGGAGGCAGAACCTTTAGTTATCAGGCTCCTCACCTGTGGAAACCAGCTCCCATTTTTTTCCGTGAGGCAGCCCCCTGTTTATTTTTAAAGGCTAGGCTTAAACTTCCTTTTGATAAAGCTTATAGTTAGAGTGGCTTAGGTTATCCTGAGCTATCTTCTTTATTTTTACCTCTGTTTTTTCCCCTCCTGTTGGATGGAGTAAGGGGAGTCATTTTACCCAAAACCGGCCCCTCAGTTATGGTTAGGTGCAAACACACCTCCATTTCTGCTATCTGTATGACCTTTTTCTCTTTCCAATGGTTATAATCAATCTGACAGAGAGAGATATCCCAATCGTTGTGGTTTTTAGTATAACAATTGTATTTAAAAAAAAAACAATATTCATTATTTAGGGAAACAAATCCAGCGGTGCCTCCATATGTAGCGCTTCCCTTAACCTATTTCCCTAGGATACGCCCTGAGTTCGACTATATTCTATTTTTTCCCCTTTTGAAAATTTTTACTTCAGTCCTTCAGATTCTCACCCCCTTTCACTATGTGAGACCAAAAAACCAAACATTTTTCCCAAAAACAATCTCTAATTTATTAGAATGAAAAAGAAAATATTTAAAAGAAGACACGATTAAGGCAGAGTTTGTAAAAAATTAGTTCAACCTTCTTTAACAGGTATGTTAATCCAACTTCAATAAAACCCAAACTAATTCTTAGCATGTAGATACTAATATTTGGATACTTCCTATTTAATCTTGGGGCAGATACAACATACAATTTTTACAGTCCCTACAAAAAATTTTTACATAAAAAAAAATTTAACCTGTGGATCCACAGTTGGTAATTCTAATAATAAACCCAAAAAAAATCAGCGCTGTTCACTGTTCAACAAAAATTACCATATATGCATTAACCCCTCATTGCAGGCCTGATTGTAGCTCGGGAGGGGGCGTGGCAAAAACGATGCAGCCCATTCGCTCTGTTGAGCAAAATAAAATGGTGAGTACTCACATAAAGTCCAGAGTAGTGTTCGTGTCCTTATGTGTCACCCCCAAACGTGTGCTGGATTTTTCCGAACCCAGCTGAAGCGATGACCCAAAACCCCTGTTCCCACTTTCCCGAGGAGCTACCAGGCTCTTCCGGTCACCTGGAGAGCTATATGGTTCACTGCGGCGGGGAATCTTCCGTGCAATCCACTCTAGTGGCAAGATGTGCTTTTCACTGAAGACCGAGCTCCGTCCCACGTTGCCAGAAGAGCTACCAGGTTTTCCGGTCACCTGGAGCGCTATCTGGTTTTTTTTGCTGCGGAGTCTCGCACTTTTTTCAGCCGTTTCGATACACAGCTAGCTCACTATCTAACGTAAAAAACCCATTGTTTTAATTTAGTCTTGTTCCTTACTCTCCTGTCTCTTGTTGGAAAAGCCCCCATCATTCTCTCTACCACTCTCACCCTCCAATCCCAAAAAAAAATAGGGATCGTTTTTTAAACTCCAATCACTGAGAAAAATAAGCTTTTTGTTCGCTTTACACATGGAGCCTTTTTTCACACAGTCCATTGCAACCAAACTATGCCTAACACGTGAGCCCCCCCTGGACTGCTAACATACTACACATATAAATTTAAAATACACTGAAAGCAAATATCAGTGTCAGAAAATTCCTGCTAAATACCCTGTCTGTCTGACAAAGATCAATAAACATTTTTACATGCAGTAAAAATTTAATCAGGGCTACATTTATATTTCAGCTGGTATCGTAGGTTTGAAAATGTATTCTGATCAGGTAGCCAAATAAGACAAATACATGGGAAGCTGTCCAGTGTTTGTTGGTGCCTTGCTGGGTAGTTCTGTGCAAATTTTAAAGTTATATACTAGGGGTGCACCAATTGATCGGCCGGCCGATCGATTGCCCCTATTTCCTTAATTTTGGGGACTTACATGTAAAACCAATCTTATCTACCTCCGCAAAGGTCGAAAATCACCCACTGTCCCCTTTTACTCTGCCGTGAAAGAGGGCTGACTGACAGACCTGCCCACCAGGTCACGTCTGTACGACCACAGTTCACAACTGTTGACAACATAAGATTGGAACATTGAAGGTGTGTTGTGACCTTATGACACCTAAAAGTGTCAGTTATGAAACTAATCAGTATCGGCCTTATGTATACATTTATACATATATATACAGTACAGACCAAAGGTTTGGACACACCTTCTAATTCAAAGAGTTGTCCTTATTTTCATGACCATGAATATTGTAGCTTCACACTCAAGGCATCAAAACTATGAATTAACACGTGGAATTATATACTGAACAAAAAAGTGTTAAACAACTGAAAATATGTCTTATATTCTAGGTTCCTCAAAGTAGCCCTCTTTTGCTTTGATTACTGCTACGCACACTCTTGGCATTCTGTTGATGAGCTTAACAAGAGGTAGTCACCTGAAATGGTTTTCCAACAGTCTTGAAGGAGTTCCCAGAGATGCTTAGCACTTGTTGGCCCTTTTGCCTTCACTCTGCGGTCCAGCTCACCCCAAACCATCTTAATTGGGTTCAGGTCTGTGGAGGCCAGATCATCTGGCGCAGCACCCCATCACTCTCCTTCTTGGTCAAGTAGCCCTTACACAGCCTGGAGGTGTGTTTGGGGTCATTGTCCTGTAAAGCCCCCCACACCATCACACCTTCTCCTCCATGCGTCACGGTGGGAACCAGGCATGGAGTCCATCCGTTCACCTCTTCTGCGCCGCACAAAGCCCGGGGGTTGGGAACCAAAGATCTCAAACTGGACTCATCAGACCAAAGCACAGATTTCCACTGTCTAATGTCCTTTCCTTGTTTTTTAGCCCAAACAAGTCTCTTCTGCTTGTTGCCTGTCCTCAGCAGTGGTTTCCTAGCAGCTATTTTACCATGAAGGCGTGATTCACACAGTCTCCTCTTAACAGTTGTTCTAGAGAGGGTTTTTGCGACTGCACTTGGGGGACACTTTCAAAGTTTTTCCCAAAATTGTTCGGACTGACTGACCTTCTTTTCTTAAAATAATGATGGCCCTTTTTTTTTACTTAGCTGTTTTTTCCTTGCCATAATACAATTCTAACAGTCTATTCAGTAGGACTATCAGCTGTGTACTGTATCCACCTCCTACACAACACAACTGATGGTCCCAACCCCATTTATAAGGCTTGAAATCCCACTTATTAAAAACTGACAGGGCACACCTGTGAAGTGAAACAATTTCAGGTGACTACCTCTTGAAGCTCATCAACAGAATGCCAAGAGTGTGCGTAGCAGTAATCAAAGCAAAAGGTGGCAATTTTGAAGAACCCTAGAATACAAGACATATTTTCATTTGTTTCACACTTTTTTGTTTTAGTATATAATTTCCCCTTGTTAATTCACAGTTTTTTTGCCTTGAGTGTGAAGCTACAATATTCATGGTCATGAAAATAAGGCAACTCTTTGAATGTGAAAGTGTGTCCAAACTTTTTTGGTCTGTACTATTTATATTGGGATATAATAGTATATATATATATATATAATATATATATATAAAATTTTAAATTATATATATATATATAATTTTATAAATTATATATTATTTATATAAGAGAACTTTAAGTAGTTTTATCCGTTAGATTCCTTGATGTAGCCGTCCTTTGATGTGATGACTGAAATATTAACTTTTGGCCGTCTCTCAATGAACCTCTGGGAAGTTCTTTCAAGACTGTTTGGCAAACCATTTCACGTGACAACCTCATGAAGCTCATGGAGAGAATGCTAAGAGAGGAAAGCAGTAATCAAAGCAAAGGGTGGCTATTTTGAAGAATCTGAAATATAAAAATGAGTTATTTCACATTTTTTGTTTACTATATAATTTCATGTGTGTTCATTCATACTTTCGTTGTCTTTGGTGAGAATCTACAATGTAAATAGTCGAAAAATAAAGGGACCCATTAAGCGTGGAAGTGTATCTAAAACGTTTGACCGGTAGTGTATATATATATATATAATATTAAATATATTATATTAATATATATTATATTATATATATATAATATATATTTATATATATATATATTTAAAATTTATATATATATATAACACACTATATTGCCAAAAGTATTTGGGGGGGGTCACACCACCAAATCATTAAGTTCCAGTGTTACAATCACTTCCATGGCTGCAAGTGTATAAAGTTTTGATGTTGAAAAACTTGACTGGCCTCCTCTCCATGACTACGCCTTGAGATCCTGTCCATATCCATGAACACCACAAACAGGATCGACAACAAGGGGCAGCCCTGGCGGAGTCATCACACACTGGGAAAAGGTTCAACTTTATGCCAAAATTGCAGACACAGCTCTTGCTTTGGGCGTACAACGATTGGATATCTCTTCTTAAAAGCCACCCAGACACCCCATACTCCTGCAGCACCCCTCACAAAATACCTCGGGGAACATGGTTGTCTCCAGATCCAAAAAAAACATATGTAGACTGGTGAAGCATGCTCCCATGAGCCCCACAGCAATGCAACAAGGGTAAAGATCTGGTCCAACATTCCAAGGCAAGACTAAAGTCACATTGTTCCTCCTGGATCGGAGGTGCGTCTGTCAGTTGGAGCCTCCTCTCCAACACCCCAGAGCTTTCCAAGGGAGGCAGAGATCCCTTGATAACCGCAATGCACTTTCTGGTCCGCTTTCCTAAAAATTGCGACCACCAGTCAACTCCAAAGGTGTGGTCCTGCTCATCCATGCAACAATGAAGAGGTGTATCAACCATATCCAGAGCCTCAGCCAGAGAATCAGCCATATTGTTTCAACATTGGGGTGTTTGAGTTGTTTGCTTTAAAATGTTGCTGTTTAGATTTTCTTTCTTTTTTATAAGTTCTTGTAGTGGAGCAGGGGGCAGTTCATGGAGGATTTTGAACAGCAGTAGAGAAAATATTAAACATTTAGCATATTTAATAATATTTTTCCCACTCATTTAGTCATGTTTCTTTAAGATCCTGTAGTGATGATATGTTTTTGATTTTTATGTAAATGTTATGTTGAGTGCCTGCTTGTATAGAACAGAGTCTGAAACATGATTTTTTCCCTCCTATTATAAATGTGTGATTTCATTACTTTTCATAGATTTTCAGATTTCTCAGAAGGATTACCAGCAAAAGCCAAAAATTATTAGTATTTGAAAATTTGACTAAAGCTGTTTTTACACCAATGGCCAGAGATTTTTAGATTTCTTAGAAGGATTGTATTACAACAATTGTATACCAGTGAAAGCCAAACATTTTTAGTATTTTAAAAAGTCTGGACTAAAAATGTTTTATACCAGTGACCCAGCTTATTGAATGATGGGACCACAACTGCCTCATACCAGCGACCTCAAGGATTAATATTATCATTTTTCTTCTAGCACCAGATGAATTCCTTACCACAGAGGACTTAATGAGCTTATTACCTCTATTTCAGTCCTGTAGAGACTCACAATAAGAAACACAAAATGCGATTAGAGAAGTTACAAAATGGATATTTATTTGTTTGGCGCTCAGACCCCAGAGGAAGACATGAATGCTGATAATGCATGAACTGATGAACGTTTTAGGATTAGAATTAGAATTGTCTTCCCCTGGATCTGGTACTGGTGATGGAGAGGAGGCCTTATGGTAATGGAACTGAGAATCCGATGGAGGCGATGGGGTGTAGGAGGGTCGAAGCTCGTCTGACAGCTACGAGATCCATGGATGGGAGACTTTAAATGTGGAGCCTTGAAGGATCATTGGCTGAGGACTATTGCAGACTTTAAGCTGATTGGTTGGCTTGGAGACGCACGGAGAAGCCATTAGGTGAAGCTGGAGGAGGGGTGAGTCTCCCAGATTGAATTTCCGTCTTCGACTCCATTAGAAAGATTGGATTAGAACCAGCTCTTACCAGTAAACTCCCAAGGATTATTAGTGTCATTTGACTTGGTTTTCTGTGATTGATTTTCATTGTAATGTTTTTCTTCATGTACAGCGCTTTGAGTGCCTTGTTGCTGAAAAGTGCTATATAAGTAAACTTGACTTGACTTGACTTGTATGTTGTTTCCAATGGGTGTAAACACGCCATTGCCCACATCGTCATGCAGTAGAACATATGTGATGCAATCCCTGCATTAAAGTACAGTTTAGCTGCTTTAAATTATGTCTGATACAAGCTAAAATGTAATAGTTTAAAATTTCATTGTATTCACAGTATATATATAATATATATATAAATTATATATATAATATATAAATATATATATATATTTTATATATAATATATTGTAAGGATTATGATTATCATTAATTAATTTTATCAAGAATCATAATTTAAAATCATAATTTTTTGAAAAAAAAAATTAATTTCTTCACCAAAAATCATTACTTACGAATAGAAATCAGAGATGTCCTCTGGTGTTGTGATTATGGGCTCAAGGCTCTTTAATAATTACAATTAACTATTCATCATTAACAATTGATAAATTATTAACTGAAACCACAAAATGTCACTGTTCATTCAACCTCTGCACCGAAGGTGGGGTAACTTTGACCTTGTTTTGACAGATAAATCACTCTTGCACGAAATAAACACAAAAGCTTCTCTTAATTATATATATGAAGATTTATTGAAGCCAAATAATTGTGATATACCAATATTCTGGTCCAAAATCCTTTACCTAACTGACAAGCACTATTCTACACAAAGGGAATAAAAATGACAATAACAATAATATTAAAAGAAAAATATATGCGCATTGAGTGTCTATGAAGATCAAACCAGCAGTTTTATGGACAAAATGTGTAATTTGGGTTAAATGGAAAGAGAAATCCTCCTGGTGTGCTGATGTCTCGATTGCAGCGAAAACAGTGAGGCCATGCCACTTTAGTCACAACCAGCTGATCGCCCCAAATCTTGAACAAAGAGTCATAAAACTCTGAGGCGGGAACTCAGTGGAAAAACTCCAGTAATAAAACTGGAACAAAGGAATGGTCAGGCGAGGCCCAGACCACAGTTGCTTTGAAAGAAAAACTTTTAAAGTCCAACTTCTAACTCCTGGCTGATTTGGGATCAGCCGGACAAAACATGAACATGCACGATTCAGCAGCGCTTTCGCAGCAAATCAAAACACAGCTCAGCATAAAACACTTCAATCAGTATTGCATGCAACAAGTTGATACCTTGGATTAACTACTGGTGATTCAAAATCCCCTTAACTATGCCTCATCCTGCCCAGACATTTAAATGTACCTATCCAATTTAATATAAAAAGAACGAAATTACTCTGACGTTGATTTCTTTTCTCCACCAATTGAGGATGGGTCAGGTCTGAAGAAAACGGGGAGGAGGGGAATCACGTGTCCGTGATCAACTCAAGAAACAAAAACGGTAAAACTTCTCATCTGTCCAGGAGGGGAAAATATGAAGAACTGTTAGTCGACTGGACTGAATCAACAAGGAGGAAACTCATCTCCTTGGAAATTAAACCTCTGTGGGTTTTTCACCTGTGCCAGGTGTCGGAGTGGTCTTCGATCGGTATATGACCTTCTTGTAGACAGATTTCCAGCTTTCAAGCTCTTATATTCTATTCTATTCTATTCTATTCTATTCTATTCTATTCTATTCTATTCTATTCTATTCTATTCTATCTAATGTATAGTTTGCACAGAGTCAATAAAATGGGTTAATTTATTTAATAAAATCTGGTGATTGTGTCAAAAGCTTTGTTTAAATCAAGAAGCACTGCTCCAGTTACTCCACTATTGTCAACCTTAGACTTGATATTTTCTTAAAAAAAATAAAGGCACATAGCTGTTTCATTTGAAAGGTGTTTTCTAAAACCAAACTGCATTAGGTGGAGATTTAAAGGACTGTAGTTAAGGTGATTAATAGTTCTACTATCCATCTTTCAGCATTTTTAGAGACCACTGGAAGGTTGTTTAATGGTCTATCATTACTGATATCTGTTGTCATTCCATTTTTAGGTATTGTTGTGATTACTGAACATTTCCAGGAGTTTGGAAACACACTTTTTTCATTTAAGGATTGATTTTTTATGTTAGTAATAGAAGCACAAAGTGAATGTTTATGATTTTTAAGCAGAATCGTAACCAAGCCGAATTCATGTTTTGCTCAAGAGTTTCTTAAGTGATTATTATTTTTGTCTATTTCCTGCGCAGATGCTGTACATTAGTCAGAAACTGGGGTTTTAGTGCTTATCGGTATTATATTTAGAGCTTGTGAGTCAGTGTTTTTTGTTAACATCTTGACGGACGACCATTTAGTTTGGTATTTCAGCAAGGCCTGTTTAACACTATCTGATCAGATTTCTAATTTCTTCATAGTTTCAGTCCGATTTCTCATTAGATTTTTATTTTTATTTTATTTTTAATATATTCAGACGTCTCCTGTAGACCTGAGTACTGTAAACAGCACAAAGCATTTCTCAGTAATAAGCTCATTTTCTTCTTTTGCCATGCATTACTTGTTTTTCTAATGCAGCTCATAAATTAATGGTCAAGCAGCCCCACTTATATCTTTATGATTTTTTTTAAGCATTTGACTCATACTTTTTCTGTCATTCATTCATATTTTCTGAACATGTAGACCTTTCAATTCATAATTGATGTCTTCTTGCTTATGTCACTTCTGTATCAGAATTTTGTCTCATGATTCTTATATTTCTGTTCCAAAAGTCTAATTTTGTTGCTTTTAGTTTTATAATCTTGTCATTGCATTGCCTGTTTTCTATTTTTTATGTACTTTATTATCTTTTTCTGGCAGTTACACCGTTCTATAAAAAAGCCTCACTAAACTCTGACATCTCTTCACATATTGGATAACTCTAGCACTGCCTGACTTCATTATAGTAAATATTTATTCTGTTTTTCATTACCATAGTGCAGTCTGGTTCAATATATCCATCATGTTTACAAAAATCTGTCATTCATAAAGGGATGTTATTTTCCGTTATAATCTGTGACAGAGAAATTTGGATGTACGCATATAACATATTGTGTTGTGGAACTGAAGTCAGAGTAACAAAACCACAGAGTCTACATAATATCCAGCTTTTCTGAAACATCTTGAAATAATTAGGCACAAATTTGCCATCTCTCTCCGAATCTTTTAGGTCAGAATGCATTGATAATTTTTTTCTTATGGGGTTTTATTCCCTGTTCTTCTAAATGTGTGTATGGCAACTTAATTACATCTGAATGCTAAACCATGTTGTGTTTTACCACTCTGGTGACTCCATGCTGGCAGAATGCTCGCTTCCCTGCGCTGGTGGGGAAAGCATTTTTATTTGTGGTTTCTGAATCTTTATTCTGAGCTACTCATAAAGCACCAGGATGAGTGATATCATGTGGTATTCATCAACATGGTAGCTTTTTTCTTGTACTTTTTAGTCATTTATATAGAGAGATTAAAGACAATGACACACAAAGGAGGTTAGGCAGCAAATGAAACCAACAGTTTAACAATTAAATTCTTATCCCTCATTTCTTCTTGCTTGTTTTTACTCACAGGATTCTCACATTGACAGACATGAAACTTGGTTCAAAGCACACTCTGCATTATTATTTTTAATTAAAAGTAGGGGAGTAATAAAACTATTCATTACCTGAGTTATGAAGATGACTTTTAGGCATAACTGGACAGAGCAAATCAAAGTATTCTTCTGCACAGATTTTACGAATATATCAACAAAGAGTCTAATAAGAGCGCTTCAGTCAGTTCCCTTTATTTGTATGCGGTGCTGTGAAAATGTATTTACACTGTTACAGTTAAGTGTTTTAGATCAAACCATTTTTTATGTCAAATAGAGATAACCTGAGTAAATACTTCCCAAACCTGAAAACTGATTGTGCAACATAACATCCTTATGGAGGGTGTCAGTGACTGTCTGCTGGACAACTTTTCCATGTGTATTATTGTGTAGGCCATATAATTTGACAGCCATACCATAAACACTTGAAATATGTCACTCTGTGTTTAACGAGTCTAATATAAGAGTTCCCCTATTTATTATATTATATTATATTATAGATTATATTCAAAACAAAATCATAAGAAAAAGATAAACATTTAAATTACACTCGTAACTGTGTTTGAGGGTGTGTGTGTGATGCCCCTCTCCTCTACACACGTTTTTCACATGACTGAAAAAGCATGATTGTGAAATCTGCAAATGATACAACAGCAGGGGTCATTTCAAACAACAGTTGTCAAGTTGAGGGCCCAGGAACGTGGGATCTGAATGTGGGAGACTAATAAACATCAATGGAGCTGAACTGAGACACAAAGAACAATCAGCCCAAGGGGAAAATCTAACAGGGATGTATGTTACATCATGTAAGTAAATAAATCCAAATGTACAAAGAAAAGAATAAATATAAATAAACTAAGAAACTAAACACACAGGAATTAATTAATACAGAACACCTACATGGTAGAATTAAGCACAGGGAAATCAACTGAGTGACATAAGTCCATAAGAACATAACAAACACAACACCCAAACACTAGTTGATCGTGACAACAACAAAAGGTTCAGAACCTGGAAGCATGATGTGACACGAACAGTGTCTTGCTGCTGTGCACCTTATGTATTACCAGAGGTAAAAATGTCCAAAAACTGTACACATCACTTTTGTAAATGCTGGAGAAGTTTTGTTGTGAAAGGACAAAATGCACATGTCTACATCTGTTTTACATTGCCGGAAGATCTGTTTTAAACCAAAGATCAAAGTTTTTAGCCTTAAGTGAATGCTTTTGTTGCAAGGCAACATTAACACCAAACAGCAACTAAAACCGAACTTGTAAAAGTAAATGGACTCAACTTAAAAGTAATAGTCCACAATAAATATTTAAATACTTTTATGGCTCATAATTTTCCTGATATGAAGTCATGTGTATCTAAATAAACCTGAATAATAAATCTGATAAATGCCAGAACCTTGCAAGTTGAAAAATCAGGGTTCTGACCAGGTTGGGCCATAGATATACAGACAGAGATCTGTTATCATGTGTATTTTTAGGCGCCATTTTAATGTGATGACTTGGTTTGTCAACAATGACTAAATCTCAGGATGTGAGAAGAGAGACAAGGACTTCAGAAACACAGTGCTGGGCCATAAACTGTTTCAACTATCGGAACAAATTTACAAAACTGAAGGGAACCACTTTCCATAAGTAAGTTTCATGCTTATATTTAACATTCTCTGAAAATGTTTAGTACAACCAGCTACATAGTGAGAATCCATACAATGTAATAGTTATGAAAATGAAGAAAAACATTAATGTGAAAGTGTATCTAAAACTTTTGACCAGTAGTGTATAATATGTAATATGTAATGTATAGTAATTGAGACCAAATACACTGAAAATAAATGTTAGGCCTGTAGATTATCTACCTCACACCCTCTATGTTTATTCATGTATGTTTATTTCTCAATAATATGCTAAGACATACAAGTCATCTATATCTTTTCTTATTTGCATGTTTGAAGAAGGTAAATTATAACGAATTCAAAGGGTTCTCAGAGGGCCCTTATATCCAAGCTACCCAGTTTTTAATGTATTATTTAACTTTTATAATGGTAATTAATGACAATAATCCTATTTATAATAACCAAAGGCCAGATTTTAAAAGGATAAAGGTTTGTATTACATTTACGTTTATTAATATGTCCAACTTTGTTTTTTTTTTTCACAACGCACAAATTTTTCTAGAAAAACAGTGCAAAGATCGTTACAATAATTTTAAACGTTACTAGGAAATCAGGCTTTAAAAGGATTATGATTAGTACATGCATAAATGTCTGGAATACGGCGTTGTTTACTTATCTATAAACATCAAAACGCTCCTGGTCGTTCATGTCACGAATAGCAGCGCAGTCATCAGCTGTCTAGTCTCTGTCTCTGTGGGTTGGGCATATTGCCAAAAGTATGGGATCCCATCACCAAATCAATGAATTATGGTGTTACAATCACTTCCATGACTGCAGGTGTGTAAAGTTTGGTGTGGAGAAACGTGACTGACCTGCAGAGTCCTGGCCTCAACCTTCTTGAACACCTTTGGAATGAATTAGAGCAGATGCTGCAGTTCTGGCTTTTCCATCTAACTATGAACGCACTCCGCAGAAACCTTGAGGAAGAGGTTTACAGAATAGTTAAAGTAGCTATTGCTGGCAATGGTGGATCCATCATCAAATTAGACCTTATAGATTAGGAACAGGATGTCATCAAAGTTCATCTACATGTAAAAGTAGACAGACAAATACTTTTGGCAACATTGTGTATCTTTCCTACTCTTTGTAAATTATTTAAACACAAAATTAAAACTAAGTGATTTGCTTTTATTAAATAAACATAATTCTTTCCTGTTTTTACATCTCTGTGCCAGTATACCCCATAATATAGCTGATAGAATGCTTTCATTATTATAATGTGCTCTGTGCATCACCAGTTCTCAAAACCTAAGTAGATAAAAACTGCAGACAGGTCTAACTTTTATACCTACTCGGCTTTATAATGAACTTTATAATCATCATTACCAAAACAGAAATCTCCAAACACCTAAAATAGGTTTTCACCTCTTTGCTTCATCATCCTCAGCATCATCGCCCCTCCAGTGAATTTATAACTGCTCTGCTTCACAGAGGGCGCAGGCTAAGTGTTTTTGGTTTCCTTATCTCGCAGGATCTCTATCTTGTTTTAACGAGGCACTTGACCTCCCTCGACGCTCTCCTACTCCCCGAGTGACGCAAAAAAGTGGGCCGGCAGAGCGCTAAGAGCAGGAGTTTAGAGGACTAAACATCACTACTCAAGCTGACTTCATTTAGGGAAGCCTATAGGTAAGAAGCCGCCTGTCTAATCTAATCTCGGATGTTCTTTCAGTGAAACTCCTCGCTGGCGGAGACACCGGCATGAGCGCGGATGTATCCGAGAGCGAAAGAACGGACTTTTCCTCAAACTTGTAGCAATCAGCTCTCTCTGGCTTGATGAAACTTTTTTCTTGAATGAGGCTGGCACATCTGGACGCAGGGCTGTCGGAGCTGTCAAGTCCAGCGAAAACTTTTAGACAGACGTGACTTTGGTTTATTCATCCCTAAACTTAGGGGTAAATATACTGGAACCAGTTTGAAGTGAAATCTCCTATAATTTTTGCAACTTTTTAAAAACTTTAAAAAAAATAGCGCAAACATGGAACAGTCATTGCTCACACTGACGTGCGTCTTGGTGGTTATCTGTTTGCTGGATAAAAGGTGAGTTAAATATAGAGGAATTTATTATTATTATTATTATTATTTAACGATCTTATCTTTTTATTTTACATTTTTATAGGCCAGTTTTCAGTAAAATATTGATTAAATGCGTTCAGTAAGTAGTTTGCAACTTAATATAAAAGTCATTCATTCATTCATGAATATAAATGCCGCACTAAACCCGTTTTTAAAACATAAGTTTATTCTTTGCCCATTAAGGCAGTTGCTCCAATCTTTCTGCCGAAATCCCAACAGGTAGCAACTGTATCTGGAAGCACATCCAGTTTAAACTTTTGCATCACCACGCATGTCCTCTCCAGGTAACATATGAACAAGAAAGTTCTGTAGAAGTTCTACATGCGGTAGAAACTGCACAGGAGTGGCGTGCAAAGTGTCTTGGTGTGTAAAAGCAACTTTGCACTCTGACTTACTCCAGAGTGTTTGCATGTTAAGGTGTGCTTGAGCAGTTGTTGATGTGTGTTTGCCAAGAGTTACACATGCTCGTCACTGCATGTTTATCAGACTGAGGCGAACAGAGGCACACACTGCCTGTGATTGAAGCGTACTGGTGATGAAAGAAAAAGCAGGACACCTTTCAGATGTTTCAGCTGTCAGGCTTTTCCTTCTCGCTGCTTTTACTGCTTCTGTGTGGAGTTGGAAAGAACTCTGAAACTGCCGTCGGCTGTATGTTGATTCATATGATTGATCTGGAACACAAACTTCTCTGAGCAGAAAATAATTTTACCGTTAATAGGAAAGAGTTTGTTAAATTATATTTCCAGAGCTGATTTATGAGGCAACAATGCAACGGCTTTCCACTGTGTAATTAAAGCGGTATTTGTGAATCATCCAATACAGATTCACAGCGTACATACTGTGTATCAATACATATTAGGACGAAATTAACAGATTATGACAAGAATTCCCAAAAGCCATCTCTTTTCATTTAATTTCAGACTGTTTACAGTAATATAAATTATATTTTGTGATGTATTATTACATTTAACAACCTCAATATTCCTAAAAATTGATTATCTGAATGAGAAAGAAAAAATCAAATTAAATCGACAAGAAAAAAATGAACAGAATTGAAAGTGCTTTAAAAACGGACACATCTGGAGCTGGTTTTGTAACCATTAACTCAGACTATTTGTGTATTTAGTTTTTTTTTAACTTTACAGGACTCTGCCACATTGAAGACCTGTCAGCTTGGGACATATTTGTGTTTCTGTGGGAACTCAATATTGGGGTCACATTCAAGGAGACTTCGCGGTCTTAACTAGACTTTAGTGACTAACAAAACCTAGCAGAGCAGAGGCAAAAGATTTGAGCCATAGATCCTTCCCGCTAATAACCCCCAACTTTATGCTTCTCACAGGGTGGAATCCAATGAGATCTTAGGTCTTAAGCTCCCCAACATCGAACCCATCCTGAATGCCAACACGGTTTGTCTGACACTACCTGGGCTGACAAGACGCCAGCTGGAGGTGTGCATGCGTAATCCAGACGTGACGGCTTCGGCGATCCAGGGGATCCAGATCGCCATCCACGAGTGCCAGCACCAGTTCAGAGGGCACCGTTGGAACTGCTCCAGTCTGGAGACAAGAAACAAAATACCATATGACAGCATAGTCTTTAAAAGAGGTCAGTTTTACTGCATCCTTTTGAGATTTTTTCCCTTCCTGTTTGCTGTTTGCATCCCATTAAAAAAAAACCTCTTAGAATTGAGAAAAGCAAAAAATAAATTTTTTTTATAGCAATTAACTGCTGATTTGCTGTCTAAATGCATAAAAGACGAAGCAGTTGTAGGCTTCAGAGTTCAACACTCAACACAGACTGCCAGGTATAAATTTGGATTTTAATTGGCTTGTGGTTTCCTCCTCAAACAGACTTCAATGAAGTACCTTTAAAGCATGGGCTTACAGTGAGATTAGCCGGCACAGAGATACAAAAGATCCCAAAGAACGGTTAATATAATATTATTGTTCAAAGCTTCATAAAACTACACAAAGAGATAATTTTCCATTTTCATCAATGCCGCCTTGCAAGATGCCGTCCAGTGGTCAGGTTATCTCCAGTCACCAACAGACGTTCCTAACCACATTACTGTTGCTCCTCAATAAACAACACAAAGGAGGAGATAACTTCAAAAGAAACTAGTCAACTTCAGATTACCAAACCTCCTGCAGATCGGTTTTCTCCAATGCTTTGTTGTTCTCAGAGCTTTTTGAATTTGCCACAAAGGATGAAAGTGGATATTTGGAGCTGAGAACCCTTCGGATAGTCTCATCCTATGTCATTGACTGGAAAAGGCATCAATTTCTTAGTAGAAGCACCTGGGTAGTTGGAACATGTCGCTAAAAGTTTGAGTTTGGTTTAGTTTGATGTCAGTGTTTTTTTTATTATCTTATAATTAAAATATTCTATTCAGCATATAGGAAGTGCAAAAACTAAACTTGAGAACTACCTATTTGGTGAAATGTAATTGACGATATCATCAATAATCCAGAAGGACCATATTACTTAGCATTTAAAAAACACAGAGCTTGTGAAACATACTTAAGGACAAGGGATTTAGCATTGGTTTTACTCTCAAAGAAGGAAAATTGCAAATAAAATTGTTAAAAATTTTATTTAACAATCTTTCTGTTAATAATTTAATATGTATGTCAGATGGAATGGTTCAGATCAAAGCATATTCATTCGTTAAAGCCCTCCAGTTAAAGTCTTGACTGAAGTAAGTGTGGCAAGACTTGAAACTTAACTTGCGCTACTCTTGCTGTTGGAAATGCAGCAAAACGCAGTGCTGTTGATATGTTGGAGCAGCAGCTTCTCTACAGCTGAGAGGAAGTGGTTAGATAAGCTCATCAGGAAAGCCAGCTCTGTCCTAGGACGGGTTGTGGGAGACAGAAGGACTCTAGCAAAAATAACATCACCTTTGGACATTGTCTCCCACCCCTGAAACTGTTGCAGAACTGGACTGCTGCATCTTAGGTGCACAAAAGAGTGTTTCTGCAGATCCTTCCTCCCAGTAGCTGTTAGACATTATAACCATCATTGTTCCGAAAAAACTCAATACGTGTCAATGCATTTCTAGTAAATAGTTTGTTGTTGTTTTTTGCACAAATATACATGCACACGTTGTACATTTATTTAAATTATTCTACTCAATTGCACATTTATTTGAATCTGAGTACATTTCTTTTGATAACTGCACAGTATTTTTAGGAAGGCACTGTGTATACTTGATCTCTAGCATTTGTGCAAATGTTTAGAGTTCCAGGCTTAATTTTAATATATTGGTTCTATTATTGAAAAGAAACTTTTTCACTACCCTGTATGCTTACGCACCTCTGGCCTTACTTTCCCTCATAACTGACTCAATCAAAGGCTGTTTGTCATTATTAGGAGGCAGTTGCTAGTTGTCTGGCATCCCTGGTTCGCCTCGGGTGCAGAAACTCCAAACCACTGACATAAACAACCTCTTTAAATAAGATGATTCATCTGTTGCATGTTGATACGCTCCCCTCCACAGAAGCTGAAAAATGGATACAATTTAACATGCTGCAGCCATTATTGCGTGCAGCTACTGCAGAGCGTTGGTGCTTTCAGTGAGACATGTTTACAGACTAGATGGGATGTGGCACGCTTTTCAGCATAACTGCCAATAGAAATAGATCTGACTGTCTTACATGCATAGATTGAGTATGCCAACTTAATAACCTTATTTTTATTTATGTTTAATACCTTTTTTAATAGTTTTTAAAAGAAAGATCTGTCATCGGAAAGCATAATATAAACAATTTAGATGTCTAATTTTGCTTCATCAGAAGCTGTTGGATCCTCAGGCTATGCCATAGATCTCTGCTGATGGTCTCTTGTGAATTTTCTGGGCTCGTGCTTATTCTTACTCAGCTTGCATTTAAAACTAGGATAAGGAGGAACCCAGGCAAGATGTGGATCAACAGAAGTAGGAAAATCGGTCCATCACACTCTGTCATTCTTTCTTTCATTTCACCTCTCCTTATCTGTCACTGGGCCTGCTCCTAATGCTTTTACTTCCCTTGCCAGAGCGAGTACTTGTGAATTTGCTCTCAGCACTTTCCCAACTCTCGGAGGCAAAAGCATAAACCTGTTTAGTCGGTTTCTGTAACACAAAGTGACAGTTTCCTTTGAAACTTTAATTCATTTTGCCACTTCCTCTGCCATCAGTTCAGCCGGGCGTGCCACAGCCGGTGAATTATTTGTTAGATTGATTTGTTCCCAAGTCTTCCGGGGCCCCGTGTGGAGGAGCCCAGAGCAGAGCCGGACAGGAGCTAAAACGGGCTTTCTATGTAGGGAGGTGTGCCTAAGTGCCATCTCTCCTCTCCCACCTTATGCAGGTCAAATTGTTAGGTTGGAGGTGGCAGATGGGGAATTCCTTGGTTAAATTATCTATATAAGAGTTTAAATTAGAGTATTCTTTCTTATAATAACAAATAATAAGAGATGATAAAAGTTATCATTAATTCACCTGTTAAAAAATGTAACCATCAGTAAATCAGATGACAGTTTCTGCTATATAAACATGATAAAGAACTCATTTTGGATTTTGGGTGTAGAAGATCAAACTTTCATGTGGCTTGCAATATGACACAAGATCATTTCCAACCTATATTTTTAACACAATACTCAAAATGTGACCTACGTCATGCTTTACACTGTCTTTAGTGACAATGCCTGCTAACCTTCTTGCCTTCTGAAAATCAGAAATCTATCAGCATTAAACCAGCACATAGCCAAATTCCTGAGGGCTTTTGATGATGCTTCTTTTGTGTAAGAGTGAATGTACATCCTCTAAAAAAAGAATATTAATCTTTTAAGGACAAATATCAATTTAGATCATGAAAAGATAAAAGGAAACAATAAAATATGTCAAGCTATTTAATTAAAGGCCTGTCCTTCGACAATATTTGCTTACCTCCACCAAGTGGTCATTCGAAGCCAGGAATTGCCAGCAACTTCATTGGTTAGAGCGGGGGTTCTACTGTTACCTCTTTCTATTTCACAGCTACCCACCAGGTTGTCTCTGTAAGTGCCTCCCTTGGTAATTCAGAGGCTTAAAAGCAGCAGGTAGACTTCAAACCCTCATGCCACCTTGCTCCTTACCTAATTCACACCAAGACAGGAAAAGGTTGTCTCAGGCCTGACTTGCAAGTGTTTTGTGAGAGGTACTTAAGGTTCTGTTATATGGCCCCTCTCTAAACCATCTTTGAGCCATCGCACATAAACTGATCAAACATGCCATGTCCCAACAGGACGTGCTCTTAGCCTCATAAAGTTGCCAGTGAAGTTTTAGCAGTGCTGTAGGTTTGATTGTAGCAATGTAGTCGCCACCTCCGACTTCATACCTACTTGTCAACTTGGCTCTGTGGCTTTAATGGTTCAGAGCTATAAAATAAGCCCATTTAAAAAATGCTTTCAAGCTGGGCCTAAGAAACCTTCCTCTCGCATTAATGTGTTTTATGTAACGACCAGGGTGGTATGAGGGTTAAAGTGAACCTTTCGCTCCTACTGCTCTGAGCTGAACAGAATAGATTTGCCGATTAGATATGAAGAGTGTGTGATCCGTGCGACACTCCAAAACAACCAACCAACCAACCAACCAGCATTACATCCCATGGATATATGAAACCAGTGTCATCATGTGCAGTGCTTTGCAACAATATTCCTACCCCTTAAAATTTTTCATATTTTGTCAGATTGTAGCCCCAAACCTCTGTGCATTTTATTTTGATTTTTGTGTTAAAGACTAATACAAAGTAATGTATAATTGAGAAGGAAAAAGAAAATGAAAATCTCCAAAATTACAAATAAAAATCAGGAAAGTGTGGCATGTATTTGTTTACTCTGATACCCCAAAATAGAATTCAGTGTCTTCTGAAGCCACCCATTTAGTAAACTAAATCCACGTGTGTGTAAATTATTCTCAGTATACAGTCCTGTTAAAAAGTATTTGTACCTTATAGATTCCCTCTGTTTTAGTTTTTTTGTTGTTTTCAAAAATGTTTCCAAAAGTCTCTTATCGATAAACAAAAAAACATGATAAAACCAAACAACCTTTTTAAAATAATGCTTTTATCTATTAAGGGGAAAAGATATTCAAACCAACCTGCCACTTTGTGAAAAAGCAGTTCTTTGCTATAAGAGATTTCAAGCATGAACTGAATTGGACTGGAGTCCAGACTTTCACTAGACCACTCCATAACCTTTATTTTATTTTTGTGGTTTGAGCCATCCAGAGGTCAATGTGCTGGTGTGCTTTGAATCATCGTTCTACTGTCCAAACCAAGTGTCTCTGAGCTTAAGGTCACGAACATTGTCCTTCAGGATATCCATAAGACAGAAGAATTCATGGTTCCAACAAGTGCTGAAGCAGCAAAGCAGCTCCAGATCATAACACCACCAGCTCCATGTTGATAGGTGTTATTTTATTGTAATACTGTATTAGATTTGCTGCAGATGTAACGGGGTGCACACCTTCCACAAACTTCCACTTTTGTCTTGTCGGTCCACAAAATATTTTCATGAGTCTATTATAAGTCTTGAGATGTTCTTTTGGTCAGCAGTGGTCTTTACCTCTCACGTAGCTGCCATTTTTGCCCACGCTCATTCTTCTTGTTAAATCATGAGCACTGACCTTAACTGAGAACAATTAGTCTTACAGTGGTTTAGATGTAGTGGTTTTTGGAAGCCCTTGGATGAGTCGTTGATGTACACTTGGAGTAATTTTGGTAGACAAGCCACTCCTACTACTAGAAGGTTCACCACTGTTACCACTGAATGGCTCTATCTGTGGTTTGCTGTAGTCCCAAAGCCTTAGAAATTGCTTTGTAACCATTTCCAGTCTGATGAGGTGTCCATGACTTTAGATCGAAGCATGATGTGTAGCTTTTTAAAGTAATTTAGGCTACTTCATTTTGTCAGACAGGTTCTGTCTAAATTATTTCTTTATTCTATAGTCATGGCAGTAGTCATGGCTGAATTTAGTGGGTAAAACTGAACCAAAAATGTGGTTTTGCCAGTGGTGGTGCAATTATATTTTCAGTTATGGCTTTTATGCTTTTCTGTACTTGAATAAATGAAATCATCATTTGAAAGCTACATTTGTGTTGACTTGTGTATTAAAAAAATGTTTAAAGATTTAAGCAGGACAAAGATTTTAAAACCCTAGAAATCTGTAGGAGACAAAGTTTTTCACAGGAACGTTAATACAGAATTTCTGTGAAGGCCTCTTTAGGACAGCTGTGGGGACTTAAAGAGGGGCTCTTCTTTGCAGCCAATATTGCAGAAACATCTATGTAAAAAAAAATCCTAGAGGTAGATCTACAGCAAAGCATCGGAACATAGCTTTAAACGTGTTGTGTGAAGCAGCAAATATCGTTTTACCATTATTACATCAGCACATGCTTATATGGACAGTGTGCAAATTGTGGTGATTGCCACTTCTTTTTAACACAAAAAAACACTTCTGGTGAAAGTTTTATATACATCCCAGAAAGGTCTTTGGTAGTTTCTGATTGAAGTTTAGGCATTATAATGTACTTGGCTATGTTCAGGATAACATCGTAGCCCATTTTTTAAGATACATTTTTTCTGTATTGGTCTTTTGCATGTTGCAGTTGTAACTGTTGATATCCAGGGTGTCATTCAGATTTGCATTATTTGCTTTCAGTAGACAAGTAAAATTCTTCTTTTTTTATTTTTATTTTTATCCTTTTTTTATACTCTCACTATACAAGGTTTTTAAATGTTTTGTAACTGTGCCATTTCTTTGAGAATGACTCTCATTTACTTATTATAAGGTTGCCTTTGAGTTTTTATGTGTTCATCATTAGGCAATATATGCTGAGCAAAGAATTTCAGTACGGCAGCAACTGCGTCAAACTTTACACCATAATCTCTCAAAAACAAAGCAGTTTTACGTTTTCTGACTGGTGTATAAAGAAGGAAGTAACCTCAAATAGTGCTAAAAAGGCAAGTTAAAAGTTTTTTATATGACTCCAGTAAGCAGCTTGGATCATTTCCCCCTGTCAAACTGCTTTGCTGTAAACTCCTGAGTGGTTTATTTTCATGTTCGCTTTACAAGTTTCCATTCTAATCCACACTGTTTTCTAAAGCTGCAAGTGGCAGCTACTGGGGCCGCTTTTACAAACACCACAGATGGGACAAGCACAAGTTCTTCTGCCTTACTTCACCCCCAATTACTCCACAAATGAATATTGATTTCTTTCTCATGGGGCGAATGCATACATGTATTGTACAGGGGTTGGACAATGAAACTGAAACACCTTTCATTTTAGTGTGGGAGGTTTCATCGCTAAATTGGACCAGCCTGGTAGCCAGTCTTCATTGATTGCACATTGCACCAGTAAGAGCAGAATGTGGAGGTTCAATTAGCAGGGTAAGAGCACAGTTTTGCTCAAAATATTGAAATGCACACAACATTATGGGTGACATACCAGAGTTCAAAAGAGGACAAATTGTTGGTGCACGTCTTGCTGGCGCATCTGTGACCAAGACAGCAAGTCTTTGTGATGTATCAAGAGCCACGGTATCCAGGGTAATGTCAGCATACCACCAAGAAGGACGAACCACATCCAACAGGATTAACTGTGGACGCAAGAGGAAGCTGTCTGAAAGGGATGTTCGGGTGCTAACCCGGATTGTATCCAAAAAACATAAAACCACGGCTGCCCAAATCACGGCAGAATTAAATGTGCACCTCAACTTTCCTGTTTCCACCAGAACTGTCCGTCGGGAGCTCCACAGGGTCAATATACACGGCGGGCTGCTATAGCCAAACCTTTGGTCACTCATGCCAATGCCAAACGTCAGTTTCAATGGTGCAAGGAGCGCAAATCTTGGCTGTGGACAATGTGAAACATGTATTGGTCTCTGATGAGTCCACCTTTACTGTTTTCCCCACATCCGGGAGAGTTACGGTGTGGAGAAGCCCCAAAGAAGCATACCACCCAGACTGTTGCATGCCCAGAGTGAAGCATGGGGGTGGATCAGTGATGGTTTGGGCTGCCATATCATGGCATTCCCTTGGCCCAATACTTGTGCTAGATGGGCGCATCACTGCCAAGGACTACCGAACCATTCTTGAAGACCATGTGCATCCAATGGTTCAAACATTGTATCCTGAAGGCAGTGTCGTGTATCAGGATGACAATGCACCAATACATACAGCAAGACTGGTGAAAGATTGGTTTGATGAACATGAAGTGAAGTTGAACATCTCTCATGGCCTGCACAGTCACCAGATCTAAATATTATTGAGCCACTTTGGGGTGTTTTGGAGGAGCGAGTCAGGAAACGTTTTCCTCCACCAGTATCATGTAGTGACCTGGCCACTATCCTGCAAGAAGAATGGCTTAAAATCCCTCTGACCACTGTGCAGGACTTGTATATGTCATTCCCAAGACGAATTGACGCTGTATTGGCCGCAAAAGGAGGCCCTACACCATACTAATAAATTATTGTAGTCTAAAACCAGGTGTTTCAGTTTCATTGTCCAACCCCTGCATGTGCATGTAAGGAATGTTTAAAGTAATACTGTTCTTACAAATTACAGGCCAGATAAAGTAGAAGTGTACACATTATATTTGCTACCTGCTATCATGGAGAAAAATATGTGTATAGCTAAACAGGTGAAATCAGTTATACAGTCAACAAAGTGATTACATCCATACAGGTATTTAATCACCTCCTCTTCTCGCCCTGATCCTTCTGTGCCAATTTGGCTCGATTACAAGCCAAAAGCCGCAATAAGGCGTAAGCAGCTTCTCTAGAATAAACAAGTAAATTTTTCATTAAGTTTTCAGCACCACATTTAAAAAGATTAAAGTCAGGGGAATAATCAAACTAGATCATCCAGAAAAACAAGTGAGTAACCAAGTTGACTGATGGGTTTAATCTGTATAGAAGCTCCAAATAACATTAAAAGTGATAGATCAAAATCAGAAATATTTCTATCCTGGCTTCCTGTTTATGTTGGTTTACTTCATCTCTAAGCAGACCTTGTACAGTACCTTTTAAAAATATTCAGAGGCCTTGACATTTCCATATTTTGTCCATGTTACTTCCACTACACTACAATATAGTTTATTGTACATTAATGCGAGTCCTAATAAACAAGAAAAGTTTAAATTTTAAAACCTAGTATGATTTTTTACAATTCTACACTACTTTATGTTGGTCTGTCAGATACAATCTCTCTAAAATACTCTGAAATTTATGGTTGTAACTTGACAAATGTGACTAGCTCAGTTGGTAACATACTGTATATGTGTAGCAGCAGAACAAACTGAAAAAGACAAGCGTCATTTGTCATGGTCTGTGACTGCCTTTTGTGTTGTTGAATGGGAGTGGTAGCAGTTTTTTCATGTTCTTCAGGTCTACCAGGAGAAACTACTTAACTGTTAGGAACAGGCTGACGTTGTCCCATGAACTTCCTCATGCTTTTAGAGTTGCTTGTCTCTTCATTTCATAGAGGGAAGCAATATCTGTAATATGTGTCATTTGGAATGCAAAGCTGTCAAGTGATGATTTGAAAGTCATTGAGCATCATGCATGAGCATGAGCATTTGCTACTTAATTAAGAAAGATGAATTAGCAGCTCATTTGTTACAACAATAGTATAATTGATTGATCAACAGGATTTATTTTTTGGTCCTCAGTTTTCTTTAAAGTTTCATATTCTGTCGGACACATGGCTGATATATTTCATATATTTACATTTATGTATGCAGGTTTTGTGAATATCTACATCTAACTTTATTATAGCTTGATGAGCTCCCTAATTACACTGAGAGAGTGTCTGATAAAAGTATTTGCTCCTGTTGAACTTTCCCACGTTTGTCATGTTGCAACAATGAACCACAATGAATTTTATATTAACTCACCGAGCACTGTTTAGTTCATCATCTAAAATGCAAAGAGACAACTGGCTGTATGCCTAAACTGACAGGCTTAGCAAGAAAAGCATTTATCAGAGAAGTAGCCAAAAAGCCTATGGTAAGTCTGGAGGAGCTGCATAGATCCCCAACTCTGGTGGGATAATCTGTTGTCAGGGCAACTCTTAGTTGTGTGCTCCACAAAATCTGCCTTTTGTAAAAAACTGGAAAGAAAGTTGTAAATGTTGAAAAAAAGGCTAGTTTGATTTTGCTAAGAGCAAAGTGGAAGAAGATGCTCTGGTCAGGTGACCACATGCTAAACACAATATGTGGTGGAAAACTAAGAGCTAAATACACTATCCCCATGGTAAAGCACAGCAGTGGCAGCATCATACTGTGGGAATATTTTTCTTCAACAGGGCCAGGGAAGCTGGTTAGACTGAGAGAATAAGGATAGAGCTTAACACAGTGCTGAATAGAAATGTATACCACTGTTTTCAGACTTTTTACTGGACAAAAACCAAAAGCATGTATCATTTTTCTTACCCTTCACAATAATGCACTACTTTGTGTTGGCCTAAAATCACATTAAAATCACATAAAAAACCTATAAAATACACCAAGGTTTATGTGCAAGTCTGCAAAGTACTGTATTTTGCAAATGGTCCTTTTGTTTTATTTTACGTTGCTCTGATGCTGATGTTTCTTTCCAGGCATTATCCGTTTGCAGTGAAAGCATCTTTTTAATTAGAACATATGTTTTGTGGACTTTTGCTCCTTTAAAACTTGTTTTTTTATTGTAAAAATTATATTATTTGTTTCTTTTGACTTGAGCTTTTGACTTTGTCTGTACCCACAGGTTTTCGAGAGAGTGCGTTCGCGTATGCAATTGCAGCAGCTGGGGTGGTGCACGCGGTGGCCAACGCCTGCTCCATGGGAAAACTGAAAGCATGTGGTTGTGACGAGAAGCGGCGCGGGGACGAGGAGGCGTTTCGGCTCAAGCTTAGCCGCTTACAGCTGGAGGCCATCCAGAGAGGGAAGGGGATGGTTCACGGTGTGATGGAGCACTACCCTGCCGACCTCTCCGGACTGCAGACGGACACCTGGGAGTGGGGTGGCTGCAGCCCTGATGTGGAATTCGGGGAAAAGTTCTCACGGGACTTCCTGGATGCTCGTGAAACCTACAGAGACATCCATGCAAGAATGAGGTTGCATAATAATAAAGTTGGGAGGCAGGTGAGTGTGTCTGCACAACATCACATACTTGAAGTTATTTATCTTTTGGCTTTTGCAATACAGTACATATAATTATATAAAGTCTGTTGTAGTACGCTCAATTGAGTGGGATCATCTGTTGAAATCATACCTGTAACTAAATAGGATTAAGTTGAGGCTCATAAAACAGTCTATACAGAAATCTAAAAATAAGTTTCAGAAAACCATCTGCACTGCAGTGTTTATATTCCTTTTTTCAGTTTTAATTTAGAACAAATCTTTCTTTTGAAAACTTTTGGTGCAGTTGTTAAGTTGGAAGTTGGTGTTTGATGTTAGTCCTCAAATATTTTGTCAACATCTAATAAGAAAGTACATAAGACCTGCATAATGTCACCCACTGATTCATGGATTGTTGTTTTGAGGCCTTCAGTTTGTCACTTTGTTGTCTCCATCTTGGGTTTTGTAAGCCAACGAGAAGTGCAGAAAACAAGTCTTATTAGGAACACAAAACACTATTCACGTCCAACAGGAGCCACCTATCAAGACCTACAGCCTTGATTTTGCTGTATTGAAACACTAAGTGTGATCTACTAGTACACAGAGAATTAAAAGATAACCCAACAGACATGTGTTGGGAAAGAGATGCACAAAAAGAAAACTTTAAACAAGTCTGTCAACAAACAGTACAAGAATATCCTAAAATTTTGCATGTTGTACAGCTACGATACTGAAGTAGATCAGAACTGATAAACAGAGGTGGCTGTAGTATTCCTGTTTGAGGAGTCTAGGTGCATAAATATAAAGCAGCAGAATTTGTGAAATTTATAATACTTAGAAAAATCTAAACAACTTAAGTTTTTCTTGACTAGTCAAGTGTTTTAAAGCTGTATGGGGCTGATTAAATTTCAGAAAATGTAGCTTTTGATATTTCTACACAGGCATGAGGCTTTTATTCCTTTGTCATAGTTAATCAAACCACAATATGCCCTGACGCTGTTTAATGTAATTTTCTATGCTCAGGCATGTGAGAGTTGCAGGACTGTAAAAAAATATAAATAATTACCATTTTTGACTGGTTCAAAACTGCAGTTTGTTTCTGCGTCGACGCTGAGAGCCTATTATTGTACGGCCTGTTTTCATGAAAGAATACAGAATAGCTTAATTGATCAACACTGAAATATGTTGCAGTTTTATGTGCCCAAATTTGTAGAATGACTACACTTATACTAAATCTCCTTATTGCTCTGAATATTATTACTTTTCGCCATTCTGCTCTTCAGAGAATAACAATAGGAGCATGACAAGTAGACCATAGCTGGTTATTTAGTCGGGATATTTGTTTGGCTAAAATGCTGCTAGTAGCTTCCCAGGTATACTTTAATAACAGCATTGCCTTTTTAAGAGTGAGGCTCCTTTAAGTTTTTTTTTTTATATTTTGTGGCATTAGTGGCCTTTTTGTAAGTTGACCAACAGGAAATCGGGTGGAGAGAGAGAGAGGTGAAGACATGCAACAAAGGTCAACGGCACTCAAACCAGCGACGGCTGTGTCAAGGACTGTAGCCACTGTATGTGGGTCTCATGCTTTACTGCTGTGACACCGCAGTGCCTGCTCCTTTAAGTTTTATTGCCATGACTTAGCAAAAATCTGACTGATGCTTAGCAGTAATCAATGGTACACCAAAAGAGGTGAAGGAGGGTCGAGCCCTGAGAAATTTTGCTCCAAGCAGCCAGAAAAACACTTTCACTGGCATCTGATTACAAGGATTTTTTAAACTGTGCTTTTTAAACCGCCTTGAGTGCCTTGTTGCTGAAAAGCTCTATATACATAAACTTGACTTGACTTGACTTGACTACAGAAATTGATCTAACATTTTGCTATGTATTGACACACATTATTGGTATAAACCCCATGTTTGAGATTAATAATTTGGCCATAAATGCTTCTTGAAGGATGGAGTAAAAGTGGCAAAAACAGTTAATTATAACTAAATAATTTATTGATGGTATAATTAATGCTCATCTTCATAAAGAAAAAAATCCCAATGAAATGCATTAGACACTGCTCCTCTGTTGAGGCGGTGCAAATTTGAAATTTAATTATTAGAAGTAATTATGCTAAGATTAATCCCTTAGTAGTGATTTTCCCATTTTTAAGCTTTTCTACTTCTCCTACACTCCTGAGTTTTAGTATATTGTATCAGTATTAAAGTATTAGTCTTTGTTGCTAAAATCTATTGAGGTTTTTCAAGCATTTTCCTTCAAGCGTCAAATAGGCCACCAGAAACATTGTTGGTGTTCAGATCAGACAATACTCAGTCTACAGATATACAGTTTTTGAGAATATATTTGAAACTATTCCAGCTGCTGTATATTTTTGTTTCGACTGGTATCACCTCATTTGCGAAAAATTTCCTTTTAGTTTGAAGTTCAAAGGTTTTTTTGTAATAGAAATATAGAATAATAATGATATGAAGTTGTCACATTAGCTGAGAATTTATTTCAGCCTAATTTTTTTTTCAATAGCAGCGATTACAACCGCCACCATTTGAAAAGACTCTCAAACTGACTAGTTCTAAAGGATTTGCCCTTGGGGCAACACAAGAGAAAATGTAAATGACATTGATAAGCCTTGGCAGCGTCCAGCTCTGTTGTGGCAGAGAGACAAGAAGCAACCATAAATTACTCATTGTTCCCCCATTTCCTCCTGAGTAATTTGGGACTGTATCTTTTCATCAGTTTACTTCTGGTTTCCTTGATTATGCAGACAAAACACAAATGTGGGTCTTGTCAGCTGAATGCAGCAACAGCTGGCCTCCCTGCTGTAGCTGGATGGTAAAGTAAGTCATACACACAGGTCAGTGACAGAAGGTTTTAATAAGTGCCTCTCAGCATGAGAGTGAAAAAAGGGGGGGGGGGGGGGGTGTGGGGGGGGGGGGGGGGGTGCGGGGGGGGGGGGGGGGGGGGGTATGACATGAGTCATAATAAATTATTAAGCCAAAAAAAGAAGATGGTTCACTCTCTAAGGACTCTTATTTTGGTATTAACAGCAACTAGGCTACGGATGCACAGTTGTTTTAAATTTTTGTGGTTCATCATAATTAGTTTATTTTTTAATGAAAGACATTGACTCAGACTGTTTCACTGCACGAAATGCAGCGTTTTGTACTGGATTATCTTCATGAAGCAGACTAACACATCCAAATGAAATACTAATTAACAGGGCACATTTCGTCTGCTGAGAAAGTGTACATTTGAGATGTAACAGAGCTAAAATGTTGCATGTAGCAATTTTGTGTGTATAGTTTAACATTAAGTACAGTTGAAAAGCTTCTGTTTTCTTTTCTTTGGAGCTTTACACTCCAAGTTACAGTGACAAAGATATAATCTGACAAATTAATTATGGTTATTAATGATCCCCTTTTACTGGGAAATGATAACTAATGAAAAAAACATGTTATGCATTAGCATAACTTGGTATTCTTCCCCAATCATCAGTAGAATTTTGCCCAAAATATGATATAGTTGGGCTGCACGGTAGCGCAGTTGGTAGCACTGCTTCCTTGCAGCAAAAAGCTCCTGGGTTCAAATCCCAGTCAGGGGTCTTTCTGCATGGAGTTTGCATGTTCTCCCCGTGCATGCGTCGGTTCTCTCCGGTTACTCTGGCTTCCTCCGACAGTCCAAAAGCATGACTGTTAGGATAATTGGTCTCTTTGTCTCTGTGTTGCCCTACGATGGACTGGTGACCTGTCCAGAGTGTACCCCACCTCTTGCCTGTAGACTGCTGAAGACAGGCACCAGTGACCCTGTACTGAAGAAGTGGGTATAGAATATGGATGGAGATATAGTATAGTTATCTTTAAATGAAAGTACATCATGTTTAAATTCAATGGCTTTACCTTTTGGATATATTTAGGGTTTTTGGGGTGTGCCTAATTTGGCAGGAGATGGGTTGACAGATTGGGACCTAGTCTGCAGTAATGTGAGTGCTGCTTTGGTCAGTTGTGGTGAAAAGAGCTGCACAACCATCTATGGTCATGAGAGATGGATTATGAACAAAACAATAAGATTCTGGATATGAGCTACTGCAATGAGGTTTCCCTGTGAGGTGCCTGGACTTAACTTAGAGATAGAACGAGGATCTCCATCACCCGGGAGGAGCTCAGAGAAGAACTGCTGCTCCTCTGTATCGAGAGGATTCACTTCAGGTAATTCAGGTATCAAGTGTGATCCATTGTAACATTGCAAGCATGCTGTTAATCATGCACTGAAGTGTTTGACGTGACATCATCATGTGGCGTCCTAAACAGCTTCTCAGTAAAAGAAAATGTTGTCACTGTAGAACTTTTGAACCTTTATCTGGGAACTGAAGCCACTCATGCAATAGACAAGTGCCATGCATGTGTTTTGTATAGGTATAGACATTTAGGCCCTACTCTTGTTATTCAATGAGATGTGTCATAAATGTGTCAAAGTATGATGTTGATGATGGTACGGAATCCTTCCTGTACTGTACAAATGACAGTCAAACTGAAATTTACCACATATTTTAAAGTAGGCTAACTTTCAGTCACTAAAACTTGACTGCTACCTTTATAATAAATTGGAATAAATAGAATATAATGACATAATTTATTCTAGAGTTACATGTTAAGTCATGTCAAAGATATGCATCACCTAGCTATCTGAATAAAGGTTTAACAGGATTTTTAGGTTAAGTTTTTAAGTTAAAAGTTGAAGTTAAAAGTATATTTAAATCATCTTTGCCCCTGCTCTCCCTGTTGCTGCACACTGGTCAAGTGTTTACCCTATATTTTTGTCCAGGTGTCAAACCTAAAAGACTAAACATGTTATATATTATAGATAGCAGTTTTATAACAAATCTCAATATGTTAGTTATTTAGCTGCAGTGGTAATATTTGTTACTTTTCAGTGTAAATTAAAATGATATGATCATTTTCTGCATGTTTGTGTAAATTCCATGAAATTATAATATTTTTTTCAATGAGAATTTCATACAAATGTAAGCGTAGAAACAAATGCTTCAAAATTAGAAGTTGCTTTAAAAAGAGTTATCACACCCAGCAAAACCTAAATGACAATGAGACTCCACACCCATACTTACTGACAGGAGTGATGACCTCTGATGACCTTAGTAGAGATTCAAGATAAAGTCTTCTGCAAATGACTTAACTGTTGTTGTACATCTGATAGCTTAAACTCCAAAACATTCGCTAGAATTCAGGTCACAGAATCATAATAATCTTTCCATCATAATTCCATATCCAAAAACACAAAATGCATATCATGAATCCTTTGCTTTCCTTAATGAAACATGTTATTAAGTACCACAGCAGCTTCAGTCTCCAGCAGGTTACAGATGACCTCAAGCTGGAGAGCCCTAGTTCAGTGAGTACACAGTACACAGTACACAGAGAACCAATTTCAGGTGAAGAAAAATAACTTAAGGGAGAAATAAAGTAGTAAAAGAGACACAAAGCAGGGTTGAACATGACGGTCAAAGAAGCAAGTGAGTCAGTGAGGAACTGTTACTGTAAAACAGCCCACATCTGATGACTTTAAGTGTAAAGCACAATAAAGCCCTATTATAAACCAGCCACAAACACGTACATGCACACACAAGGCCCCTTGTATAAAACAGAAAACACTGACAGGTGGGGCCATAAAATAACGCCTACCCATCTCTTGTGTCTTTTCCTCCCACCAACCCACCGCTATCACTACTTTACCTTCCTCCATCCCAGTCCTGCCCCTGTCCCACTCCCCCCCGTTTCAGAGGAGTAGTCTTTAAGCAGAGGAATGTCGTGGGTTTTTTTCCTTTTTTTCTTCTTACACGGGGTGTGCATGTTGCCTCATGCCCACCCCAGGGTTCTCACGACGTCCCGTCTTGTTTTTAGCCCTAATTAGTGACTGCTGGCAGTTTGGAAACAGATGTTTAAAACCCTGCAAAAGATTTTAGACTTCAAACAGCGGGGCGGAAAGTAGAAAGAGATTCGCCCTTCCTTCCCTCATTTCTTTCTCCTCTACTGCTCTACCTCCTCTAACCTCTCTCTAGTAGAAATTAAAATGATAAAAAATACTATTTATGGCATCATTTGAATAACTCTGTTATGTAAACTACAAGGTTTGAAAATGTTTTTAAAAAATACTTTTGCTTTTTAGTACTGAAAAAATCCATTCAACAAAGATTTTGCTGCAAGCCTTACTTACTTTACTGTCACTGTTTACTGTTTAAAATCAATAAAACATCAGCAGGCAATAAATGTCTTGGTTAAACAGTCTTTTATCTCCTCAGAGTGTCCTTGTCTATCATTTAAAGAGTTTGGCACACATCTGTGTGTTCATTATGCACAGCTAAGAGCCATGTCAAGGTTCTGTTGAATCCTGTCTGTTCATAGGGTAGGCAGGTGGTGACAGTGCTGGCTAAGCAACAGTCTGCTGTGTTACTGGCAAGCGTGTTGGTAATTAAAATTTGCCATCAGGGCCAGACTGCATGGGAGCAAAGAGAGAGGCTGCTGCTTTGCAGGAAGGCGACTATCTATTTCCGCCCATTTTCACCACTCTGTATAAATGTCTACAGCTTGTAACTCAAGGTCTGAGTGTCTCTTTAAATCCTTTTCAGTCTTTATAGTTGTGATATAACTTATATCTCAGTTTTTGCTGCTTCTCTGTTTGTTTCATCATTGGGGATACTATGGCAGCAAAGTAAAATCAGCCTTGACTTTAAAGTTGAAATGATATTCTTCATCATTCACAGTGTTATTACACTGAATGTTTGATTGAATAAACATAGTGATTACAAAAACCTGACACATTAACCTGAGAAAACTGCTTGCATTGTCTTTATAAAAACCAATGCTTCGCAGAAACATTCATGCCACTAAACTTGTACACATTTCGTCATGTTACAACCAGAAACTCCAGTGTATTTTTCTGATAGGTCAACATAAAGTAAGACATAATTATAGAGTGGAAGGAAAATGCTTTATGGTGTTCAAAATGTTACAGATACATATGTGAATTTTGTGGGGTGCATTTGTATTCAGCCCCTTTACTCTGATACCCCTAAATATAATATGGTGCAATATTAGAGAACAAATACATCATGAATAAGGTTGTCAGGATAAAAGTTTTGGAGACGTTTAAAGTAGAGTTAAGTTAGAAAACGATATCCCAAGCACTGGAGATTTCAATTCATCATGTGATCCACAGCTCAGCTGGGAGACTGTCGACTAGCTTTGTACTGGTACTGCAATGGTAAGAAGAAAGCTGTTGTTGAAAGACAGACATTTTCAGTCCAGTTTGCAATTTGCCACAAGCCATGTCGGACACAGCAAATGTGGAAAAAGGTGCTCTGGTCAGATGAAACAAAAACTGAACTTTTTTGCCTACATGCAAAATGCTATATGAAAACTAACCCTCAACATAGTTCAATCAGACAACTCACGTGTACATGTTGAAATACATCTTTATTGGCTAGTATGGTATAAGTTTAAATTTGTTGTCTAGGCTCTGATCTTCTCACTTCATGGTCATGTTGCTCACTAGTCATAGGATGATGAGTGCATCTCTACCTCCCCGAGCAAGTCTTCAGCATGTCAGAAAGTGAGGAGAGGCTCTCTGACCTCAGAGCCCTATGGCGGGTCCTAGGGTGGTGGACGGGCTAAAGACAACAGAGTGGTTGAAATCAAATCACATTTATGTGTTAGAGTTGGCCAAAGTCCAGCCCTAAATCCAGTTGAGAATCTGTGGTTAAACTGGTGATCAAAAAACACTATCCAACTCGACAAAGCTAGATGTATTTAAATGGACCACCATACACTTGTTTGTGTGCAAATCTAGAGACATAACTCATTAGACTTGCACCTGAAACTGCTGCTAAAGATGGTTCTAGATACTATTGACTCAGGTGCCTACTAACGGGCTCTTCTCATTTTTCTCATTACATATTTTTTGGGGGGAAACGTTTAAAATCCATGTATTCCTTCCACTTCTCCACCATGCATTTTTGTGTTAGTGTGTTACTTTACATTAGACTGATTCAGATTAAAGTTTGTGGTTGTAACAGTGCAATGCACACTGTAAATGAAGTGATTGTTTTGTACCATGATGCAAAACTCCTCGACATTGGCCACTTTAGAGTAGTTTTAATAGAAAAACTTGTTTTTCTAAAGCAGATGTTTCAGAGCAATCGAGGACTAACTTTGTGTATGTGAAGGCTTAACGCTGCTTTAACTGCAGCTCTGTAAGATTTATTAGCAAGTCATAATGAATTTGAACGACACCCCTTTGAGATCCGCCCAAACCAGCAATACTGGGAGCTCCAGATCTTTTTATGGCTAATTTAACCCATGGGCAATGATAAACTGCTCATAAGCGGCAGTTCAGGTTACTTAGAAACCACACAAAAGGAATCAACCGTTTGATCAAGAAACATTAGTGCTGGGTTATCCCTACAGTCCTCAGAGGACATTTCATATCGTCGTTGCCGTGCAGGGCTTTCCTGACGGTACAGAGCAAGGAGATTCAATCTGAACTAACACATACTGTGCATATACTAGTATGTGTCAGCTTTACTCATGCACACACACGAGTATGTGCAGATGCAAATGATTCATAGTAAAAGCTCAACAGGTGGAAGTGCTTATGTCTGTGATAACATTTTATTAGTCTTTAAATGAGAGCTGTGGACACTGTGTGTAATTGCCAGTGAGTAAATGCTGTTCTGCACAGACGCTAACATTGTGTAGCAGTATACATTTGCCCACTAACTGGATGTCATTGTGTCAGCATGTGTATTCATATGCGCGTGGTTCGCTGTTCTTTTGAAGCAAGGCGTTTGATTAGTTTAAAGTGATGTCTTGGTTTAATGTGTTGCTGTAGGATTTGTTTGTGTGCTTTGATTTTGCCCCGGCTTTCTGCTCGGCTTTAGGGTTCTTTAGTAGATCGCCTTTGAACTGGCAAACACAAGGCAGCGAACATTGTCGTCGGCTGTTTATCCGCAAAGAGGGGTCGATCGTGGGACATGCAGACATTAGATTAGGATTTTCCCAAAAGTGGTTTGGGCTGATGACACAGAGATTTGCAAAATGATCAAATTCAAAGCAGCAAACTAAACTGGGAATAAGAGGTGCATTTTTAGTGGCACCTCTAATGAACTGGTTGTAACTGGCACTGGCATTGCCCAACTTTGTGATTCCACATGCCTAATACATCATAAATTGCATCCAGCATGTGTTGCAACTAATAAAATATGTTCCTTATTTTTAATTTGGAACACCACTTTGAAAAACAACCAAATCATACTGTAGGGCTTTCAGATTAGTGTAAGCAGAGGAGCAAAATGTTCTGCTTAAAAAAATGAGCTGTCAAGAAAGACAGATTATAACCAGATTGCACGATTGTTGCAGTCTGTGTTATTCAGCTTACGTTTGCCTCGCAATCTGACACGGCTGGTCATCACCTCCTAATTCATAACTGCTGAGTCACTCATTATTTATTCAAACCTTCATTTTTACTTAAAAACTAATAGCGTAACCAGCATAATACTTTACCCTTGGCATGCTGCAGTCCTGGATCTCAATATTTGTTACAACATAGCTCCAAAAGGCAAGTGCATGCAGGAACTGAACTGCCTCATTACATTTGTATGTTCTGAAAAATCATCACTGTAATTATTGACTATTGTTGAAGAGACGTCCAAATTTTTTCATTGGCACATAACTGCAGGGCTCTGAAATGTAATTCTTGCCTCAACTATTCCTTCATATTGCACTGTGGCCTGTGTGTAGTTTTCTTTGGTCTACTGTGTTATGTCGCCTCCAGTCCTAGTCTGCCACCAATATGTTGTATTTGATCTCTGTCTGGGGTTGTTTTATAGATGCCTCTGTCAACTCTCTGAAGCCCATTAAAAACTGCCAGATGTTTGTTCTAAATATGGTCGACAATTGACTTTCTTTGGAGTGTATAGGCAGAGTGAATAGAAGTGTCTGTTTCCAGATTTCCATCATTACAACCAACATTTTATGTTTTGCAAGGGTAATATTTTGTACAGATAACAGACTGGACCTCTGACATTGAGAGGCCAGCTCACATGAGAGGTCATATATGACAAATAATAGCTCCTTCTAAATTTAATGGCTCACCTGGAGAAGGTGTGTAAAAATAATTTAAATAAATTCAATCTAATTTGCAGTTGGAATATCTCATACTAAAACATTCTTAATTTGTTTTGGAGTAGCCCAGCCAAAGTCCCAAGTTGAATCTAACAGAGAATCTGTGGAGGAAGCCAAAGATTAGGGTGATGGCAAGGAGGCCTTCCAACTTCAATGACGTGGAGCAGCTCACCAAGGAAAAATTGTCAAAATACCAGTAATATGCAAAAGCTTATATAAAGGGTTTGATTGCTGTAATTACAATAAGGATTTCACCGTTTTTGTGTCTAAATGATTTTCCAGATGCTGTTTATTAATAAAATGTTCATAAGAGGAGAAAACAAATCTCTACATTGTTTTTAGTCTTATTCTCATTTTCTATCAGAAACAAGCCTCTTGGTTTAATATAAAAGTAATGGTTTGATTTGTCTAATATTTCAGGATGGGATGATGCTACTGCAATAAAGGAAGTATTTATTTTAAGATATTTTACCCTTCTTTAGGTGTACCAGTAAATGTGATATGGTACACCTGTAAATCCACTACCAGTATAAAGTGACTTTGTAAAGAGCAACAATTTGCAACCAGAAAAGCTTTAATCCATCTGGCAATTCATTGAAAGTCTGTTAAAACAGTAAAGTACTATTCTAACAAAAGACATCATTTAAGTTATTGTTTCTGTTATAGTGCAGCTGAACACGCTGGCCAAAGGTTGAGTCAGTTGCTTGAAAACTAGAAAACTAGTGGAAGACTTAAAACAGAAAAATAAAAAAACTGTTTGTGAAACAGTTTTTTTACACAAAAAATCAGCTGTTTTTCCCTTACCAACAATACTGCTTTTGTCTCGACCCAAGACTCCAATATTAATATATCCTGTTTCATATTTCTAAGACTGTCAAACATGACAGATTAGGTGGGACTGCTGTTAGCAATCTAATTTATATGATAAGTGATAGTAAATAACAATATCTGAGTCCTGATAGGGTATCAGCTTGATAGAGAGATGATTGCTAATAAAATCCACATACACATTCACACATACGCTCTTTGTGTAACAATTTGTGTTGGGGCAGCAAAGACATGATCTATATTGATCTCCTGGGCCTGTAATCTTATTTTCCATTTGTCAAACATTTACTGTCAATGTGTTGTAGAGCTTATTGACTCAGTAGAATCTACAACAAATGTTTTGATTTTGTTCCAAGTATGTAAATAAATATTATATCGATCTGCAAATATCATTTCAAACAGGACTTCTTCTGTTATTTCTCAAAATTGCAACCTTTCCTCTGATCTTCAGTCAGCCTCCGTGAGTCTTTGAAAGTTCTCTGTTGGGAAATAAAAAGCCACAAAGTTTTGAGCTTGAGACAGGAAGTGTTTGATCAGTCATCCAATTTTAGCCCTCGTCTTTATTTCCTCTTGTACTGGATACTCATAGCTAATGCTCTTTGTTTGATGGATCAGATCACATGTTTTACTGGCAGACCACTTTAATTAGAGTGAGAGCAGACAGCTTCCTTATTTCCTGTCACCTGTTAATGGCCCGAATTTAACCTTTTTTGTCTTTCATCTACGTGCCAAAAGATTGTTTCCTAAACACCTAAAGCACATTTCACTCGCAGTTATTTTCTTTTGTTGAGGTTTATGGGGCTTGCAGACTGTGTTTTAAACTTTGGCTGCTCAGGGCGTAGGGTGTGCATATGTTAACACTCGGTTTAATGAACAAATATCGCCCAAAAAAGATCCAACAGATGGTATTCCTTTGATGACACATTGGCCCGAGTGTGAAATTTGAAATCAAAATGTTATTTTGAAAGAAAATTTGTTGTATTTCCATTCAAGGTTAAACCTCAACTGAGAAAGAAGAGGCTATAAACCTTATTGGATGTGACTTGCAGAGTTCAGTTATAAAATGCCTCATTCCCCTTTGCCTGTGGTACACGTTCCACTAACAGTAATCTCTCTTACTTAGTTATTTGACAATATTCATCTCTGAGTCTGATTCTGCCACCAGTCTATCTAGTCACAGAAGACTAAATTAAAGATTAAGTCTTGATATATCATGAAGGTACACCCTGGACCATATATTTTGTAATTTGATGTTTTATAATTAAAATAATTTATCAAGACGTACAGATATTTGTTGGTAGAATGTAGCCTGATGCATCTCTTCAAAAGTTTTGTTGTTGGTATATAAATCAAAAAGAAGCTGGTTATGGTTTCCTTAGAATCTTATTGCATGTTTTAAATTAAGGTAAATCGAATCCATTTACTTTTCTGAGACTATTTTTAGTCTCCAGTAGCATCATATGACCTGACTTGTCAAGCGGCTACCCAATGGCCACTCTGGATAGGCACCAGCCACCCTGCACCCCTTCAAGGATAATTAGGTTTAGACAGTCGATTGATGGGTGGATGGATTTGGAGTATATCAATAAATTAAACTAGATTAAGTGTGAAATAATACCTAACCTGAGTTCTCAACATCTGTTGGATAAATCAGATGACTGATTGTCTCTTAATATGAATGGTTGTGGTAGCCAGTGACCAATCATAACTATATGGAAGATTTTTTACGCAATATTGTACTAATTTGTGAACTATTTCTGAACTGTTAGTTTAAAGAGCTTTAATGATTTAGTGTTTATCATTGACATTACTTGTTTTTCTACTGCTGTCACACTTTTTCTTATTGTGCCACATATGTGGTAAAGTATGCAACTGCATAAGGACAGAGAAGGTTACTTTTTGCCTTGATATCCCTGTCACATATTTTTCTATTTGCATACTTTATAATCACCTGACCAACCCGGGGGTTGGAAACTTCAATGCTCAATACTGAGTATTCTAGTGCACCACAGTGGTCAAATGATTAGTTATTAACACAATCAGAAAATAGTTCCGACTTACCTGCAATGTCCACTAGACCAAGCATTTGGGATGCTGAGATGAGGGAATCTTCATCAGTGTAGACAGAGCATAGTTTCAGATCATGTAACATTTTTATTGTGTCATTGTTGTGATATTCATGTAGCATTTACAGGGATTGGACAATGAAACTGAAACACCTGTCATTTTAGTGTGGGAGGTTTCATGGCTAAATTGGACCAGCCTGGTAGCCAGTCTTCATTGATTGCACATTGCACCAGTAAGAGCAGAGTGTGAAGGTTCAATTAGCAGGGTTAAGAGCACAGTTTTGCTCAAAATATTGAAATGCACACAACATTATGGGTGACATACCAGAGTTCAAAAGAGGACAAATTGTTGGTGCACGTTTTGCTGGCGCATCTGTGACCAAGATAGCAAGTCTTTGTGATGTATCAAGAGCCACGGTATCCAGGGTAATGTCAGCATACCACCAAGAAGGATGAACCACATCCAACAGGATTAACTGTGGACGCAAGAGGAAGCTGTCTGAAAGGGATGTTCGGGTGCTAATCCGGATTGTATCCAAAAAACATAAAACCACGGCTGCCCAAATCACGGCAGAATTAAATCTACACCTCAACTCTCCTGTTTCCACCAGAACTGTCCGTCGGGAGCTCCACAGGGTCAATATACACGGCCGGGCTGCTATAGCCAAATCTTTGGTCACTCATGCCAATGCCAAACGTCGGTTTCAGTGGTGCAAGGAGCGCACATCTTGGGCTGTGGACAATGTGAAACATGTATTGTTCTCTGATGAGTCCACCTTTACTGTTTTCCCCCACATCTAGGAGAGTTATGGTGTGGAGAAGCCCCAAAGAAGCGTACCACCCAGACTGTTGCATGCCCAGAGTGAAGCATGGGGGTGGATCAGTGATGGTTTGGGCTGCCATATCATGGCATTCCCTTGGCCCAATACTTGTGCTAGATCACTGCCAAGGACTACCGAACCATTCTTGAGGACTATCTGCATCCAATGGTTCAAACATTGTATCCTGAAGGCGGTGCCGTGTGTAGGATGACAATGCACCAAGACTGGTGAAAGATTGGTTTGATGAACATGAAAGTGAAGTTGAACATCTCCCATGGCCTGCACAGTCACCAGATCTAAATATTATTGAGCCACTTTGGGGTGTTTTGGAGGAGCGAGTCAGGAAACGTTTTCCTCCACCAGTATCACTTAGTGACCTGGCCACTATCCTGCAAGAAGAATGCCTTAAAATCCCTCTGACCACTGTGCAGGACTTGTATATGTCATTTCCAAGATGAATTGATGCTGTATTGGCCGCAAAAGGAGGCCCTACATCATACTGATAAATTATTGTGGTCTAAAACCAGGTGTTTCAGTTTCATTGTCCAACCCCTGTATGTACGTACAGTTTGTTGCTGTAGTACCTTTGTCAATTATATTGCATATCAGAGTTTTTTGCCCAAAGTCAGTGGCAGCCTGGTTCAGCTGGAGATAAAATTGTGCATAGTGAAGTATTAGATGCGTATACAGTCACTGCAGGATCATTACTTACTTACTTAATTACTTACTTACTGTGTATATTCATACGAAAATAAAATGCAAGGCAGATAGGCAATACTGTGACGGGTGCATAAGGATTTTGTAAAATCACTGCAGTCTTGTGAGTGTTGCACTTTTTATTTGAATTTGTCCATTAACCATGTCACCACTGTCTAGCAATTTCCTGTGCTTTGTAGGAATTTAAGCTCTCAGACAATATGATTTTGAGATCATTCATGCTTTAAATCTTTTGATCAGTCAGAATACATCACAAAAAATGAAAACACTACTCTTTACAAAACATAAAACTAAAATTTCATCGTACCTGAAAGGTTTTAGACCTCAAAATACCATTAAAATAACACTGTACTAAAGCTCTTTCTTGCTGTTCTACTCTTCTTTGAACCCCATATCCCGCTGTGAATGACCCGTCATCAAACAGTAGCAATGTGGATGCAATTATGACTCCTAGGTCAGTTTGTCTCTTTAAGGTTTAAGTGGGCTGGAGCGTTTCATGATTACAGACTTTGCTGTGTGTTTAAGGCCCGGACGTTTGCGATTCTGGGGTTGCCTCTGACTCTTTCTAAAAACCTGCAAAGCTGCACTCTGAACTCAGTGCAAGTGCTGTTTGAACTGTTTTACTGTTGTTTACCCTGAAATCTCACAGCCTTTATTATCCCTTCACCACTGATCACAACTCCTTTAAACTTTACTTTCAACACTCTAAATCAGTAAAACACTGTTTACACAAAAAGCACAATTGTGAGTTATATTCTTTTATCTCAACAAGCTGCAACCAAAACATGCAATGATAAAAAAAACTTTTTTTCATTTTTTTACGTTATTATTACAGTATTCACTCTACAAGATTGCACCAGTGCTTCTAAAATCTATTTGTTTGCATGACTGATAGAGTGGATCTTAAAAGTTAAAAAAATGTTAAAATGTCAGATTGTTGTGATATAAAAAATACATCATTTAATTTATTTTCACATTTAATGTGACATATGTTCTGTACAAAACTAGTTTATTAGCCAGCATAGACAAAATATTTCTTTGTGAAAGAAAATCTCTGCTTTTGAGCTTAAATTTAGCTCTCTCCTGAATGAAGATGACGTACGAGATAAATCAAACAGTGTCAGCAAATTTGGGGGATAATTAGTCGCTCTCTGAATCTTACTGTGATTAATGTTGGATTCCCAGTCATGCCCAGTCATGAGAGCTTCTACCGCTGTCTTCTTTCCCCCATCCCCCTCCAAGACTTTTTAGAGTTTGACCCTAATATTAAGCTCATTCACGCCAGAGACTTACTGTCCGTCATTGTTGAATTTGTCTGATGTAAATTCGCTGCAGAAAATCATAATGTTTGGTATTGTCTATTATAGTGTAACAGTTCCTATCACAGCTTTACAATGTTGAGCTTGCACAGTGCAATTTTAAGTCCTCTATAACTTTTGGACTCTCACAATGTGGAAATATTTAAAAAAACATTTTTATAAACTGGTTGCCTAAGTGTGCACACCCTTAAGCTAAAGCTTTGTTAAGTTGCTTTCATTTTAGTTTAGAATTCAGTCTTCTTTAGTGGATTTCTAATAAAATGCAACTACTTGGCTTGACAATATACGCCCCCTCTGCCTCAAAAGTTTTCAAATTGTGAGGAAATCTCTTGTCCATAGCTCTCTTCAAGTAATCCTACATATTTTGTCTCAAAATCAATTCTGGACCATGGTTTGGTCATTTTGACACTTAACCAAATTTATTCAAGCAAAGCAAAATTGGGCTTAGCTTGGCTAAAATTAGCTAAGCAAAAACAGATTAAACTAAGCTAAACCAAAATGAACTAAACTTAGTGAAGCTAAAGTATGCAAAACTCAGCTAACTAGCTTGAGCTGAGCTAAGTTAAAATATGCTAAGCTAAAATCCTCTGAAAATGGTGAGCTACAAGAGCTGGACTGAAAATGAGTAAAAACCAATGTTTAAAGAAAAAACTTTAAAACGGCCTTATCTGATAATAAAATTACTTTTTATTGATTGTGGCTGCACGGTGGTGCAGTTGGTAGCACTGTTGCCTTGCAGCAAGAAGGTTCTGGGTTTGACTCCCGGCCGGGGGTCTTTCTGCATGGAGTTAGCATGTTCTCCCCGTGCATGCGTGTGTTCTCTCCGGGTACTCCAGCTTCCTCCCACAGTCCAAAAACATGACTGTTAGGTTAATTGGTTTCTCTAAATTCTCCTTAGGCGTGAATGAGTGTGTGCATGGTTGTTTGTCTTGTGTGTGTCTGTTTTGCCCTTCGATGGACTGGCGACCTTGGTTTCACACAGATGTTGAAATATAATAAAATCTCTTCATCTACAACTTTATAGCAAACTTCTGAAAGGTTTGGGTCAAACTGGTAAACTGCTATATAGAGCTGTTCATCATTACTTCATCCTCTTTGAAAAAATGTCTGGTTTCATCTAAAGAAAATTAACCCCACAGCATGATGCTGCTACCACTATGCTTTACTGTGGAAGTGGTGTTCGTTTTGGAGATGTGCTGTGCTGTCGCCAACAAAGATTTTGGAGATTTTAGCCAGACTTAAATGCTTTCTAAAATAACTTTCCTCTGCATTGAAACCCCACTCTCTATTAATAATATAGAGAACACAGGAACACAACCAGTATAATTACATCCTTTTGACTGTTTGTGACCTCTTTGCAAACAATGGCTTTAAGCAAAGAATACAAATGAACCAATGTGCAAAGAACCCTACTAGGACAGCTGAACTTTAATTCAGGTAAATCAGATGCAGTAAGATTGATGACTGCTGTGACATCAAGAAAAGAAAACAGTTGAAACTGAACCGAAAGGTGCTTCAACAAAGTACCACCTAAAACAGGCATTGTAACGCGGGTGTGTACGCTTCTGAGAACCACTGTGATATAATAACTGATGAATTACATTTGATAAGAAATTCATTAAATGTAATTTAAGGAACAAATATCTAAAGACTGACTCTCTGTGAACATTGCATCTGCTAGTTTTACCTAAGCCAGAAACCTAAGCAGGACATTTGGATGTTGAATAAAACAACAGGTAGAACCAGTGAGCCGTGAGTTAATAACACCAAGAATGTAAAAGAAATTGCAATACTAAGATTTTTAGTAGGTCAAGTATAATGTTTAAAAACATGTGACTTTCACAAATTTCCTCTGAAACCACTTTATGAGGAACTTCATGCTTATTTCTTTGTAATTATCCTCACATGGCATATTCAGTATTCCCTGGATATGCCTGCTCATAATAGGGCTGCAAGCCTTTTGCTATCAGTATCAAAGAACATCTAGCACATTTATTGGGGACATGCAAACCTTTGTATATGGCACAATGTAACAGTAGTTTCTAAACAGACAAGGCAAGTATTCAGCTACAAGCCTCCAAGCTTTATTGTTAGCACATGTTTAGAATGTCTTAAAGGCCTAGCCTGTGTGGGTGTGTGTGTGTGTGTGTGTCTGTTGATAGGGGCGGCAGCAGTAGCATCTGTCAGTACTCTGGGTGGCCTGTTGTTCCTGTTGGTAATTGGATCTTAAAGTTTTGGACTGGTGCTGACTGATAAACACCCACCAACACACATATGTACACACATTGCCAAAAACGGACATGACTGTTGTAGAACTTGTTTCTGTGTTTGTTTATGTCTGTGCACCGAATGAAATAGATGAGGTTACATTTACGCACCAGGATGCTGACTCTGGTCACCTAAAATTATTTTCAGACCTCATGATAGAGCTTGTTTGTGTGTCAAGGTGTAGTTTAACCAGCTTTACCAGACCCTGCTGTACATGTATGATGAACAGTGATTGCATTTGACGTCCAGTTTGGCTTTACCGGGCAAAATTAGACCATTAAAGTGAAAACATGTAAATACCACACTGCCCTGATGTGTAATATGCTGTTACATGTGGGTCATCCCTGAAGTCATTACTTCATGCCAAAAGATGAATAATGACAATGCTGTCTGTTTGGGTAATGCCTGCATCCACTATGTTATTTGATATCAGTAGGTTAAACCACTTTGAGACAGACCACCTGGAATTCCTACTGGGAAACTATCTATATCTGCAATGGATTCTAGGTCATTAAGCAGACACAGGACCTTGTTTAACTTGTTAAGTACATGCAATACCTTGCAAAAGTATTTATACCTGTTGAACCTTTTTATGATTTTACAAAAAAACTCCAATATATTTTATTTACATTTTAGGTGACAGATCACCATGAAGTAGTACATATTTGTAAACTGAAAGGAAATGAAAACCAGAAACCTTGAGCAGCAGCATGATCCTGCCACCACCACATTTTCCCATAAGGATAGTGTGTTCAGGGTGATCTGCGGTGTTAGATGATGATAATGTGCAGATAGTGCTTTGTATGTAAGGTAGAAACTTATATTTTTACCTTATCTGCCTAGATCACTTATTTGCTGTGTTTGTTCCAACAGCTCTAGAAACAGTTTTTCTTTTCAGGATTACCATTTATTTGTCTCCATCCATCTATCTATCAACTCTGACCGGCTACCCTGTCCCTTCTGAAGCAGAGTATCCCTCCAGCATAATGCCTCCAACTTGTTTCACCATAGGGAGTCTGTATTTTCAGGGCAGTGTGCAGTCTTAGTTTCCCTCAACATATAGCATTTTTATATATGTACAGTAGGCCAGAAGGTTCAATATTGGTCTGATCAGAACACATTTGTGCATGTATGCTACATGGCTTGTGGCAAACTGGACTTCTCATGGCACAGCTTTCTTCTTGCCAGTGTTCCATAAAGGCCAGATTTGTAGCCTTTATGTACACAAATAGCATGGCCCATGCTAACTTCTCTAGAGTTAGCATGGCCATCTGAAGTGCTTCTGTGATTAATGCTTTCCCTGCCTAACTAGTGAAGGTGGGCAACCATGTTTTGGTAGGTTTATAGCTGTGTCGTATCTGGTTTAAATTTTTGGATTTAACAGTGCTCTTTTAGATGTTCAAAACCTGAGAAATTGTTTTCTAACCTAATCCAGCTTTAAATGTACCAACTTCATCCCTGACCTGTCCGCCATGTTCCTTGGTCTTCATGATGCTGTTTATGTGCTAATGCTCTCTAACAAACCTCTGAGGAATATAAATATGACCTGTCGCCTATTTTATACAGAGAATAAATTACACACAGGTGGACGCTATTTACTAATTATGTGATGTCTGAAGGCACTTGGTCAATCAGGGTTTAGTCCCCTCACCCAATAACCTCTCTTTCTCCCTCCACCCCATACCTTCTATCCATTTTCCTCTGTTGTCTTCTAGGTGGTGCTCGACAACATGAGAAGGAAATGCAAGTGCCACGGGACTTCAGGGAGCTGCCAGCTCAAGACCTGCTGGCAGGTCACTCCAGAGTTCCGGCTGGTGGGTTCAATCCTAAAAGATCGCTTCCACATTGCCACCCTTATCAAGGCTCAGAACAGGAATAACGGCCAGCTGGACCATTCAAACCATAACAACCACAACAATCACCACCATCACACTCATCGAGACAATCACCACTCGCATCGGCGGCGGCTTAACATCAGGGAGCTGGTGTATTTTGAGAAGTCACCTGATTTTTGTGAGAGGGACCTCAGCTCAGACTCAGCGGGCACACAGGGCCGGATCTGCAACAAGACAAGCCCTGGGATGGACAACTGTGAGAGCCTGTGCTGCGGGAGGGGGCACAATATTCTGCAGCAGACGCGCAGCGAACGCTGCAACTGCAAGTTTCACTGGTGCTGCTACGTGGTCTGTGAAGAGTGCAGGATAACAGAATGGGTCAGCGTTTGCAAATGAAGAAAAACACACTAAAAGACGCAAGAAATAAGTAAAAACAATACTGCCAAATGCCCCAATCAGTTTTGTCATAGACTGCAGTATTTTTGTTGCAGAGAAGTCGTGGAAGGACAGTGTGACGCATTTGATGTGGCAAAAGGAAACTTGTGTTGGTCCGTGTGGAGTGTGCACATGCAGGAGGCATGTGAAGTTGCCACAAGCCAGAGCAAAAAGGATATGCACCACCTTTCTATGGAACTTAGTTATAGTAAACCAAATCTCAATTGAAAACATGTGTTAACCTTACTAAGCAAAGAGGATTGCACCAGAAAGAAAGTGAAATTTCTTTATAGCTTTAAGGATATAAGATCTTCATATTGTTTAAAACGCCAATTTGTTTTGTATATTTTAAACTATTCATACACTAAACAGTACAATCAGCAACTGACACCAATGCGTGAATCCTGTCATTTTCATGTGTTTTGACCACTACCTACAGACAAACTGTAAAAACCTTACAGAGTTAACTCAAAACAACAAACAATATTTCATCATTTGCAGATTTTGTGCCTTCTTGTACGGCAGTTAAGGAGTTTAAATATTTATTTATAGCAGCTGTCACGTTGCACATATGACACAGCAGTTTTAAGTGATACTTTGCAATTCTCCAGTCAATGTTATTATACTGTTTATAATAAAGTTTAACCCTGCAAACAACTATGACACCCCTCAAAGAACACAGGTGCTCATTATAGCGAGAAAAGAGAAGATTTGGGTCTAAAACTGACTCCGAGAATGGAGTGAATTGATAATGTGGTTTCAGCCATGGCAACTGCAGGGCTGGAGGTCATGCTGGTCTAAAGAGAGATCTGAAGCTGCATGTTAGTACTGCTTAATGGGATTCCTCATGGCACACCTTTGCCTTCTTCAAATGGAGAACATAAAATAAAAGTCCAGATACCAGGTCTAAACACTAAGTGCGTGGACTCACTCAAAGATAAACAACAAACACAAGTTTGCGCCACTGTTTTAGGACCACAATGTAACACAGCACAGAAATGCAATTCTCAGTTCCCAGTGTGTCATGTGTGGTCTGTGTGATGTGATACGTGATGTAAGAAGATGGTCAGACTGCACAGTAGACCCGACAAGTCCACATATTATCTTTGACATATCTAAACAGCACTGTAAATAAAAAAAAGTAATGCTGCACAAATGCCATCAATAATATTCAACTGCATCAAAAAGCTGGGTGCACATAAACAAGCTCCAGTTGCACACACTATAAACATCCTTAAGTGGCATAAATCAGTCTTTCCTGTTTTGTGAAGCAATGTCTTGTGTGCAACACTGTAAGCTTCTTGTTGTATGTACACTCACTCGTTTCACAAATTATCAGCGTGTACTATATCCTGATGTCAGCTTCAAAGTATATAAGGAATAGTATAAGTGAGCTACTTATCAGATGGTTTAATTTATTTAAAGCAATGTATTTTCTGTGTTGAAAACAGAAATCTGGGATTGTGTAACCAGTGTAACTGATAAGTAGTTTGCACATACTAAAAAGTGTCCACGAGAACTTTGAAAAATGTCAACATTATGTATTCTAAGTGTTAAATGTAATGTATGTTTGTATTTTTATGTTTTAATATGTTTATTATCTAAGTTATTTTATTTTTGTGGATAACTTAATATTTGTAAGACAATAAAAACAGACTGTGTTCATGAAACAAGCTTAATCGTGATGAATGATGGCATGCTTTTGCTTTTACAAAAGGTACAGCTATTTACGGCACATTGTGATAATGTTTACTATTTCTATTTCCCTAATATGTTTACTTTTCCAATCAACCAAAATCAAGTATTTCGCATTTTATAATTTATGCCTAAGACAAAACAAAGCAATGAGGAGCTTACAAGCAAGATCCCCTCAGGCCTGGCTCCTGGTAGATGTTCAGGTCTTTCTAATTAGGGCAATGTTTGCCACTTCCTCACGTATCTCAATAAATAAAAACCACTCTTGATGAAAATGTAAAAAAAAAATGGTCTTCTTTCCCTCGTTTAAAGCCACCATTATTAATTGTTGACACATATAAAACACGCATATAGCTGTGAGTTGATGATGACAATCAACACTTGCAAGCCTGAAGCACAGGGAGCAGGTGAGAGTCGAACTTCGTTGTTAAATAACACTTATGCTAGAAATTAAGTTCTATTATTGATTGCCTTATTCACTAATTAACTTGTTTTTTATTTACTTCCATATATTTACTGCAAATCTACAGCCGCAACATTAAACATAAGTTGTCTTCTGTGTCATTTGAGAGTTAATTTCTCTTACATGACTTATGAGTGCCTTTTTTTTATTTTATGTGTTTTTAACCTCCTAACTTCAACAATGTCCCAGAAGCATCTAGCTGACGGCGCACAGGTTGTTGTGTTGATCCATACTTAGGGATAGGGATTCCTGAAGAAAATTGTATTGTGTATTATTAACTATTATAATATCCAACTGTTTTCTTCTGTTCAGTTTTGAACTTCATCAAGTGTTTTTTTTTCACGATTGTGACCAAAAATTGTGGAAAAATGATAAAATATAACTTCAAATTATGAATCATCATTTACAAGTTTTTCTAACCGTTTCTATCAAGGATTGAGTATGACATACAAGACTTTATTCATGTTTTTCTACTGTTTGATGCAAGATTTACTGAAAAAAAGCACTAACCTACCCTGAATGAATCCAGTCCATATTTGACCAGAAATATTCAACACAAAATTATGCCTAAGCCCCACCAAAGTATATTTTACTCTCACCCATGGTCTAAAAGGACAACAAAAAAAGACTATTTCATGCTGTTTGCCTCCCTCTGGTAATTATAGTTATTACAGTAATTATGTCTGACTTAGGTTGTCTTAAATGTTTTGTAAGGAACCTTCAGATATACCCACACCAGATAAGACTACACGTCTGTGGTCAAGTGCAGACCGTCCCTTACCAGTTGCTGCTTGCGTGCAGAGCGAAATCCTGTTGAGTGTTCTGACTCACTTCTACATTCTGTACCCCAAGGGAAGTGATGAAGTCACCAAGTGATGTGTAAAAACGCAAGAGATACACTTTCAAAGTAAACAGATGTGAAGTAAAAAGGTGCTATTTTGGAGTCATGCGAGTCTATTCTTATCCAAACATACAGCTGCTCTCTGATGCACCATCTCTACATTGGGTTCAGCATGCACACTTCATCCTTAAGTGCGCTGATCCAAGTGAAAATGCTCTTAACAGCCCTCTCTTTGTGTATAAATAGTTTATGTGTGAATGTGTGCTTGGAGTTATGCCTTGTGTGTGAATTGCGTGTTTGTTTATGCAGCCATGTCTGTTTCTTTTGGCGAACACATGCGTTTAAGTGACAGAGTGGGCGTATGCACAGTAGTATTATGTTTTCATAATGGCCTGAAACCAAGATTGGGCAACCTGCTGAGATTGCTGCATGTGTTATTCAACCAGTAGGCCTCACTGGCTGCCAACTGCAAGTTCAACTGGTACTGGACAAAACCTATAACTCCTCACCTCTTGTTTTCAGCTCTGATGTTTTCATGTTAAATAGAACAAACAAAGAGAAAATCTTCATATGTCTTAGGGACATAGGTCTAGATTTTTGATAGCTAAAAGTAATTATCATATATCAAATTACTTACAAGAAAAAACTGAAAAATATATTCACTAGAATAGCTCTTAGCTGTGAATGTGAGCAACACCAGGTCTGAACTTGTGCTCTACGTTTATTTAAACAGTAGCTGTTATTTTTATAGAGAACAGGTCACGAGTGACAGAAGATTGGGGCTGAAACAACATCATGCTGGTAAGTTTGGTTTATTTTGTTGTGACTTGAACAAGCACGCCTGAATCACTTGTTAAACATTCTGTAATGTTTTCAGCGTAAAGGTCAGAATGTGGCTCAGAAGTGGACTTCGCTTTTTATCTTATAGTAGTTGAGAGAAGTAACGTTAACCTTTGTTCCATAAGGCAATTGTATTACATGTATTCAAAGATTGTATTAACTTTTAATCACATTGTTTCATAATCCTTTAATTGGGTAAAAAGAAAGAAACACAAACAAGATTAAACAATGGTGACTAAACTAATTCTATAATTTAATTCTGCAGGGAAAATTAAACATTTTCTGAATAAAAGATAAATGCCCATATCATCTGAGCTGTTTTCAAGTGTACCACTGCCTAAGGAGTTTAAAGAAAGGGCTTCACAGCCTGAGAATTGTAATATCTAATGTTCACTTAAGCTGTAGAGAGGGAGAGAAACAATTCATCCTGGACATGTTTGTTTCCCAGGACCAGAACAACATCTTAGCAGAGTGCATTACTGTGGTCTGGGTCCTGGTGACACCTTTCAGTGAATCAGAGTGGATCTCTGGACTTAGGATTACCACACCTGTCTTTCAGCTTCCTTGAAAGAGAAAATTGTAGTACAACAGCTTTTCAAACTGACCTGAAGATCTATCTGTGCCTGGGAGGGAGTGGCTGGTTTGTCTGGCCCAGGTTGTTGGATGACAGTTTTCCACTTTGAATTACTTTGGAAATGTAATGAATACAAAGAAAAAAATGCTCCTACAGAAAGTCACTAAGGTAAGATGTACGGAAAAACAAAACAAAACTTTGCCAGAACTGTAATGATTCATGTTTTTGTCATGCCACCCTGGGAATTGTTTTCATTTTCATGTCTACACACTCTTCATGCCATGTCTTTCTGTTTCAGTATCATTCAGCCCACCTGTGTCGTGCTTAAGTGCCTCTCTGTTTCACCTGTGTGCAGCACTTCCCTAGCCTCTGCCTTTCTGCCAGATTGTCGACAGCCTTGTTTCAGTAAATGTCCAGCGTTCTCTCCCTGCTCTCGTTTTTCTTCTTATGATCAACCTTATTCGTGTCCTTGGATTATTCCTGCCATGCCTTGCACATGACGGACCTCTACTGTCAATCTGATATCTGGACATCAACCCCCGCTTTGACTTCTGACAACCGATTCTCACCTGAACCCTGCACTAAGTATTCCTGCATCTGTCAGCGAATGACCATTGCCTGTCCAACATGAAGGCGCACAGGCTGAAGAGGAGTGCTGCAAGGATCCTGTGCCTTTACACTCTTTTTCAGATCAAGTTGTTTTCCAGAGTACCAATCCTTTCACCCACTCTGACATCACCAGTGATCCGTATTTTGAACTTTAAATTTCGTTACAGTTGAATAAGCCTATTTTCTTATAATGCTTGCTTCTGTGTTGTGGCGGAATTTCCAGGTCCACAGTGTAAATCCTTACAGTACCTTCACACAAAATTAAAACAACAAAGTAACAATACATGAAACGGACATAAAAAATTATCACAACCAAATTTCAAGACTGCAGGGTTTCCTTCTTGCATTTCCTATGATCTTGCTCCCCTCTTTGTCTGAGTCTCAGCACCCTGTGGCCTCATGATCCAGGAGCTTCAGGGTAAAGAGTCATCATGTGGTCTTGATCAGCCAATTAGATGCAGACTTTACACAGCATGTGGTCACATTAGTACGCCAAAAATAAAAATGGATTCAATTAATTTTTTCTTGAAAAAGCAAAAAATCGCACATCTATAATGTGTAACATTTTGGTCACAGACCTTCATTAAGCAAACCGCAAACAGAAGCTCTCTTTGGGGTTATCTGAGCTTGTTTCCTGATGAATGTCTGTGTGCACAATACATTTTGCAAATTTGACAGTGTGCTGTGGTCTTTTTCTTTCTTGTGAAAGACAACAGAGATGTAAAAAAATGTGTCATTGTACATAAAATACTATTACCAAGCTAAAGCTGCCTCAATTTCAAGTTTTGCCACGTCATCATGCTACTGAATAAAAAAAAGGCTTACTTCAGAGTTTTACACATCAATCACTATTTAAACAGAAAGCTTTTATGAATTATGAGTTGTTAGTTGTGTGAGATCTAGTTTGTGCTGTTCACTATAGTTTTACTACCACCGTCTTTGGATGACGTAAGACGTTACTGTGCAGCAGGGAATTTCAAATACCCTTTAATTTTATAATTTAATAGAAAAGCTCAAATCTTTTGTCTTCAGAGTGACATCTGTGCTTGTCATGCTGTCGGTGGAAATTTGGTCCATGAGCTTTCATGGTAAATAATTTAAATCACATTTGCCAGAGTCTTACAGTCAACAGATCTTTACCTCTTTAATACCCAGAAGCTTGTTTGGGACTAAAAAGCATACACTCTACACCTCCATAAAATACTACCTGTGTGTGTTATTTAATCTGTTTGTTATTAAATTTTGTTATTAAATTTTTGTTATTAAATTCACTCCATTTGCTATTAACTTTTTGGAAATTTCATCATACAACCTGCAAGACCAAAGGATTCACAGTGTATTTAATATTTTCTAATACAAAACCACAAAAACAAACCACGAGAACAATTAGAGGTGTATTACAAGGTCATCATATGTGTAGACATAATTGGCGGTAGCCCTATGTGCTGTTAATTCTGCAGCTTTGTTAGAACAAACAGCTAAAAATATTTATAGGGTCTGATTTGTCTCTTCTAAAATAGTTTAATTATGTTTTTTCAAATATTAGGCCCAATTTGGACATATTGGTGGATAGAATAGAATAGAATAAAAATTTTGTTTATTGTCCCATGTGTGGAAATCCGGGTGTATAAGCAGCAAAGTGAAAGGGAATTAGAAGCTTGCAGATACACCCAAAGGTAACACAACATGATAAATATACAGTACAGACCAAAAGTTTGGACACACCTTCTCATTCAAAGAGTTGTCCTTATTTTCATGACTATGAATATTGTAGCTTCACACTGATTAAACCTGACAGGGCATACCTGTGAAGTGAAAACCATTTCAGGTGACTACCTCTTGAAGCTCATCAACAGAATGCCAAGAGTGTGCGCAGCAGTAATCAAAGCAAAAGGTGGCTACTTTGAAGAACCTAGAATATAATATTATATTTTCAGTTGTTTCACACTTTTTCTTCAGTATGTAATTCCACATGTGTTAATTCATAGTTTTGATGCCTTCAGTGTGAAGCTACAATATTCATAGTCATGAAAATAAGGACAACTCTTTGAATGAGAAGGTGTGTCCAAACTTTTGGTCTGTACTATATAATAAACAAAAAAATAATAAGAGACTGTACAAAGGAAATTTACAACATTAGAGAAAACTGTACAGTTATTACACAGAATAAATAAAATGTGCAACTGATATTGAAAAAGTAACCAAGTGCAAACACAAGAGGCAGGAGGCAAATAAAGTTAAAACACTTGGATTTATTTACAGAAACTAATTGCCAGATAAGTTCCAAAGCAAAGTCCATGAAATAACAAGACCATAGACAACATGATGTTAACATAGTCTGAAGTACCCTTTACACTGGACTGGTACCAATAAAAATCTGCCAGAAAGTGTGGATGGTCTCTTTAGGGCCTTGTAGTGGTCGTATTGGGTGCAACACAAGCTAAATTACTTCCCTGTAATCTGAGAGTGCCTCTAAAATTTGGAGCATGCACACAATTTCCCTGGTGAGATTATATGGGTTCGTCATGGAACAGGAGCATGTCTGGGTATGACCCCTGAAATTAGATCCGACTCAAACACCTTACTGTTATATTTAGAGCATGCCAGTTCCTGAATGTCAATTGGACCATATCTAATTAAGGTTGACCAGTTTACAGTCAGATTATAGAAGAACAAACACAACTTCAGTACCAACCCTTTAAAGTTAAATCTTCAAGGTTATCTGCTATAATGTGAGCTCACTTGACTAATGATGGTTAATTATGTTTTCTGGATGACCGATCTCTATACTCAGTCTTTCTATTATCTGAAAAGTAAAAGTTAAATCCTATAGCCAACGGTATATTGTGTTCAAAACCTTTGTCTTAAGCTAGGGCTTGGTTTAAAATAAATAATTCATCGTTTTTTTATACCTTGTGGGATTCCACTGTGATCCAAACCTGATGTGACAGCAGCAGAGAACATGCAAGGCACATTCACATGATCTCATAGGGCCCCTCTTGTATACAGTCCTTTCAGGTGCTTTACAAATACTTGATCTGCGCTAACACTACAGTTTGATCTGTGTTATTTATTCATGATCTTTTCCACCAGGGAGGGATCGAAGAGGAAACATGGATCATTTTTAGTGAGCTTTTTCCTCCATTAATTTTTGAGGAGGGGAGCCATGGAGTACATGCTTTTAACACCATTTGCAACATATTCCGCTCGACCTAAACTGACTCTTGCTCCGCTGGATTTGAGTTCCACTTTCTTGAAGCCTGACAGGGAACGAGATGGTCCTGCTGACCAATCCACTTTAACTCAAGCCTCACACACATACACACTTTACGTGCTTTTCATTGTCAGCTTTGAAGATGGGGAGTGACACGATGAGGAGTTTTTGTAAAATATTGATCAGCAAGGGTCAACCATTTCCTCACAAGAGGTGCTATTTGAGGAAAAAGGGCTAACCTCTCTGGTCCATAGGTTTTCCATAGAAAAAACCTTTGGCTGCTGTAAAACAAGCTGAAATGTAACACTTTTGGATTAAGAATGTTTGCTTAGCTGATTCCAAATCACGAAGTAGATAATAACTAACGATGTATTAAACGTTTTAATAAACAAACATAGTTGTGGAGAAAAGTGACAATGAGATGACCTTGAGAAGTGACTATTCAAAAATTCTTTGTTGAAGTAATCACCTTCCAAATAGTCAAAAAATATGTTTTTTTAACATTTGGGATTAAAAAAATGGTTACATTAGATATATGTATGTCACACAAAATTTCATGAACACCTGCCTGATCTTGATTTGCATTAGATTTTTTTCTGCCAAAACAACCGTAGAGTATCGAGGAATGGACTCCACAAGAGATCAGAAAATCTGTGTAAGGTTAAAAAAAAACTAATGCCATGTATATGCTTAAAAACTTGCTAGCTTTAAAGTTAAGTAAAATAACCGGCAAAATTTCATCAGTTTTACATGGACTATATTACTATTATGATTGCCTCCCAGCTAACTCCCTTAGCAGTGACATTCAGGAAGCTGCAGTCTTTCATGACAAGGTCTAACCGTAGTTTCTGCAGAAATACCTTACAATGCTGCATCAAGATAGTGTTATTCTTGGTAAAAATTTATTTTAATGCCATGACAACTCGACGCCTGAAATGCGTGCAGCTTTATCATTTACTGCTAACCCTAATCTAAATTGAAAACAGTATTTGTTCACCCCTCCAAATCTTTTACCTCAGGTGTCCCAACCACTTCCATGTCCACAGGTGTGTAAAATCAAGCAACTAGGTATGATGAGTCTTTGTAAAAACATTTGTAATAGAATGGGTTACTCTTACGCTCCTTTCTGTTCCAAAATGAGTGCACGCCAAACAATGATCATAAAGACATGGAAGAGCAAGTTTGGTATGGAAGAACTAAACTAGCCTGCACAGAGTCCTGACCTCTTGATAGAACACCTTGGGGATGAATAAGAGAAAAGACTGTAGACCAAGTTTCTTGTCCAAGATCAATGTCTGACCTCACACTTGGAAAAATAGTCTAAAATTCATCTGAACACACTCCTAAACAGTGAGGAAATCTTGTGGAAATCCTGAAGACCGGAAACTGTTATGGGTGGGCTAAATTGCTAGGCTAATGCTAGCAACTCTGATGTGGCTTGCTGATGGTGCTCATATGATATTTCCAGTTAATTACACGCAGATAAAAGTTGTTTTCCGGCTTTCCATTTAACTTTGTCCAGTTTAATGGCTAGTGTTTCTTTCCCCACACACTTTGAACGTTTCCCTTGAATATAATTTCGAAGGGTCAAAAATACTTGTTACATCAATAAAATAATGTGAACGGCTGAGAAAACTGTTTTAAAGGTTATGTACATCCCTATTCACACACTTCTTTGTGAGGCTGAAATATTTCAAAATTGGCTTTGCAAAATATGGCCATACTGCTATGATCAGTATTTGCGTGCCTGACTTGACTCACCTCTCAATACCTATTGTTGATTCACAGTCTTTGATTTTGTCAACCGCACCCCAAGGAACAATGAGGCCGTATTTTCTGCTGCCACTCTATGAGAATCATAGCCTATTTATGGGTCGTTGGCTTGAAGAAAACTGTATTATATGCTGTTCTTATTATTTTCTTACTCTTACAATTCTAGGTTTTCCCCTAAAATATAAATGTTTTCACCCTTTTTATGGACATATGTTATATTGTTAAGCCAATTCTAAAATTACTGTGATCAGTTCAGGGTACAACAATTTCCTTGTTGGGATATCTCAAAATAAACACAGACAAACAGTACAAGAATAAAGGTCAGAGATTGTAATACTAACTATAACAAGTACATTGATCAGAATTGTTTTGTCATATATGTTCAATCCCCAGTTATGGACTGGGGCATCCCTAATGTCTGGCAAAAAGTTCTCATCAGCTGATCCTAAAGTGGGTCCCTATGGCATGTTTATTTAGTTATAACTACCACATTTGATTGGATCAAATTCTTGAGAATATTGAGACAAGGTTAATGACGCCAACTCAAGCCATTGTTAACTGTTTTTAAAGATTGACAGACATTATCCTGCTAAAAGAGGCCAAAACCAGTAAGAAGCAGATAACCTGCTAATGTTGCTTATGACCCTTTCCAAGCTCACATAACCATTGTAGGGAGTAAGTATTTGTCGATAACCGGTATCAAGGTATACCAAAGTCTTCAAAAAAGTTATAGTTTTAAAAGTGATACATTTTTCTGTCATATTGTACTGTGGTTTAACGTCCTTTCCGAAGTACCGAGTTACCAGAGTTTTCTCTGACTGAATGGAGTGTACAGTAACACAGGGCTGACCCTCCCCCATTTCTTGCTTTGCTATGCCAGTCAGCTGGTTGTGAGAGGGATCTACAAGAAATATATATTTGCCTTTTTGAAAATATTTTCAATTGGGAAAAACAGGGACAGTTATGCTGTGGAAACTAAAGATCCGTAACCCATCACTCGTATTAAAACTAAAGCTGGCAAGCTACAAGTGGAATGTTTGTTAAGCAGTGAACTTCAAGCTGGTTACCTGAGCACTTAATATTTTAAACTATTAAATAATGCCCTGTTTTTTTGCTTTTTTCTTTTGTTCTGTGCCCCCATGAATAAACACATGCCCCACCCTGGCCCCCCTGGTAAATTTGGTCTAGAACTGCCACCGATGTGGAGGAAATTAGCACAGCACATCACCCTAAACACACCATTTCTTAGGTAAAGCATGGTGGTGGGAGCATCATGCCGTAGGAGCCTGACTAATTGCCCAGCTAATATCAGCTAGTTATACTCGCAGTGTTAATTCATAAAGAGCAGTATGGCAAAAGGGGATAATAATCTGTTGTTTACTTAAAAAATACTACTAAATTTGGCAGATATTTTATTTTACTTGAAGTTTACACACCTCCAAAACAGTAGGTGGCAGTAATCTGTAATGTATATTGTAGACTGATTTCTCAATAGCCACTTGAGCTTTTATGGCTACCTGATCATAATCCAAGAATCCAGTCTTAAGAAATGTTCATAGGTGTTTTTCTTTAAACAGACATAATGCACAGACTGTTGGACACTGAAGTTTTAGCCTGTATGCTGTTTTGTAGCATGCCGCTGCAGGTAACTGTCCGTCACGTGACCCGGGAAAGGAATTATGGGTAGAGTTCATTGTTAATCGTTATTATTTAGCATTATTATTTAAGTGTGTTAGTCTGTTATCGTTTCCCATTTTTATGTGTTCAATATGTGTTAGTTTTTGTTAGACCGTTCAGCTGTGAAACCATGAGTGAGGAAGAAGGTTGGCTTGAAGAAGCTGTTGGGTTTCTATGTATGGCCAAAATTAAAGTAATTAAATGATCACCTACTGGTAAGTTCTGTCAGCAGTCATTGCTGAGTTACAGTATAATCATTGTCACACTCTGTCAAGCAATCAAGCACAATTAAACTGTATACTGCACTATTTTTAAAATAGGCTGTAACTCCTGTATAAAATTAAGTAAATCATAGGGATATCATATAAGTTTAAATGGCTTAATGAAGTTATGTTAGTTTAAAACATTTACACTTCACTACACATCTAGTTGGATTGAACCTTGGTTATTATGTAACAATAACGCAAGTACATCATATTCACCCAACATAATTACGTGTAGGTCACTCAACAAAATTGTTTCTTGCTAAAATAACGCACTTTGTTTAGGTGGAAAGAATTTTCATAATTTTATTACATTCTGTGAACAAGTTTTTTTTGGGGGGTGTTCTAGTAAATAAAATAACATATACAGAAACTAATATGAACTCTGTGGTAATTTTAAGTGGAGACCAGCCTGACAACTACAGAAACAATGAACTGATAACAGTCTCCTTCCATTTAGACAGCAATTTTTAAAACTATTCCAATAATCTGAGTCTTGAAGTCAAAAACATCTGAGAATGTCAGATATCTTGATTGTTGCTCCTTAATAAAGGACTCAACTTAATGTGGAATTGTTTAGTCTTTTATCTCTACATTCTTTCCTCATCTGTCATACATTCTTTTCCTAAAAATCGTTTTGAACCCACCACTCTGACCCCACCATTTATTGCAAGTACACAAAGAGTTCAGTTAGGCATTTTTCACTGTTTAAAAAAAAAAAAAAACTGTGAAAAATATATGTATCTTTTTTTAAGTAATATGCATTAACATCACTGTATACAGGATAAATAGTGTCATATTTTTGGTATGGGTTCTCCATTAATATTTGCATAAATATCTTCAGAATTAGCTATTTGAAAAAATACTGAGAAAAGATGCTGTGAAAAGAAGAACAGGGACTCGTCTAGCGAGAAAACTGTAGGTCTTGATATCACGTTCTGGTCAAAATGACCTGCAAAACAAATAAAACAAAAAACGTTTTTTTTATGAACTAAGAGAAAATAAGAAGTAATTCTGTATTAAATGGTTTCACTGACTTTTCAGCGTTGTTGTGCCTATTGTAGGCTAAAAATGCTTCAACAAAGGTTTAATTTCTAACGTTTTCTTTGCTGTTGTAGGCATTGATTTAAAAATCCTAACAATTTGCAGCGTGTTGGTCCTAAGCATTGTCCAGGACTTCCACAACCTAAAACTAGGGAAAAAGTGACTGCTGTCCAGATATAGTCCTTTAATACCTAACTTCAGGTCAAGTAACACACACTGTACTCCATTCCTGTAATTAAATAGTGTGATTCATACACCATTTAATTTGACTAAAAATACAACATTAAAAAAAGCATTTTTATTCAGGCTGGAAGAAATTACCCTGTCTGATTTTCCAAAGTTCAAGACCAGATGTGCTACAATATCAACCAAAATGTACACAATCTTAAATATATCATAACTCTTTACTCTCAGTATGGTCTGTAAGCCCTGTTCTTTTAATCTGGATGCTTGTTCTATTAAATCAGTTATCTGCCTCAAACAAGTCAAAACTGCTGCATCATCCACCAAACTGTCAAACTTCTAAGACAGCAAAATTAGTAATACCAGCATTAATAACATATTGTGAGACAAGCAATGGTACCCTTTAATCTTAAACTGTTCAGCGGGCTGATTTATGTCCTCTCCACTTCCTACCTTCTTTTTTTATCTAACTGACCCATGATAGGCTGCAACCCACAGTCTTCAACCAGACCAGACTTTAAACATCAAGGAGTGTGTATGGGTCTGATAGATCTGAAAACCAGTGATGACCCAAAGAGCTTAGTGAGTAAATTTTAGTTTATACTTCAGTAATCATAGGATGAAAGATATAGCACACAAACTTGTGATTTTATGTCTGGAGAGTTAGTGCTCCATCCTGTTTAACTAGCAGAAACAGAAAACGGTTATACTGGTTCAGACCAGGACTGCCTTGTGCCATTTGGGAATTATCATTTGAACAAACAACAATCCCATTTGGGGTTCCTCAAGGTTCCATTCTTACGCCACTTTTGTACAATATCTATATATTTCTCAATGACTATGGAGCATTAAAACATGTCTTACTATAGTATACATATACTGACCGTGTTACCACATGGCCACAGTCCATTACAGTCACTGAGTCAGAATGTCCATCAGTGAATGGATGGGTCAGGCAGAATTTCTTCCAGCTGAATGCATACAAGACAGATATCAGCCTTAAATATATATACAGTACTGTGTAAAAGTTTTAGGCAGGTGTTTTAAATATCTGTAAACAAAGAATACTTTCAGAAATATAAATGATGATTGTTTATTTTTATCAGTTTACAAAATGCTAAGTGAGCGAACCCAAACATACAGCCAAAGTCATTAAGAACTATCTTGAGCATAAAGAAGAACAAGACTTACTGGAAGTGATTGTATGGCCCCCACAGAGCCCTGATCTCAACATCATCGAGTGTGTCTGGGATTACATGAAGAGAATGATGTGAGAAAGCCTACATCCACAGAAGATCTGTGGTTAGTTCTCCAAGATGTTTGGAACAACCTACCAGTCGAGTTCCTTCACAAACTGTGTGCAAGTGTACCTAGAAGAATTGATGCTGTTTTGAAGGCAAAGGGTGGTCACACCAAATATTGATTTGATTTAGATTTCTCTTTTGTTCATTCACTCCATTTTGTTGATTGATGAATAAATGATTAACACTTCCATTTTTGAAAGTATTTGAAAGCATTGGAAAGTATGCATTTTTTCACACCTCCTCAAAACGTTTGCACAGTACTATATCTATCTATATCTATATCTATATCTATCTATCTATATCTATTCTATCTAAAATATATATATTATATATATAGTATATATATATTTTATATATTATATATATATATATATATATATATATATATATATATATATATATAAGGGAGTCCATGAAAAGAAGAACATCAAAAACATCCTGAGAGGATGGAGGGCAGGAAAACAAAACAACAAAACCCAAAGTTTAGGCGGAGGTCACCCTGCAGAGTTATACAGTCTGGCGCGGGGATGCAGGAACCTTGGAGGCCATGGCCGCAAAAAGGTGCATGGAGAACCTGCAGACAACCTGTAGGTCAGCCGAGGGACTCTGGCGCCTGCAATTCACATAGGAGCTCTGAAGACTGGGACCCATGGAAGAGCTCAGAAACAAGAACACAAAAGAGCTTTAGAGCAATTCACCAGGCAGGTCCACCTGGACACCCTCGTCAGAGACCTCAGGAGCTGGAGTGTGAAGCGGGTCCACCTGGGCACTCTCATCAAAGACCTTGGGAACTGAAGCACAAGGAGGCAGCAGCAGCTGAGGTGAGGAGTGTGCACTGGCGCTCGTAGGCAGCGAGAAGCAGGCTCAGGCGCTTTCAGGCTGTGGAGAGTAGGCTCAAGGACCTTGAGGTGGCGTGGAACAGGCAAACGGAAAATCTGGCTCAGCCACTGATTGCACAGCCAACTGGGTTGAATTGTCCATCGGCAGCACGACCAAATGGGTAGGATTTTCCACTGAAACCCAACACTTGAGCTGGGGACCCAGTTGTGGGCATGCAAGTGCAGGACCACTTCTACCCTCGCAGGAGGAGTGTGAGGAGTTGGACTCAGAGGCTGCCGGCAGGGTGCTCCGTTTCTTTCAGGGCCCCTGATGCCAAGGCAGTTGTTTGTTCTGAGTGATGGAATTGCCTGCCTCGAGCCCCAGAAAGGTGATTGCTCCACCAACGCATGTTTTTCTCCGCTTGCTGTTGGTACTCGAACAGAGTCATTACCTCCATCTCTGTTTCCCAACAATGAAGTAAAGTGAGTGCAATTAACAACAAACAAACAGGTGTGGATCACACCAGCTCGGAGTGGCAGCAGGCCAGATCAATTAAATTCAATTTAATAAACACAGAACATTGGAGGAAAATTATAGGTTTAAGTACTGGAGAAGCTAATAAGATAAAGAGAACAAGCCAATAAAATTTTACATCACTTATCAGAAAATCATCACTGAAAGGAAAGGCGAAAGGACGAAAGAATAAAACAAAATGAACTCATGACAGACCAATTCTAAACAGTTCTAACAATATAAGGGAAAAAGAATAACATCACTAAATTCAGGTCTATAAGTAAAACTGGCAAACTGCCTAAAAAATACAAAATGAAATTAAAGCTGCAAGCAGCATTGAAGGCCCTCGCAGCTCTGCGCAGCTCGGCCAGTGCAGCAACCGCAGGAGCCTGGCATCGCCGCCTACCCGCCACCGACGAGGCTGCTGTTCGACTCTACACGTCGCCACTAGGTGGTACTGTGCACGACATGTCATATGATCTTCGGCCATGCAGAGTTCTGGTCTGGTGAGAAGCGTTTAAAACTCAGGGGAAATCAGACCTTCCGGATGGAAGCTGCACTCAGTTGTTTATTAGTGGCAGTGACAGTGGCAACATGTTCAGCATTAATCCCTGATTAAGTATACTACATCTGAAGTGGATCCAATGATGTATGAGGGAAATAGAGCACTTGAAATTTCCTAGGGGGCGCTGTTGATCCAAATTCCAATGTAATACAATAGAGCTGTTTGGGGGCTGACAAAGATCAACCATATTTATTTTGGAGTGAATCGGACCATGCATGTGTAATTTAGAGTCAAACGTATGGCTGTGGCGTGACATCAGAATTCACCACGCCACCATAGCCACACCCTCCAAACCAGTCAGCACTGGTAACTGTCTTAGACCATCATGTTATCTGTTACTTGGGACAGTTTCACATTAATTAGGTGAAGGACCCCAAATATGGACCATCAAAAGTAAAACATGACACTTCCTGTTCTCAGGGGGCAGGGATTTGATGATGTCAGCATGTGATCAGTGAATAATATTCAGGCCTAGATGCAGATCAATCTCTGAAGGTTTCATCTCTGTGACTTTCCTTGTAGGAGCTATATCAATTTCATCTTTCATGGTGAGAAGACGTATTTTGAGGATTGGCCACGCCCACACACTTTCATGTCAAAAGTTATCAAAAAGCTTTTGATAACTTTTGATCCCTCTCTTAAGAGTATACTGAGAAATTTTCAAGTGTCTAAGTCAAAAGCTGTAGGAGTAGTTCGCTCAGATATGCAGGCTAGAAACGGCAAAACCGGGGTCAAAATGGCAACTTGAATCCAAAATGGCCGACTTCCTGTGTGGTTTAGACCAATGCCCCAAAAGACTTTTTTGTAGATCCTAAGAAGTTACATATGTGTACCAAATTTTAGAATCCTCGGTCAAAGCATGGCTTGGGGCTTTTTTTTTTAATTTCTAGCACTAGGACTCCCAGAATTCTAACTCTACTAGAACTCCCAAGCCCGTCAATTTGACGGCGAGCATTCTGGATGCGAGGGCGGTGATGACGTCATCGCATTAACACTATAAAATTTTGGTTTTGACAAGAATTAATAATAGTATTTGATCAAAACCTATTATGTTTTATTGTTATTTTATATATAGTACTGAAAAATAATACAGAGTAGCGGGTACATTTAAAAAAAAAAGCTGGACAGCTCCATGTTATGCCCCCCTTTCACTTCGTGGACATAAACTAGTGCTAAAAATGCCTTCAGCTCATCCACACTCATGTCCGAGGAGGAATCATCTCCTAAAACTCTGCGGGCCTCAGCCACACTGCAGCCATGAACGTGGATGAGCATTTCGGCATCCACCACGCAGAGGATCGCGGTCTGGGCATCTTGGATCTGGCGCTCTGCCAACGCGTTCTGCCTCTGACGTCTCCCTCTACTTTCTTCCTCCCCCACCACTGTCCACACCGTACCTTCCTTTCATATCTCCTCCTCCTTCCCAGGTGTGCACTCGTCTTGCGATGAAAACGCTGTAAACCGCAGAATAGGTTGTTGTTACTGGGCTACTATATATATGACCTAACTTATTGTTTATTTCTTTTTCCATTATCAGTACCTTGTTTTGTAGTTTCTCTCCTGCTGGATTGCTGGGTTTATAGCTGGGCACTGGGCACCTGGCTCATCTCCCTGTCTCTGAACCTGCGCTGATTGTGGCACTGTTGCTATAGTTTATATATTATTAGTTTACTAATCTGTAAACTATAGCCTAATATGATAAAATCGTTGCATAGGCTAGTCTTTTGCTACCTTGAAATAATGCGCCACAACCTCCTGCTAATGGGACGACTCGTGTTTTTTTAGCCGGGGGAGGCTCACTCTCTGACCCGCTGTCACTGGAACTGAATGCTGACCAAGAGCAGTCAGAATCCCTCTTGACCCCAGAATCACGATCATCTAATTTTTGAAGCACTTCCAATGTCTCTTGAGCAGAAAATATCCTTCTAGAAGCCATTTGTAGGATGCCAACAATCAGACTGCGTTCTAGAGTGGCGGTTGCTAAGCAACGCTCGCGCGTATACTCAGCCGCGGGGAAAAAATATCAATGTAAATAATAGGGCAGTCAAAATAGCGTCTGTGGTAGTTAGAGGTAGAAATACTTAAATCTTTTATTTACTTTGTTATTTTTTTTAAATAGAGACATAGTAATACAAAATACACAGTTTTAGAAAAAGTCAGGATGCCAGGAAGATCAGAGTTTTAATAAACCAGAGTTATGGCATGTCAAACCGTCAAAACCGTCAAACTGACAGCTCTGGGAGTTCTAGTGCTAGGGGGCACTGTGGAAGAAGTAGGCCATGCCCACAAAATATCTCTTTAGATCTGTTCTGGGGACTGGACTAGGATCAATCATATTGAATTTGTTCAAGGTCAGATGATTTATGTGGAAATTAGAGCCAAACGTGTGGCCATGGCATGACGTCCAACGTCGCAGCACCATCACGGCCACGCCCTTTTATGAAAGGTCACTGTGCTTCAAACAAAGTTAGACCCACTAGTTATCAATCATCTGACACAGTTTGAAGCAGATTGAGTGTAGACAGGCAGATAGCGACCTTTTCCAGTAAAAAAAGGGACTTCCTGTTCTTAGGGGGCGTGGCTTTGAAGATTTCATCATATGACCTCATAGGATGGTCAGGTACTCGAAGGTCCTCCTTTATGCCAACTTTGGTGGGATTTGGCGTTTCTTTGCATTTTTTTCACTTTCGGCGCGAATGCCAAGTTCGTGGCCCGGCCACGCCCCATAAACATGGCCGAAAACTCACGATTTTGATAACTTTTAACCCCCCATGCCTTATCTGCATATAGACCAAATATGAAGCCGATAGCTCAAAATCCCTAGGAGGAGTTCGTTAAAGTTCGAGGTGAGTAAAAGTGAAAACCGGACAAAAATTAGCCTTTACTCCAAAATGGCTGACTTCCTGTGCGTTTTAGGGCATACCCCCAAGAGACTTTTTTTCTTGGTTTGAGGAGCTCTACCAGTGTGCCAACACACAAACAACCATGCACACACTCATTCATACACCTAAGGGCAATTTAGAGAGACCAATTAACCTAACAGGCATGTCTTTGGACTGTGGGAGGAAGCCGGAGTACCTGGTGAGAACCCAGGCATGCACAGGGAGAACATGCAAACTCCATGCAGAAAGACCCCCGGCCGGGAATCGAACCAAGGACTTTCTTTCTGCAAGGCAACAGTGCCAACTGCGCCACTGTGCAGCCCCTCTTAGATAAGTAATAATATATTTAGATCAGATTTTTTTCAAAACTTATTTTTTAGATGCCAACTTTCTGCTAGCAAGACAGATGTACTAAATGTCTTATTTGTAGGTGGTTAAATAAGAGAGTTGGGACAGTGTCAAAGAATGGGTGTGAGAGATAATGATGAGATTAAGGTTAATCAGTAGCAAGTTATTTGTGCGAAAGAAGAGAAAAAAAACATATCCCTAGGCCATGCCTGCTAAATTACCTTGAGTTCACTGCACATGCTGTCTTTGTACAGACCTGCTGGGTTGAGATCACCCCTCATTCCTCACATTTTTCCTTCTTCTGTTCTCTCCTGTCCAGCGCTCCTTTCTGTTTCCCAATGATCCCGGAGGACAACGTTGCCCGCAGACTGGGACACAACGTGGGCAGCTATACAAAGAACAATCTACATCTCCTGTCCTGTGTTCTGAGCTGATGCTTGCATGTTCATTTCACAATGCATGATATTCGTAGATCGGAAGTACAGGTTTTTTTAAACCCTTCTTTAGCTTTCAATGAAAACGTAATAAACTACAGTATGAAGACACTTATAAAATAGCATCAGTTTTAGGTTAAAGAATAAAATTGCTACCAGTTGAAAGAATATTTTTCTGTTTATTGCCTTATCTACTAAATTCAGTACATTCCTGTTTAAATAACGGAAGGACTGTAAGGTATGTAGTCTAAAACTTTCACCTTCTGTTCTGTACAGGTGTGACTGGGGCTACAGCTCACACATCCCCATCACTTAAACACTCAGGAGGTGTTTTTTCCACTCTTCCTATAACTCAGAAGTGATTTTCTGACCCAGTTCCTTATAAATGAATTGATACATTGTCAGGAAAACACAAAAAATGCAGAGATTCCCTTCCTGTCATGCTTTGTACCATTTTAATGTGACAGACAGAGGTGATCAAGTTCAGATTAGACTAAGAATCAGTGATGTGGACAGATTTGGACATGCAAGGAGGGGAGTGCCAAGTCGCTAATGCTACAGTGTTCAAACCTGCCCCATGCTGAAGGCAGGAGTGTGAGTGGGAAGTGCCATGTGTATGTGTATGTGCACGCATCGGCACTTTTTTGAAAGTATGTACAGAATTTGCACAAAGATGACCAAGTTAAAGAAAACTTTGCCAGTAGAGGTGGCAAGATGGCTTATAATGGGGGGCAGGGGCATTATTTCTTCATTCAACACATTTAGATCTACTTTATTTAGTCTCAAAATTAGAGACTAAATGAATCATAACTACTTCAAGCATTTGGCATTCTGAGGATAGTAAATCTTAATCAGTGCAGACAGAGCGTTTGCTTAGCATAGAGTGAGGCTGAAAGAATTCCATTTGATTAAATTACTAAAAGTTAAAAGTCAAGAGGTTAGAAAAGAAGAAAGCTACAAACTGAACCAGAAAACGACATATCAGATTTTCCAGAGGATTTTGAAAGCTAAACAGAGGTAATATGACTGCTTTCATTAAAGCACAAAAAAGCAAAAACAGCAATCATAAAAACGCCACAACATCCGTATTTCAACTAAGATTGTTTGCGACAAAGAGGCTGAACTTTAATTTAGTCTGAGCAACAAATGCTTCACATTTTTGTTTTTTTGTTGTAACTCTCACTGAATGAGACATATTTGTGAGTTCAGACATCCAAAAATGCTAATTCTGTAATAGCTTCCCTTTATGGCATTTTGAACCTGTTACCACATTTACTAGGCAGTAGATCCACGTTTTTGACCATTAGAAGGCTTTTATTGTAGATTTACAAACCACTTGATAATATAGGTGAAGAGTAGTACTCTGACCCCTACCAGTGCTGAATAAAGGTCAGTTCCAATAGACCTTTAAAGCACAGGTTTAGGTTAGGGCAACACCATGATTTGTTGTATGTAATTACATATCTGTACTAACAAGATAAAAATATTATGTCCCTGTGCATGTATGAAGTTTTCTTTAGTTCTGCTGCTTACGTCTACTGTTCAAATGAATCTAATTCTGTTATGATTTGACTTCCAAAACTTGCTCTACGCTTTGTTGACCCATTCCCTGTTTCCAAGGTGCTGAACTCAGTTGCAATTCGTCTTCAACTTCCCTGGTCTTTTAGAATACATCCTACTGTTCATGTGTCCTATATCTGGTCTCTGTCGGGTTATCGAACCTCCAGCCTGTAGATTGTAAATTTTTTTCCTGCCCTCGTCTGACTTCTGCCAATCATTTGATCTTTGGATATCAACCTTGTTTCTTTGCCTTGACTTCCCAGTTTTCCCAAGCCCTTGTATAAATTTTCTGATCTCTGCCTCTTAGTGTATACACCCTTGCCTGTCTTTTATTTTACCATTCTGGGTTTAGGTTAAACACTCAGGTGGTGCTTTTTCTGTTCTTCCTATAACTCAGAAGTGATTTTCTGACCCAGTTCCTTATAAATGAACTGATACATTGTCAGGAAAACACACAAAATGCAAAGATTCTTCTTCTATCATGCTTGTACCATTTAATGTGACAGACAGAGGTGATCAAGTTCAGATTAGACTAAAACAGATTTTGACATGCAATGAGTCCAAATCTGACTGATTCTCTGATGTCTGTGTAGCAAATAAAACCTGCCCAAGACTCAGTTTCTGTGTTCTCTGTTGTGACGTCATTACCCTTCCTGGTTTCTGTCTGGAAAAGCAGAGTAGTCTCACAGTGTGCAGGCTGAAAAGGATCTTTCTGGAGACAAAGATGGTCACATCTTTTTAGATACACAGAAAAGACCAAAATCTGGAGGAGCATTCCGTCTGGGATTACCCCCCCATATTGATCCTGAAAAAGGTTAGTGGCTTTCATTTTGAGTCCTTTCAGATTTGCTGACTCTTTAACAGCAACTAACTTGTCCTCTTCCCTTACAGAGTTTCCTGGTGTGCTCCTAAATCTTAAAATCTGTGCTCTGTCTGGTTGGATTTTTATGTCTTTTGTTTGGTTTGTGACAAATTCTCTCTAATATAATTGAAATGCATAGTGAGATTCAGATCAAATTACATGCAATCCACTTTAATTGGAATTATAATGCAGCAGAGTCAGATTCAGTTGAATGCTTTCCATCTGTCATCCTGGCTGGTGCAGGAAAGCCAGTGTGCAACCATCCATCATTCGCAAGCAAATAGCAACAGTGGAAATGAACCCCTTCATTTTAGCTGAAAAAAACCTCATGCAGAACAAGTCTCAGTATAAGAAGCCACCTATCATGAACAACAGGAAGAAGACAGAAAAAAAACACACCAATGCTGGGCCAGGAGTACTATTCATGTAAAATAAGACAAGAAGTACAAACAGGTAACAGCAGCAATACCTCTGTCAGTGAGTATCCTATGTAAATATACATATCTAAACACAGAAGCTTTCTGCCAGGAGTACTTTCTATGGAAATGAAAAGCAAAGAGACTACAATCTTAGTGGCTGAATTAGCCCCGTCAAGGAAAGAAACACAGCTAAGCACAGAATCATTGGACCAGGACTACTTTCTATGACAAAAAAAAACAGCAGGAAAAAAATTGCAATAATACAGAGTAACTGGAGAAAACAGTCATTAGTCTGTCATTCATAGCTACAGTAATAGACACAAAATGACCAAAGATATACATGCTGCTAAGTTCCTTTACTGTTTTTTATTTTGAGAACGTACACAAGTATGGTACCCAGAGTGTAACTTATACCATGTTTGACATTCCTCTTCTTAATTGGCAGGTTTATAGCACAACGTAATACTTGACTAGGCTCTATCTTCACCTGTGAAATATGTCTTCTGAATAACATTCCTCTGTGTATGATGCAGCTTATTTGTCACCACCTCTAAGCATCAGATATGATCACCCCTTGTGGCTGTGTGACTCTTGGTTGTTTAGTGTAACTGAGAATTATCCTTGTTGTAAGTGAACATTCATTCATTTTGACTTTCAAGCCAAATGCATGACACACACACCAAACATCTATGCTTTTATTGGGGTTCTGACATTAGGAGTATACTTTTACAAGGATCAACAAACCATAAGAGTGTGTGTAAGCTTGTACTAGTGTGTGTGGTGGGGTGTGTGTGTGTGTGTGTGTGTGTGTGTACTTGCAGAGTCTTGCATTCACTCACATGTGTTAATGTATTTCCATTCATGGAGGCGGGCTCCAGAGTGAAGAGAACAAAGAGATCACACAGATCAGACGCTGGGCAGGAGTGTTTAAGAGTGCACCTACCTCCCAGTGTCACAGCAATAGCCTTCATCTTACCTACAGAAACCACAACAGAGGTGAAGTGGGATGCCTCTCGGCAGCATGACTGATGGCTCCTGCCCAAAGGGGAATTCCAAACTAAGACCAATTTCATGCTCAGGTGAAATAAATAACCCACTGCTGTAACATTTTGTCTGTTTTCTGTTTTACACCTATACAAATGTTAGTACATTAAACACATGGCCTTGAAAAAGTATGCAGTCCCCTTAAACTTTTCTACACTTTTGTCACATTGCAAAAAGAAATTTCTGTGTAGTTAGAAAAACTAATGAACAATAATGAATGTGAAGGAAAAATGCATTGTTTTACTTTTTTACTTTCTTTTTTTACAAATAAAAGTCTAAAAACTGCATTGCATATGCGCATTTAGCCCCAGTTTACACTGGTGCACATAAATATTTGTAACAACTCACAGAACACTATATAATCATCCTCTGGAAAAAAAAAAAGTCTGGGCCACACATGGCAATCAAGAGGAAGGAATAATCAGCGAAGCAGGCAAGCTCAGTAGAAACCGTGGAGATCGACAGGAGTTTGCCACCAGCCCTGTAGGGGACATGGCAAACGTGTAGGAAGATGCTTTCATTAGATGGGACCGAAATGTAACTTTTTTGCCAACATGCAAAATTGCCATGAGTGGAGGAAAAATAACAGTGCTCATCATCTAGAACACACAATCCCCAGAGTAGTTCACCATCATTCTGTGTCATTGTTTTACTTCAGGAGGGACAGGGAAGCTGGCCTGAGTTGATGGAAAGATAGATGAAGCTAAATACAGAGCAATCCCAAAAGAAAACCTGTTAGAGGCTGCAAAAACCTTGAGATTGGTGTGGAGTATGGTTTAGATAAAATCATATTTATGTGAGGATGTCCCTGTCAAACTGTAGATCTCAGTTCAATGATTCAATCTGATTGAGCTAGAGATATTTAGCAAAGAATGGGCGAAATGTGCAAAGCTGGTAGACACATACCGCAAAAGACTTTTATTTCTAAATAATAATAAAAAAGAGAAAAAACATGTATCATTTTACTTCTGTTTTATAATTAAGGGCTACTTTGTTTTGATCTATGACATAAACACCTAATAACAGGCAGCTCTTGATTTAGCTGCAGAGCAGGCGCCCCATATATGAAGGCTATTAGTCCTCAACAGCTGTCTTGAGGTTGGGGGTGCAAAGGTTTTCATGTCTTCCCCCTTCTTTCTCTGCCTGTTTTCTGGCTGATAACTATCAATAATGGATATGAGTGTCACAAAATATTTAAAAAATCCCAATAAAATACTTTAGTTTGTAAGTCCTATGAAAAAAAAAATGTGAACACATTCAAGGAGTGTGAATTATTTTGCAGGATGTTGTTTTTAGGTTTTGGAGCCTAAAACCTCTAACATTAAAGCGATAAAGAAAACTCTTACAATAAACTTACATTTACACTGCCTGTCTGAATTATTTTATCCAACATACTGTTTAGAAAACATACATTACATGACACAGAGTTAGAAGCAAAACAAATTGTAAAAGAGGAACACTTGTGTAGTGTTATAATCCAAACGTTGGCAGGTGTAACGATTGTATTTAAGAGGCCCAGGTCAAAAGTCCTGCTACTATCCATCTATTTACTCCTTCATTCATCCCATCCATCCTGCTAACCACTCAGTAAGGGCATCCAGTGCAGAGCAAGCCTCTAATCTGCCGGCCCGAGCAGCTGCTGCCTTGTGGTCGACAGACAGCAGGGCTCTTATTATTGTACACATATGGATGGGCTAACACACACATATGGGAACACTCACACATGCAGATACACACATATGTACAGCATAACTCTCTAATGTGGTAGGCCAGCTGCCAGTGGCGTGCCTTCCCTTCACCAGTGTGACCCAAGCGGTGCGGCTACAGCTTCTGGTGCTACTGGTACACTCCGGGGGACTTTCCAGCTCAGAGCTGAAACACAGTGGTGATCGTGAGAAAAAAGTCTGAGATGAAAATGAGAGAAAGAACCAAAGGACAGAGAGTGAAAGTGATATTCAGTCATAGTCTACCCAATTACAAATGATAAAGTGTTGTGACCAGTAGCAGGGAAAGTAGACAAATGTAGAATCTCAATAATTGACGTATTATTATTATTAAAAAGATCTGAATTCCTGCTTTAAACAGTGCAGATTACTTACAGCTGCTTTGTACTTTTCTTTTCTTTATTGTGCTTTTATGCAATAGACCAAGAAAAGGTAGTGCATACCTGTGAGGCTGCAGGAAAAGGATGCAGGGTTTACAAAGTTATTTTATATAAACATTTGAAAAGTGTGGAAAGGATTTGTATTTCACCAACTTTACTCTAAAACCCCAAAAGAAAATCCAGTACAAAGGGACAGGAATACATTTGCAAGAGACTGTATTTGCTCCACCTGTCTTTCTGGTCACATGTGCACTGCGACTTTCCTGCATCCTAGCCAAGCATGTCCTGTAAATTGTAAACTGTTTAGGTATAAACAAACAGGCTGTAGAGTGATACCAGCAAACCGGTTTACACAAAGTTAGATGGGAATATCCACACACTTTCAAAGCTTCCACTCCTATTTGCCCAACCATTGCATTCCCATTACAGCTTGCAGGCTGCACATCTGCTGGTGAGGTCAACAGTTTCATCCCATTGCAGAAAACATGACGATGATGGATGTGCTGGCCATGGAGGTTTTCTCTGTGGTTTCTTCTCCATAGCTTAGCCCCAGTCCCGCTCTGCCTATCTCCCTCCTCCTCTCTTATTTATCAGTTACCTTCCTAGTCACTATCTGTTGCAACTGCTTCAATCTTGGGAATGTTTCATTTCTTGTTCAGAAATTAATAATTGTTCAGTTTATTCTTGTTCAGTCTTCTGATGCAGTACAAATTATTTATTTTACCTGATTTAGGATAAGGCTATGGCAAAAGCTTTAGGCTGCACCAGGCTTGACACTGTTGGTAATCAGTAATTTCAAACCGTAAATAAAGACTATCCAGATGCAATACAATTCCAAAATATTGAGCCACCCTTGATTTAGATATATTATTTATTTACTTATTTATTTTTTCCTTAAATTAGCAAAACCTTTTTAATGTTTCTAAGCGGTCTTTTGCTCTTTTAGATCTCTATATAGATTTTTTTTAATTTAAACCTGAATACGCATAAATGAGGGAATAAACTTCCCTTGTCAACACAGAAAAGAAAACCTTCATCTGAAATTCTTGTTTAAGACCAATTTAAAATATTGCCAGAAAGTTTATTTTCCTAGTATAAACTAGTGAGACTTAAAAATAATGGAAAACTTGGTAAACAACAAAACTTTAAACAAAAAATTCAAACAGGGGTTTCTCAAATCACCCTGAAACAGAATGACTAAGTCTGACAGACAATGGTAAGGATATACAATTAAGGCCAAAATTATTCATATGCTTGGCAGAGTTAGAGTTAAAATTACTTTTGCGTAACCAAGAGGTTTGTTTCTGATTGTAAATGAGAGATAGCTGTCTAAGTTCCTACCAGGAAAGATCCAAAATGATGTAAAAGCAATATCAATTTTGAAAAATAAAATATCTGTTTTTATTTACATTTTGTTAAAAAAATGGCATGTTTCAAATTATTTTTACCCTTCTTAATAATCAATGGAAAAACATTATTGCCATTACAGCAATCAAACTCTTTTGATAATTGCTGGGCAGCCTTTTGCATGTTTCCGGTGGTATTTTAATGATTTATAATTGGAGCTCCAAGTCTTTGAGGTTGGAAGTCCTCCTTGCCATCGACTTAATCTCTATCTCTCTCCACATATTCACTATTCTAATCAATTCAGGACTTCATTTGGGCAACTCCAAAATCTTAATATTAATTCCAGTCAAAAGAAATATGTTGGTAAAATAAAAGATTACTTTAAGCCTAAATATGCCGGAGAAATGAATATGTTTGGGCTTAACTACCCCCTCCACATCAAAATTAACCACAGTTTGGAAACAATGTGGAAATAAACCTCAAATAACTTTGAAAAAACTTGAAAGAGAAGCTGAGCAATTAATGGCAAATAATTGAAAATGTATTTATATTTTTTGTATTCACAGTCTCATTATGGAATCTGTTTTGTCATGAGTAAGTAATTTCAAGTCAAACAACAATTATTTCTAGTAGGTAGATGTTTTGGTTAAAAATGATGTAAATTCAAATAATTGTATTGTTCCTGCCCTGAAAAAGGTACAATATATTTGTTCTATTTTGGCATAAAGAGACTTTCATAGTATTTTATTTAAGTGATGGTTTTATATCCGCACTAATACAACACAGGCACACACATACACACACACACAGTGTCCAGCTGCATCTGCTCATGGGAGGTGATGGTGAGATCAAAGCAGTCGTCTTGAAATCCTTCCTACACTAAACCCATAAAACACACAACAACATTCAAACACAGGAATCAGGATATTGTTAATCAGTAGCAGCATGAGCTGCCAAGAGTTCAGAAGGAATCAGCAGCATTTGATTTCATAGTATTTTCAGTGCTACTGAGTAGTAGTAGGGTCATATAAATAGTTTTATATATGTGTGATTGTGTGTGATTTTAGTCGATCATGTTGGTTTTTACCTACTTGCTGGTTGTGGAGATGGGCTGATGTGCAATTTAAGAGACTGAGTAGATTTCAGTTTTGAGTTATCTGAAAAATGATTCAAAGGGGACATATCGTACAAAATCCACTTTTTAGCCTTTAAATACATTTTGTTGTGTACTTGGAGTCTGTAGGAGTGCAGAAAAGCTGAACTGAGTCCCCCCAGGTGTTGTGGAGATATCGGTAGTCTCTGCTTGGGCCATATTTTTCTGTCCATTAAGTTTTTTCTATCATCTGTTATGTTTTTCCAACTGTTACATCACAGTGTTTGCTGCAGAACAGTAAAAAAGTCAGGACTTCCCGATCATTTTCAGTTTTTGGCCATATTTATTTCGCTGCGATTTGATTCAAGCTCAAGTGCCTACCTGCAAAGGAATAATTTTCGGGTTCAGTTCGGTTGTTGGGTGTATTAACCCACACAATTCATCACACTGTCCCCCAGCATCAGAGCCTCTTCAAAGTGCCTGTTTACATTTTTTTAATGGCAATGTTCCAGCATAAATGGGGGAAATTCGTGTTTCCCATTTCAAGGACAAGTGCTTTAGGAACCTCCACCAGTGTTAAGAAGGATTTCCTGAAAGACTTCATCTGATTAAGGGGTCAGTTCGTTCTGTCTATGGAAACAACAGACACAACAAAGCAGTAAGCTGCAAATTATGCTAAAATGACAACAAACTTTATTTTAGACATGAATTTATTGGGAATTGATATGACGTCCAGGCCATTGTTTTGATAGCAGTAGCATCGTGTCATCTGCCTTAAATAAATAGATCAGGCATTCACAAGTAATTTTCTTATTCTGAACCCTGCGGGGAATTGCTGAAAGGCATTGGCAAATGATTTTGAATGAAATTTATTATGAGATTAAAGGTTTCCACACAAAAGAAGAAGGAAAAAGTTATTTCCCACTAAATCTAATGATTGCTTGAGCAAAATTTGGCAGCAAAACCAAGCTGGCAATGAGTCTTTTTGTCAGTGTGCATTCATTTTGTCCGACTCTTCTTTGCATAAACATTATCATTCAGCCACACTGCAGGGTTATCAAGCATTAACTGCCTGTTTAAGCTCATGACAAAAGCTTCTCATTATGTTTTCATGCTAAACCTTGACTAGGCGGCGACAAAACCTTTTTTTCTGATTTGCGGTTTTCCGGTAGAGAACAGAATTCATTGTACTGTTCTGTTACAGGAAGTTGCCAGGGTCTTGAAGCAGCAAAGACACCCTGGACCATCATATTGCATATTTGTAGGTATGGTGTTTTTTTCTGAAATGCTGTGCTGCTTTTTAAACCAAGTCTGTTGAGGAGTTTCCAGTGTTCTCTTGTCAGTAGACAGAACATTTTCCTAAAGTCCTGAGGATCTTCAAGATGTAGTATTTTGGAAAATGTGAGAAGGGCCTTTGTGTTCTCTTTGATCAGCAGTAGTTTTGAATTCCTAAAGTTCTCCCATGGAGGCCATTTTTTTCTGTCAATTTCTTATTGTTGCAATGAAACTGTCTACGTTATTTCTTTTAACTTGGTATACGAACATAGGCCCCACATTATGGGAAGTGATTTTGCCTGTCTGTTTGATTTTCCCCTTTACCCAGTCAAAAGTGGGGTTTTGGGGTTTAACCCAGAGGTCAGTCGCAAGGAAAAAACATATTTCCTCAATGAAACTTTTGTGGGGTTTCCGGGGGCTCGTACAAAAAAACCAGGGGGGAATTTGACTGAAGAAAAAAAAGCAACATAAAAGGCTTTCTTTGGGGGTTTTTTAACATACCCAAATCTGAGACAGATTGGCGTATTGACAAAATTGTATCCAATGATTGCGGGGGGGGAAAGACAATCCTTTAAAATCTTTTTTGCCCAAAATTTTTTTACTTAAATTGGTCATGCAATTGTTCACCAAGAGTTAAAATTCGTCTTAGAACTTTTGAGGGAAGTATTTTATTGTGCTGACATGATCTGTTGGCCAAACACAGTGAAACAATCACTATTAACAGCAAAGAGATTATTGCTGAATATAGTTAGTTCAATGTTTTTATTACCATCAATATAAATGCTCTTAAAAAATAAAAGTATCCAAGATTGACAGAAGTTTTTGAAATTATGCTTCCTTTGTTAAATGTTTTCAATTTGTTTTGGTCCAAGAGGAAAGATATGTACACATATTTAAAAAGAGAAATGTATTTAGATTAGTGGTTTCAATTTAATTCAGTCAAATTCAAATAAAATATTGCCAAACAACAACCAATGTCACCTTAAGGCATTTTACAAAGCAAACAGATTAAAATCCAGTCATCTAGGTCCACTCCTAATGCAAATCATCCCAATACATTTGGATACAATCCAGCCACATGGTCACATTTAGACCCAAGTACTAATAGTCCTATAAATGTATCATAAATGTATAATTTTATTCCATTGTTCTATGATTGCTTTGCAAAATTTTTTATTTTTTATATTTTTTTATTTTGCGCGATACTTATTTTGTATATCAGTGAAGTACAAAACTAACAATCTCTTAAATACATACTGGCTTTAGGAAGAAAGGTCTAGGATGTTGGTGAGATTTTGTTACAGTCTAAATATAATATTAGCCATAGCAACATAACAAGACAGAGATGATGTGGGGCACCCTCTTTAATGCAGGAAGGTTTTATTGAGGAAATTGGAAGTCCAATCTCTGGGATTAGGCGTGGACAACTTGGTCAACATTTCCATGAAGTCAGCAGTTACTTCACAAACCTGACATTTTGCTCCCATCACTGTGGTGTGGCTTTGTTCCCAGAGACCTACCAGCTAACACACATAAACACCTAATGACTGCTGTATTTCACTTTTCAAGAATACACTTCACATGCCGTTCAGCTGTTGTACAATAGATGAAAAATAATACATTTCTTGCTTGATGTAATGTCACCTGTTCTGAGAAAGAAAAGAAAATGTCTCAGTCACAAATACATTGCTTGCTCAAACAACCCTTTTTTGCAAGACATTGTGACAACCGACACCATTTAGCTTAATGTTTTAAGTACTTCAGAGCTTATTATTTATATACACAAGTTAATATAGCAGGCCTAATATGTTACTAACAAGTTTTTATAAGACGTTACCACTATGTGTAATCATTCATATGGGGTGCAAGAAGAAAAAATGTTTGTAAACTATCAGAGACCAACATCACTCTAAAGGCAAAACCTGCTTGTTGTAGACCACCATCAGATGGTAATTTACTACTTTAATTACAGACAGAAGGAATACCAGAAAGAGTGAATAACCCCAAAAAAAGGGGATGACCCCTAGGCTTTTAAAAGGAAATCACCATTGACTAAGAAAACATTTAGAGACTGGGGATGTGATATTTATGTGAGCATTCATCCACATAATTATCTGAGTTATGTGGTAATAATTATGAAATATGTAAAAACAAATGTAAGCACTTAAATTCAAACCTTCTTTAAAATATGCTTTGGTTCAATGTTACTGGAGATCTTGAGGTTAAACAGAATATTGCTAGAACAGAAATGAATACAAAATATTATGAAAGGTAAATCTTGTAAATATCAAATTGTAATTATCATGAAAACCAACTAAACTATCAATAATGGGAAAAGTAAAAAAGAATCTAAAAAAGATGGCTTCAGGTCAGTTTATCCCTTCCCCAATTGATAGCCCTATTTCATACTCACATATGACAATTTGTTCCCTTCCTACTTCCATTTAATATCATAAACAATCATTTTCATGATAGGTGAGTAGTTTTGGTTAATTATTAATTTATTTATCAATTAACGCACACATCTGACCGATAATTTAAGCGGTTATTATTTTCTGAACATTTCATTGAAGCCCAAACCTAATTTCTATTGACCGTGGTTCCATAGTTAGCCAAATGACCGTAATGTTACACATTAGGCAAGGCAAGTTTCTTTTTATTGCACATTTCAGCAATTCAAGTGTTTTACATGATGAAAACATTAGAAAAGAAAACATAAAAAGTTAAATTGCAAGTCCAACTTTTTTGCAAGTCCAATTTCAAAAATTAATAATGTTTCAGTTAAATATGGCAGCCAAAAGGAAAAAAAAATAGCCTTTTAACCTTGGTTTAAAAGAGCTCAGGGTTTCAGCTTTTTTGCAGTTTTCTGGAAATTTGTTTCAAATTAGTAACTAAAACGAATGCTTCTCCCTGTCGGTTCGATTCCCGGGGCTTAAGTGGACTTGAGTCGAAACCCCCGGGGTCGGGAAAGTTTGATGAAAATGACAAAAAACGTTAGTATTTTGGTGTTAAGCTATTCAGTGTTTTAAAATTAAACAAAGTATTTTAAAAAGTCTTTCTTTTAGTACAGGAGCCATGTAAAAGACTGGGTTAATGTGCTTACTTTCTTTTTGTGTGGGAAACACTGGCAGAAACTTTTGGATCAGCTGCAGCTGTCTGATTGACTTCTTAGGCAGACCTGTGAAGATGCTGTTGCAGTAATCAATCTGAGTAAAGATAAATGCATGGTTTAGGACCCATTCTCATAGCATAATTACTCTGATTGAACTTCTGCAGATAGATATAATTAATTGTAGTCACACAACCACATTTCAGCTTCTGTAACATAATGTATTGATGCATGGCTAGCATGAAATGTGCCATGACAGATGGCTCCCTTTTTTTCCCCGAAAAATTTGGCAGAATTTCGAAAGCTGCAAAAAAAGGTTGGGGAAAAGGCCAATTTTTATGACCTGGGGCCCCAAAAAAACAAAATAGAGCTATGGCTTCTTTAAAATTTAATCCCAAAACAGGGAACATAATTTAAAAATGAAAAGGGCAACCCGAAATGGGAAAATTTCTCTTTAGGGGTTCAGCCTTTTTTTTTTTTTTTTAAAAAGGGTTTAGGGGATTTTTTTTTAATTTTCGGTCAAATTCTTTCTAAATTACTTTTTCCCCCGTAAAGTTTTATTTTTGGTTTTTCCCAAAAAATTTTTTAACCCCAAAAAAAACCCCCCCCACATCAAACCCAAAATCAACCAGGGAACATTTTTTTAGCTTTAAAAAAACATAACCCGGTGTAAAACCCCCGCATGGTTCCTATGTCTTGGTCAGGGGTTTCGCTGTTGAGTGGGGTGTAAGTGGGTTTTTAGGGGGGCCCCGGTTTTTTGCATATACATCCTGCAGGAAACACTTCTAAAAGTAATGTCTGTGTGTGTTGTACCTTAAATTTTTGGTTTTAATTCATTTTTTTAAAGGGCTCACCAAGGTGATTTGGGGAAGGTTTAGGTATGGCTGCTTGTGGTTTTTTGTGTGCTCTGGTTTTTGCTTTTTGGGGGGGGGAGGGGAGGGAGGGGGGTTTGAAAAACCATGATTTTTGGTTGCCTCTGCAATACTCCAACCGGGGCCCTGGAACTTTTTTGGTTTGGGGGTGGGAAACTACATCACCAAAAAAGTTTTTGGAACCCTTTGTTTTTGTGTGTGAGGGGAGTAAATTTTGTGTTTTTGTTTTGTATTGGGGTAAATTTTGACTTTTTTGGGCTGACCCTGGCCAAAACTGATCATTATGTGTTTCTGTGGGTTAATTTGGGAAAAGGCCTGGGAATATTTTGTTTTCCCGATAAAACAAAAAAAGCTTTCCCTCTAGCCCCCATTGGTACACCACGTCAAATCAAACTCCTGGAAAAAAATGGGTTTTTTTTTCAGTATTGCATTTTTAAATTTAAAATTTTTTTTTACTTTTCTCAGTTTGTTTAAATTTTTGGGTTTTTTTGGGGGGGGTTTTTTTAAATGGGTATGACTTTTTTATGAAGTCCTTAAATATCAAGGGTTTCTGGCTTTTACAAAGTTTGCAATAACAAAATTTTCCCTGGGTTTAGAGTTAAAATTTCCAAATTTTCACAGGGGATAAAATTCTGGTGGGAAAAACCTTTTCCTACACTCAAACTTTGGGCCCCAAAAAATCCTTTTCTTTTTTTGGGTTTTTTTAAAAGATTTTACCCTTTTGTGGGGAAAATTCAGGAGCTAATTGGGTTTTGGGTTTTTCTTTTATCTATCCAAAAACCCGCTTCATAGTGGGTTGGTATTGTTCCCCCGTGGAAAATTCCAGTTTGTTTAAGGGTTTTTAATTGTCCGTTGATTTGAGGGGAAACTAAAAACATTTGGAAGTCCCCTTATGCACAGCCCACATCATGGTGCTGCTACCACCATGCTTTTGGGTCCTAAAAACAGTGTTTTTGCATT
>JAHHUM010001738.1:0-149008 GCA_036173005.1 Crenichthys baileyi
CATGCTTTTTAAAAGACCGTCTTGTCATTGTGGAAAAGATGTCAGTCTGTTTAAGAGGGATCAAATCACTGGCCTGCATCAAGCTGAGAGAACATCTAAGGAGATTTCAGAAATTAGTAAAATTGGGTTGAAAACTGTCTAACGCATTATTAAAAACTGGATGGATAGTTTCTTCGAGGAAGAAATGTGGTCGGAAAAAAATCCTAAATTATTGTGATTGCCAATCTCTTAAATGTTGGGTCAAATCAATTCGAAGAAAAACAACTGTAGCACTCAGGGGTATGTTTGATAACGAAAGTAAGAGCATTTCCACACGCACAATGTGAAGGGAACTTTGGGACCGAACAGCTGTGTAGCCGTAATAAAAACACAGATCAGTAAGGTTAACGGGAAAAAAAAGACTACATTAGCTAGGGAGAGTAAAGACTGGACTCTGGAAGACTGGAAGAAGGGCATGTGGTCTGATGAGTCCAGATTTACCCTGTTGCAGAGTGATGGACGCATCAGGGTAAGAAGAGAGGCAGGTGAAGCGATGCTCCCATCATGCCTAGTGCCTACTCTACAAGCCTGTCGAGGCAATGATCTGGGGTTGCTGCAGTTGGTCAGGTCTAGGTTCAGCAAAAATATGTGCCCAAAGAATGAGGTCAGCTGACTACCTGAATATCCTGAATGACCAGGTTATTCCATCATCATCATCATCATCAATACAAGATCTTGGTGTAAAATTAAGGAAACACTGGATGAAACAAAATCTCACGACATTGCAGGAGCTTATCGAAACAATAATTTCTCTTTGCAACACTCTGTACATTTTCCAAATTGCTCAACCCACCACTTTCGTGAGGATTTAGGTCTGAGGACAACAATAGCCATGGCAGAATTTCTGTATTTATTTTGTTAATTGTTTTAAGTCATGGTCTTAATGAAAGATGAAAATTTGTATATTAAAATGATGTATGAACTGAGTCATAGGGTGTCTATGGATCAGTGGGTAGAGTAGTCGTCTTGCAATCCAAAAGTTGTGAGTTTGATTCCTCCTGTTAGATGTTGATTTTTCCCCTGGGCAGGGCACTTAAGCCCAAGTTCCTTTTCCTGAAAGAAAAACACACCTGCAGCATCACAGATCCTCCACAATGGGCAAGAGGTGCTTTTCCATAGTTTCACATCAGAAATTGAAAGAGTTTGTTTCCAAAAAGATCAATCTTCATCTCATCTAACCAAAACACATCTTTTCAATTAAAATGGCAGCAGTCTTCAACAAACTTTGCACCTTTGGTTTTATCGATGGCAGGTAGGGCAGGCATTCTTGAAAACAACCAGCAGTTGTTAGGGACACGTGGTCTGAGCAAGATGCAACTCTTAGCTGTCCTTCTCCAACAGTGAGCTTTACAGGTTCGTTTTACCTCCCTTGCCATTCTTCTCATCGTGTAAGATGGCAGGATAAATATGGAAAAAACTAAATCATGGTTCACTTATACTTATTGTAAGGGATTGTTAAGGGGACCAAATATCATGCCACTGGTGATTTTAAATAAAAAGAACTAAGATTTAACTCTTTTTTCCACTTTAATTGAATGTACTCATATTTAGTGTCAGACTGTACGACTCTGCTGGACTGGTGAGTTTTCAAAAGTTCAGATAGGGAGGGCAGTACAAGGCCATTGAGTGCTTTAAAAACAAGCAGCAGTAGTTTCAACTCTATCCTGAACTGAACCAGAACCCAGTGCAGAGATAAAAGGACAGGACTGATACGTTCATGTTTACATGAGTTAGTCAATAAGCGAGCAGCAGAATTTTGTACAAGCTGTAATCAAGAAATGGAAGACTGATTGATACCGACATATAAAGCATTACAGTAATCAAGTCTAGAACTAACAAAGGCATGGAAGGCCTTTTCCAGATCACTGCTGCTAAGAAATGGCTTTACTTTAGACAGCAGACGAAGCTGAAACAATTTTTTTTTTCACAACATAATCAACCTTTTCGTCAAGTTTTAAGCAGCAGTCAGGTTTCACCCCTATATTTTCTACCATCTGATTCAATGAGGGGATGAAGGACATTCAGGCTGCATGAAACATTACATAACTTACTGGAGGCATCGAACAAGATCCATTCCGTTTTATCATTATTTAGGTGGAAAATGTTTTGAGAGCCATTGCTAAATTTCCTTAAGGCAGCTGTCAATGGAGGTTACACTAAGTGGGGAATTGGGAGTGACCAGCAGATAGATTTGCAGGTCCTGTGCATAAAAAAGAAAACGCAGATTATAGCATGCAATAATAGGTCCAAAGCGCAGTATGTATAATGAGAAAAGCACAGGCCCCAGAATAGATCCCTGCAGGACACCATAGGTCTATGGAGTCGAGGAAGAGGAGACCAGGTCACCTATTATAACAGAGGAAGTTCTGTCCATTAAATAGTCAAGTCAAGTTTATCTATATAGCGCTTTTCAGCAACAAGGCACTCAAGGTGCTGTACATAAGGAAAAACATAACAATGATCCAGAAAATCAAACAAAAGAGGTAATTAAAAAATAAAGAGAATAGAATGATGGATAAGAAAATGAAAGGAAAGTTGGACTGAAAACTTAACTAATAATGTTTAGAAGACACATTTAAAAAGCCACTCTAAACAAATAAGTTTTTAATCATGATTTGAAGCAACTTAGGGTTTTCGGCGCTTTTACAGTTTTCTGGGAGTTTTTTCCAGATGAGTGGAGCATAAGAACTAAAAGCTTCTTCTCCATGTTTGGTTCTGGTTCTGGGTATGCAGAGAAGATTTGAGTCAGAAGACCTGAGAGCTCTGGGTGGTTGATACACTGACAAGTCTGTAATGTATTTTGGTGCTAAGTTTTTCAGTGATTTATAGACTAACAGAAGTATTTTAAAGTCTATTCTCTGAGCTACAGGGAGCCAGTGTAGGTACTTTAGAACTGGGGTGATGTGCTCCACTTTCTTAGTTTTAGTGAGGGCGCAGTTAGGAGTTAAACCACTAATGCATTGCTCCCTGAAGGCCAACCTGCTGAGCCAGACGACTGATAAGGACCAGGTGGTCCACAGTGTCAAAAGCTGGTTTAAGGTCCATCATCAGCAGCAGAACACATTTTTTAGGATCAAGTGACATGAAGATATCATTCTGTACTTTGAGTAGTGCAGATTCAGGGCTACGACGAGATCTGAAGCCAGACTGAAATGTTTTGAATATGTTAGTATTTTTTTAGAGAAGATTGTAGCTGAATATAAACAATGTTCTACAGAACCTTGGACAAAAATGACAAATTGGAAACTGGCTATTCAACACACTTTTGTCATGCTGAGTCTGTTCAAGCCTGTTTTCTAAGTCTTTCAGTTTTTAATGCCTGCCTCCGCTACACCTGTGAGAATTTTGTTTATTGAAACCTTTTACTCACCACCGCTTTGCATGCCTGTCTGCATTCTTGGCTCCACTCCTACACCACACCCTGACACTGCTTGATTCTTTTTTGTTAAAATGGTTAAGGAAATCATCACAGGTAGACTGTGTAGCAGTTTTCAGAACACTGATAGTAGGATAAATGACAGAGTTTAATGGTGCTAAATAGGACCATCAGCCAATTACAACTGGAGGAAATTAAATTCTGCTAGTCTGCAGCACTTCCTTATGGCTTGAGTGATTTTATTAAGCCAGTGGTCTTGCTTCATTTTTGTAGATTTCCACTTTAGAGGTATGATGCAGTCCAAAATGTGCAGATGTACTGGAAATACATTATTTTGGATGCAGAAGAAAGTCCAGCCTTTCAGTAGAGTATAATTGTGTGCTTCTGAAGGCAGCAGCAAACTGTACTGCAGTGGAAGGAGGGAAGGAGTGGCAGAGATGTGCAGGGAGCATAGGTTTTGCCACAGAAGTAGAAAATTCACAGTTGATGGGGAAATGCTTCGAAATACATGTGTCCCAAATCTCTATAATAGATATAAGAAGACCATAAGAGATAATTAAGTCCTGTGTAAGACCAAGTCTATGTGTGGGGCCTGCTACTGATTGAGTCAAGTTAAGAGTCCAAAGGCTTTGAAACTCAATGGCCAGTTGGTTCGAAGGACAGCAAACATGAACATTAAAGTCACCACATAACAACACTGTCATCTTTGGCAACAGTTCAGCTAGTAGTTCTATATACTATATACAACACCGCACAACAGGAGTATACAGACTCCACCACAAACAGTTGAAGTCAGATCACTCAGCAAAAAGATTTTATATGTGAGCGACCAGATGTTAAACAGAGTGGCACACACTGGTTTACAGTTAACTTTGTCCTCTGCTGCACGAGCAAGCAGGAGATTCCGTCACACACAGCCCTGTCTCTGGATCCTCACAGGGCGACAAGGTAGAATCGAACAGCAGGTAGACAGGTGGTCTGATGACTAACCAGTGAGAGCCACTGATAGCGGTGATCCAGCGAGCAATGGAGGTCAAACCTCGAAGGTAATTTAAGCGCTAGACAACCATGATGATCCACAAAGTAAGAGGACAGGTGAGCTTTGAGTTTGACAAGTACTCCTCCTCTCTTTCCACATCTTCTGCGCCGCTTGTTGCGTGGCAACTTACCGACAAAGTGCCAAAGATAAGCTGGCACAGACGCTTTGAATGTCCAATATGAACTTAATCCTGGACGCTGTACAGCAAACCCCGGATTCTTAATAAAGTTAAACGTTTGTAGACCAGCAATGAAGACACACAAGTGGCAAAAAGGCAAAACATGACTAACATTAACAAACTCAAAAGAGGTATACTGAGTGCCATCACAAAGGCTTTAGCGTAAGGACATGTGACTATTTGGACAGAAGTTTGAATAGTGCTAGCCAAAGTATCAAACTTGTTCTCTAAAAGAACTGTAATAACCTCATAATAGCAATGGCTAAAAGAGCATCCCTTATTTACCTTTTCCTTGTTAGAGAAGTAAAATGTGATATTCTGGCTGTTTCTGAGTCAGTGTAGTTTATATTACGACCCTTTTTTCCCCATTTTATGGGATTCACCGCCCATAAGTCCGTTCTCTGTCTGACAATCCATAATCAAGCTTGTGAACCTGTAATGCACATCTCCCACCATACAGTTTTGGCTGAGTGAGGACCACATCCTTTTCTATCACTTGGCCAGTTACTCCTGCTCATAAAGTTATGGCTTGTTTAACACAAGGACACAACCTTGGTGTCAGGTAGCTCTGGTCTGCCTCTTTACTACTAATCCCTCACTCAGTCTCTGCTGCCACCTTAGTAGAGCTACAATTGCAACCAGGTCACAGGCAATTAGCTTTCCCTTTTAACCCCCCTTGTATACAAAATGCTACCATCCATCAATCAGTTCTCTCTCATTCATCAGTCAAACCACACTTCCACAATATAGCAAAGAGTGAAGAGGAGTGATGACCCACATCAATTCCTTTCCCCTCAATCCCCTGCCTCTGTACATTAGTACATTAGTCGTTCTCTGTGCTTATCCAACCAAACATCTCGTCGACTAAAGCAATATAATTTCATTCTCTCCCCTGTGTCCCCTTTACACACTGTGTTTGAAACCCAAGACCAAGTTCAATCAGTTTCTATTTTAGAAAACTGAAAATGTTTCCTATATAAAAACCAAAACAATGTGTTAATAAATTGGCACTGAAGGCACAGGGGTATTTTTCAATAGAATCCCTCCCTTCAAGTTTTCAATGTATATCTTTTACGTCTGTAAAACAAGATTATTTTTTTAAAATCACATTGTCATAGCACAATATTGAATTTCATAGCAAGTTTAAGCTGTGGATTTGAGTTGTGCTACTTGTAATTTATTTCTATTTTGCTTTTAAGGAGTCCAGATCTGAAATACACATAATTCTTTAGTTGGTCATATGTATGTCAGGTTTTCATTTAATATCTCTTGTAGCATTTTCACACAATGTCCATTCTAGTGCTTAAGCAGGGCTTATCACCAGCCAAACGAATTAATGCTGATTTTGAAATATGTATATTTCTATTGATGTTGAAGCTCTCTCTTGTTTTTTGCCACTAATTTCTCTAGATCAAAAGCCAAAGTATTCCAGAAGTTTTAAATATTGCAGACAGCATTTATCTTGGCTTTGGTTCCCATGATCCTGCCCCTGCAGCTCCAGATAAAAGCAGTTCTTTCTTATGGTCCAGCTAAGTGTTGGTGCTGAAATAGCACTGTTCTTTTGTAAATCAGTGCTTGTGGCAGAAACATAAAGAACTGGTGAAAAAGCTGCTGACACACTGTTTCCTATTTTACAATGTATCCTGGCTTATCAATAAACATGTAACATGGATCTCAATGTGAGCAAATTAAGTGCATTTTATGGAATATTAAATTCAGTCACTTCTATTAAGTGTGTCTGCTGCTGTTGTATAGTATGTGCATTGGGATAAAGGGTGTAGTATAGACCGTATTTGCTGCATAAGGACATTTCTTAACAATATTTAACAATAAAATTAGTGGGCTTGAACTTGGTTACACCATATCAGTACACTTAATTTGTCTTAACTTAGACATCAGACAGCACTGACTGTGGAGCACCTGGGAAATAAAGATTCTCCTGACTCTCTGAGCAAACACAAAAGAAGTGTCGGGTGACTGTTGGGCACCACATAAAATGTTTACAGAATGGATGTTTTTGTTTTTCCACCACAATGAAATTAAATTAATTTCCCCATGGATTTTCTGTGACAACACGTTAGTTAAGAACCCCCCCCCCCCCATGTTTGTGTTTGCTTTATTCATTTGCTTTCCCTTCCCTCACCACCCTCCATCTTTCTGGTTCTGATGGGATGGTGATTTGAAAATATTTCTCACATATACAAGACATTTTCACCTGTGCTTCCATAATTAAGCCAATTCAAAGAGGCAATTGGTCAGATTCAATCAGTGTCCAATGTCAAGTGTTCTTTGGTCAGCTTGACTATAAATTGCTGGTCAGGGTATGTGTGTGTTTGATCATGACTGACATGGCTTTTCAGCTAAGAAAATCACCAACATAAATAAAGTCCACAAATCCACAAGTATGTATGAGTTTACAACACTAAAACTGTTGCTATCACAATACGTTTTTTCTAATTTTTATTTAACGCTTTTACTAGGGATCTTTCACAAAATAGGGAAAAATATTTTGGGAAATTTTCTTTTCTCTCACCTGACAGGTCATTAAATGACAACATCAATACTAGTGTCATCCCTCTGAGGTAAGCAGCCGTACTGGTTTACGTTAAAACATAAGAAAACTGTTCATGTTAGTAAAAATAGAAAAACAATATTTTTGTCCAATCATACTTCACAGCCCCCTCCTTGAACCGCCACCTTAACGTGGTGGAGGGGTTTGAGTGTTCAAATGATCCTAGAGGCTATGTTGTCTGGGGCTTAAATGCCCCTGGTAGGGTCTCCCATGGCAAACAGGCTCTAGGTGATGGGTCAGACAAAGAGCGGTTCAAGAATCCTTCATGAGGACCACTAAATCGAGGCACGTGACGTCGCCCGGTACGGCGGAGCCGGGGTCCCACCCTGGAGCCAGGCCTGGGGTCGGGACTCGTCGGAGAGCGCCTGGTGGTTGCTCCTCGCGGGACCCGGCCGGGCCAAGCCCGAACGAGAGACGCGAGGCCATGCCCCAGTGGGCCCACCACCTGCAGGGGGAACCGTGAGGGACTGGTGCAAAGAGGATTGGGTGGCGGACGAAGGTGGGGACCTCAGCGGCCCGATCCCCGGATGCTTAGGCTGGCTCTAGGGACGTGGAATGTTACCTCACTGGGGGGGAAGGAGCCTGAGCTTGTGCGGGAGGTCGAGAGATATCGACTAGTATTAGTCGGGCTCGCCTCCATGCACAGCGTGGGCTCTGGAACCCATCTCCTTGAGAGGGGCTGGACTCTCTTCTACTCTGGAGTGGCCCACGGGGTGAGGCGGCGGGCTGGGGTGGGTTTGCTTGTTGCCCCCCAGCTCAGCCGTCTAGTGTTGGGGTTTACCCCGGTGGATGAGAGGGTCACATCCCTGCGCCTTCAGGTCGGGGATAGGTCTCTGACTGTCGTTTCGGCCTACGGGCCGAGCGGTAGTGCGGAGTACCCGGCCTTCTTGGTGTCCCTGTCGGGGGTGCTGGATAGTGCCCCTCCCGGGGACTCCATTATTCTGCTGGGGGACTTCAACACCCACGTGGGAAACGACAGTGACACCTGGAGAGGCGTGATCGGAGGAATGGCCTCCCCGATCTGAATCCGAGTGGTGTTTTGTTATTGGACTTCTGTGCTAGTCACGGATTGTCCATAATGAACACCATGTTCAAGCATAAGGGTGTTCATCAGTGCACTTGGCACCAGGACACCCTAGGCAGGAGGTCAATGATCGACTTTGTTGTCGTATCATCAGACCTTCGGCCGCATGTTTTGGACACTCGGGTGAAGAGAGGGGCTGAGCTGTCCACTGATCACCACCTGGTGGTGAGTTGGATCCGCTGGAGAGGAGAAAGCCGAACAGACTTGGCAGGCCCAAGCGCATAGTGAGGGTCTGCTGGGAACGCCTGGCGGAGCCCTCGGCCAGGGATGTATTCAACTCCCACCTCCGGGAGAGCTTTGACCAGATTTCGGGTGATGTTGGAGACATAGAGTCCGAGTGGACCATGTTCTCCGCATCTATTGTCAATGCTGCTGCCCGTAGCTGCGGCCGTAAGGTCTGCGGTGCCTGTCGCGGCGGCAATCCCAGAACCCGGTGGTGGACACCGGCAGTAAGGGATGCTGTCAAGCTGAAGAAGGAGTCCTATCGGCTGTGGTTGGCTTGTGGGACTCCTGAGGCGGCTGACGGGTACCGTGAGGCAAGCGTGCTGCGGCCCGAGCTGTGGCAGAGGCAAAAACTCGGGCCTGGGAGGAGTTCGGTGAGGCCATGGAGAAGGACTACCGGTCGGCCTCGAAGCGATTCTGGCAAACCGTCCGGCGCCTCAGGAGGGGGAAGCAGTGCTTCGCCAACACTGTTTATAGTGGGGACATTATCGGGCGGTGGGGACTCGGGGTTGGACTCTTTCATCACACAGGCTGAAGTCACCGAGGTGGTTAAAAAGCTCCGCGGTGGCAAGGCTTCGGGGGTGGATGAGATCCGTCCTGAGTACCTCAAATCTCTGGATGTTGTGGGGCTGTCATGGTTGACACGCCTCTTCAACATTGCATGGCGGTCGGGGACAGTACCTTTGGACTGGCAGATCGGGGTGGTGGTCCCCCTTCATAAGAAGGTCCCCACCGGAGGGTGTGTTCCAACTACAGGGGGATCACACTCCTCAGCCTCCCTGGTAAGGCCTACGCCAGGGGATTGGAGAGGAGGAACCTCGGCTTCAGGAGGAGCAGTGTGGTTTTCGTCCCAGCCGTGGAACACTGGACCAGCTCTATATCCTCTACAGGGTACTCGAGGGCTCATGGGAGTTTGCCCAACCGGTTCACATGTGTTTTGTGGACCTGGAGAAGGCATTCGACTGTGTCCCTCGTGATGCCTTGTGGGTGGTGCTCCAGGAGTATGGAATCGGGGGCCCTTTATTAGGGGCCATCCGGTCCCTGTATGAGCGGAGCAGGAGTTTGGTCCGCATTGCCGGCACTAAGTCGGACCTGTTCCCGGTGCATGTAGGACTCCGGCAGGGCTGCCCTTTGTCACCGGTCCTGTTCATAACTTTCATGGACAGGATTTCTAGACACAGCCAAGGGCCGGAGGGGGTCTGGTTTGGGGACCAGTGGATTTCGTCTCTTCTTTTTGCAGATGACGTGGTCCTGCTGGCCCCCTCTAGCCAAGACCTACAGCATGCGCTGGGGTGGTTCGCAGCCGAGTGTGAAGCGGCTAGGATGAAGATCAGCTCCTCCAAGTCCGAGGCCATAGTTCTCGACCGGAAAAGGGTGGCTTGTCCTCTTCAGGTTGGAGGGGAGTTCCTGCCTCAAGTGGAGCAGTTCAAGTATCTCGGGGTCTTGTTCACGAGTGAGGGAAGAATGGAGCGGGAGATCGACAGACGGATCGGTGCGGCTGCTGCAGTAATGGGGGCGCTGTGCCGGTCCGTTGTGGTGAAGAGAGAGCTGAGCCGAAAAGCGAAGCTCTCGATTTACCGGTCGGTCTACGTTCCTACCCTCACCTATGGCCATGAACTTTGGGTCATGACCGAAAGAACGAGATCCCGGATACAAGCGGCTGAAATGAGCTTCCTCCGTAGGGTGGCCGGGCACTCCCTTAGAGATAGGGTGAGGAGCGCGGCCATTCGGGAGGGGCTCGGAGTAGAGCCAGTGCTCCTCCACATCGAGAGGAGCCAGTTGAGGTGGCTCGGGCATCTATACCGGATGCCTCCTGGACGCCTTCCTCGGGAGGTGTTCCAGGCACGTCCCACCGGGAGGAGGCCCAGGGGACGGTCCAGGACATGCTGGAGGGACTATGTCTCTCGGCTGGCCTGGGAGTGCCTTGGGCTCCCCCTGGAGGAGCTGGAGGAGGTGTCTGGGGAGAGGGACGTCTGGGTGTCTCTGCTGAGTCTGTTGCCCCCGCGACCCGGTTCCGGATAAGCGGAAGACGACGAGTACAGGTACGAGTACGAGTACTTCACAGCATGACCTGGCTTTTGTATAGGTTTTTTGACAACTTGCAAAGCCATTTCAATGAGCTTAACTGCTTATATCCCTGTGGTTCAGCTAAATCCTGATTAAAGAAAATGTCCTACTCTCTGCATTGATTCAAAATACCTTGGAAACACATTACAAAGAGCAACACCTGCAGTGCCTTTGTTCGCCTACTGTTGCTTAAATTCAAAAGTGAACAAAAACAGAGTGCATTAATGTTATTTTTATGACTAAGCATAGTTTTGTTAAAAAAGAAGTTTAAAAGAAGAATGATTGTTAACAGTTCCAGTATTTTTAACACACAGGTTTAAAATATCTTTGTCATCATGTTTTCTATTAATTCAAAAATCAAATTTAAGACATATCAATATCATTGATTGTTTATTAACATACACAATTTTCTTTTTTTAAACATGTGGTCACATCAAATGGCCGTCAGGTCAAATATCTGTTAGGGTGAGAATTAGTAAAGTAAAGATTGTGATCCAGGACAAATACATACAGTTGTTGAGTGAAATCAATCATGCTCTGTATCCCCATCATTTACTTCTTCTCCCCCTTCTTCCTTTTTAAGCCCGCTCCAACTTTTCCACAATCCCTTAACATTGCCTGAAGGTGGGGGAGACTTTCTGAATACATTTTCATACTAATCTATATAATATGACGGATAAAAGAGAAATATGGTCTTTTCTCCTTGGAGATATTTTTCTCTATTATCTTTTTTTAAAACTTTGGGCACATTTCCCTACAAATTTACCTTAAATCTTCAAATTATTTAATTATTATTGCAAACTACCAAGCTAAATAATCTGCCCAGTTTTTTGTCCTAATTGCAATCTCTCTACATATTTTCAAACATTCTTCCTATAAAAGTGATCCCATGATTTCAACCTCTACATTGTATTGCGATATCATATTGAATATAATAAGTCATAATATTTTTTTTCGTTATACATAAATGTAACACTAAGTTTCAGCAGTGTTTTTCTTTATTCAAACTTCATTTAGAAGAGCATTATGTTTTCATGATCTCAAACTTTACAGACAGGCTTTACAGCTGTATCCTAATATGTCATGATCAAAGAATCTGTGTGACAGTGGTATGAATTTGCTACCTTTCTTTCCAAATAACAAATTATGCAGTGGTGTGCACTCTAAAAAGAGATGAGTTGATCAAACCTAAATTAACTGTTTCAATGGTTACCAGTTATTGAATTACGTTTATCCAAGTTAATTAATTAACTTTGTTCACCTTAAGATTTAAGTTAGACTTACTTAAATCATTTAATTGTTTCTTTCAAATAAAGAATAAACAATAAAGAAATTCAACTCAAAATATTAAATTGTTCCAAAATAAAATACTGAATTATCAAAAAGTACATTATCACTCACGCTATATTAAAATACAGCTTGAATGATCTTAAATGTGTGTTTTAGCATATTATTTTAGTTATTCTAATATGTATAAAATACTTTAATGGTAATCAGAAATTCAAGTTGGCTAAAAAAAATCTCCATTGCATAAAAGAAACATTTGAAATTGTATTGTGAAAATCACACATTCATGAACAATTTTGCAGGCCAGGAGTTGAATCCAGGACCATTTTGCTGCAAGGCAACAGTGCTACCAACTGCGCAACCATGCAGCTTTTGAAACTTCACAAGGGATATTGCTTTTCTCCTTAAGTGGGGTTGTGAGTATTTTTACAAACTTATTGTTTTTCTCAGCATCATTCTAGATTGTGAAAGAGTTTTTCATGCTTATTTCATCACATCAAACAGCTGATGTGGATGTTTAAATTACATATTACTACATCCAACTTGGTTTATGAAAAACTGTCTGTCATGAGTGCCTTCTGAGTAGTCGATAGATTAGCTTGGATCGCTGTCAGAAAGACAGTGGATTTTATTATTTATTTTTTTTTTCGGTTGACATGAAATACAGGGGAGAGAGCAGGGAAGGGAATTCTGCAAAGATCAACGGGCCAGGATTTAATTCCACGACAGCCTGTGTTCAGTACAGGGGTCACACACTTAACCCCCAGCACCACCAGTACCGTTCCTAAAGACCGTCAGATTTTGAATACTCACAAGTACTCAAATTTCTAAACAAAATACTAGCTTAGCGTTATCTGTCAGGATATTTACGTTTTTTTAAATGTAAAATCATCTACAAGCAGCAACAGAAAGACGGCTTCACTGTGAGCTAAACTGCTGCAGCAGCTCACATTAATAGACACAGTGGAGTTGCAACAGATTAAAGTAGCTTTTTGCTACACAGTATAAAGATCACCCACACATCACTGTCACCTCCACGAAGTCAAGGTCCTTAAAAACCGCCGCCGTGTCCTCATTGTAGCATGTCCTTATATAACGTCAAGTCTGGTGGCCACTGCAATACATGAGCCACTACCAGGCGTTGATGCAGTCTAGTGCCTTTACATAAAATTCCAATAAAGTACATTTAAGTTTGTGGTGTGTGTTTTGAAAAATGTTGCTGCAAAACTAAATATTTTCTTATTTATTTTGTACTTAGCAACTACCCTAAACAAGTAAATAGTGATGTGTCATACAATGCTTTAGTGATCATTAATATTTTTGGAAAGCAGTGAACACAATAAATGTTTAATTGAAATTGAAGATGTAAATGTGGTCCAGAATGTTTAGGTGGTGAAATGTGGATATACATTAACTTATTTTAACCAAGATGAACTAAAAACTATGAACTCAAAAATGAACTTAAAAATAATAGTTCTTACATCTAATCCTAAGTAACTTTTTAAAGTCAACTAGGGATGCATTATATCAGGTTAATAACTAATTGAGGTAGTACTGAGGTAGGTACTGAATATTGTAAAGTTGATGTTGATTACAATTACCTCATGTTTTCCTATCTTTTCCTTCATTACCATGTCCTCTCCATTTTCTTTGGGCTTTACCATCTCAGCTACTGAAGATAGACATGTAGCGTTGGCAATTAGAGTCCAACTGGCCAAATAAATAACTGGTACACAGAATATGAATGTCTAGCACCTGAAATATAATATCCTAGCATCCAGGCAGTGCATAGCGATATTGCAAACATCAATAATTCGATAGACATTCCGCTCAATAAGTCGCACAGCTCTTTTTTATGAAGGAATTGTTAAATTATACCTAATAAAAAGATCAATAGGTGTATGTTGTCTACCATAGTAAATACTGTTAAGACTGATCAATTTAGAAAAAAAAGACTTAAGTTAAGGAGTAGGCGACAAAAGTTATTGATAAATGATTCCCTCAATGTGAGAAATAAATAAACTAAAGTTTTGTGCCCTAAACCTTGAGGTTTTAGTATAAAGCACTCATTTGGTTTGGTTTAAACAGCTTTTTAGAGAGAAGTTACGGTGTAAAAAAGAAAATCCTTGTGGAATTCACATTTTTGTATTTAGAAGAAGCTCCTGCATGGGAAACTGCATCTTGATCCCAGAGTGTCATGCAGGCTCATGCAAAAAAAAGGACTTAGGCTTACATATTAAAACATGCCATAGGATTTATACTAATGTGGAAGTTCATGGGGCTGCATGTATTATCAAGAGTCCACATGTGTTGGATGTTAAACACTTTAAGTCTACAGGAAATCTCAACAAATGAAGATCAGTTATTTTGAACAAGCGGAATAAATGTTTTTCTTATGATAAAAACACTGTGAGGAAGGTTACAAGGTCTTAAGCTTCTCTATAGTCACTTCATGCTGTTGCAATTTAACACGTTTTCCAAATGCTGGAGATTATAACTAAAGGTGACGGCAGTCTCAAATTAATGCAAAATAATGCAGTTTAGTGACACCGACTCTTGTAAAAATGTTTCTGTGTCTCTTCCAACCAATGAGGGATAGGTGCCGATGAGAGAAAGAACAGCATGAGTATCTACTTAGGAGTAAGAGTGTAAAGACTGTGACTCCCTTTAGTCCATAGTTTCTGCCTCTTTCTCTTGTATTGGCTCAGTAATGATATCCTGTACCTGTTTGATTTTAACTTACCCCACTTCACTTATGCAGTTTTGTTATCTCTTCACTTATCCTCAACTATTCTCTTTACATAAGGTATAAAGTATATGATGCTGTTTTTTCTTCTTAAAATTCATTTTAAGACGTTGCAGATAGTCAACAATTCAATAACACTTCGCAGGCCTGTCCCCACTATGTAAGATCTGTGAAGCTCTACAAAGGTACACAGAGAACTATATACCCTCCTTTATCCACTGAAGCTAATGAGCAAGAAAGCACAAAACACCATGCAGGGGTAATATTTAGGACTTATCTCAGGTTTTTGGCATTATCATTATAGTAGACAATATGTCTGAAGTATGGTTGGGAATAAATGTCACTTAAAAGGGCTGGACACTTTGAAAAAAGGACAGTTCTCCAAATGGCAAGCAAGCCAAAGACAGGGTGGTAAAAAAACCAAAAAAAGAAAAGATAAAAGGTAAGGGTTTGAGTTACTCAGAGTGTCTTAATTAAGGTGAGATAGAAGAAAATAAAAGCTTGGCTCCGTGCTAGTCATTAATGAGACTCTCAGCAGGAATATAAAATGCTTCAAAGAAAAGACAAAACAATACAGTGAGATAGAAAAGAAGGCTTAGGTTAACAGGTACACTCAGAAGAATATGGTGTTACTGACATTATTAAGCTTTTATGAATATTCTTAATAGTGTCAGCCAGACCATTGTGAACAGTTCAGCATGATTTGTTTTATTGTAGCACAAATACAAGAAACAATGTGGATTAAAGGCAACCTAGACAGAAACAGAAAGATGATGGAGCCTATAGCAGTTACAGATTAAAAACCTTACTTTTTACCTTTATTCTCTCTACTCATAAATTCTGAGTTGAATAACAATTTCTCTTACATTTAAAGATGATTATCAAAGTTTTGTAGAATTTATCATTATGAAAATCAAATCAATTTGCATTTCTATTCATCAATCCTTAGTATAAAAATGTATGATTCTAGCACAAAATCGTTAATATAAGTTTAAATTGATAATTAAAAGAAATCATCCTCCGTTCTTTTCTTTATTTCTTAATTATGTATTATAATCATTCATACCAATTGACACTTTAAAGAATTAGTTCTCATTTATTCATATGTAATTTATTTAATCATAATCACAGTTATACACTTCTGCAAAAGAAAAGAGAATTAATGCTTGACTGCAGAACGGTCCTTCCACGCCTTTAGAGCTTCAGAATGTGAGTATTTAGTCATTTAAAATTCTAATTTTAATTGTGAAATTTTCATCATTTCTGCATGGATATATGGAAGGATTTCATCCTCATTTTGACACAGGGCTTTAATAAAGCTAAACTTCAAAAAAAATATGTATTGCATTTTTTTTAACCATGTATAGTTCACACTGGCATGTTTTTATTGTAAGAAAGAAGATCACAAAAACATCATTTAGAAAACTTTCTACCGGCCTACAACAGATACAAGTTTCCAAACAGGCCATACTAACAGGTCATACTAGCATTGAAGTGAATCCTATTGACAGACAAAAAAAATGTGCAAAAACTGCTTTAATTTCCTATGTAATTATTATGTAATTATACTATGCTTTAGAGATTAATTTAGTCTGTAACGGCGTGCTGTGTTATGTTGGTGTCTACCCACATTATCCATAATCACAGCCCTGTGATATGTAAAAACATTTTTCTGGTATGCAGAGCAGGGACAATGTGTTAGTTATTGATTTCTGATCTTTCTACATTGTATTTCTGTAGTATGTAAATGGATGTACTGAGTATGTGCAAAAGTCTTTTTTCTATGTCCGATAGAAAATTATGCATTGCATGTTTGCAACCAACATTATTGCCTGTTGTTGTTTTATAGAAAAAATCTACATATCTGAGGATTTCCTTTCATTAACATGTTTGAACACGTAAATGATGTAAGAACATAAATTCTCCAAAATCTCCTAAATAAATTGTGTTTTTCCAAAAAGGAGCTTAGAGTAAGCCATGACCTGAATTAGCATAACAACATTGTACAAATTATTATCTGATAGAAAATATAATTTAAAAAAGCTCCCTTATCAGAGTTTATGGCATTGATCACTAATTATACAATTATTATTGCTTATAAATAGTGCAGACCAGCATTAACAAAACCATTAAAACACATAAAGACACAATAAATAAAGACAGTGTTATGAAAATCTGTCCTTGTGGTTGTAGGAGGAAAGGAAGTCTTTCATGAGGCCTGTTAAAATTTATTATGCAGTCATTATGCAACCATTACCATTACAAAATGCCACTTAAAAATGGCATCCAATTATTATTGCTCTTAACTGAATGAGATGTGAGCTACTGCTGAAATCATTGTACATGGCCCAACAAAAACCCAAAACAATGAGGATCACAAGAGACAGCGAAATTAGCAATATAATCCATTAATTTTATTACAGTTAGATGGATTTTTTTTCTGAATCTATTTTATTAATTCATAGCACTTAACACTTTAAATTAATAAATAAATAAAAGGAACAAATAAAATCATCACTATTAAGTCACAGAGGCTTTATGTTTTCACTACTCACCCTGCTGACTCCTCGGCCCCTGTCCTCTCCATAGTTTGTTCCCAGGATTTCAAAGAAGATATTGGGATTAGTGCCATTGTCAGTAAACTCCAAGAAACTGGTGAGGCCACTTACTCCAAACTGCAAGAACAACAGAAAATGTCATTTTAACAATCTTGGATGATTTCCCAGTTTAAAACCCTAAGTTCGTCATTCAGGTATATTTGTCTCAGATAACAGTTTTCTTCACCAAGACCGTTGTGACATTAACCATATTACTTCTCGTAGCGTTTATTACCGTGGAATTTAAGCATTTTCTATGCTTATTCATAAACGAAGACATAACTCATGGTTGAAAAAACACTAATAGATACAAGCTGACCCAGACCTCTCCAATAAATATGGCAAAATTCTTACATTTTTATTTTAGAAAACATTTTTTTCAGCTTTTAGTAATAACTACAAAGGCAATAGTAGGCCCTATTAAATAGTCCTATTACGTTTTTTTTTTTTTATTAATTTTGTTGTTTTACTTTTACAGACCAAAGAAAGTAGAAAAGTCTTACATTTAATTTGTAAAGTGACTTGCACGTATTGGTCCAACCCCATTTCATTTGCTACTCAATGTGGGTAAGCCTTTTTGGTCCAAAGGCCAAAACTTTAGCCGGTTACAGTGGATGTAGATTAAGACTCTGAGTAAGCTAGTTTCTGCAGATGGGGACGTGGTGCAGCAGCAGGCATTAATATGGATGTAGTGGATTATTTACTTTCTCATCCATTTTCTTTAATATGTTTGGATAAGAAAATGAAAGAGATGGAAGTGAAGAGGTTTAGGGCCCTCAAACACAGCTGAAGCAGGAACATTGCACCGGATGCACAGAGGTCTGATTGCATTTGGTAGCTGCTCAGTGTCTCCCATGTATCATGCAAGTTAATAATTAAGTAGATTAACAGCAGCAGTTACACACACACATAAACACATCTGGACTGTGACTTTTTATGAAACACTGAAAATAACAAAAATATATTTTACTAAAATAGATCCCTGAGACATTGACACAATCAGAGAGGGGCTTCAGTAAGCCAAAAAGGGTTATTTCACAGAATTAATATGGGGTAGCAGAAAATAATGTCTGGTTGAATGGCTGGACTTCAGCCAGAAATTGCCTGACCAGCCAGAAATTGCCTGACATTAATAATATGATGATTACTCTTTACTCTTTGTTTTATGGTAAAAAATAAAAATCTATTTTGTGATATGATGTCTTTGTTGTTGAACCCTGGTTCTTTTAATGAGATTTTTTATCATTAGGCTTTGATTTCTAGCTTTAAATGAACTATTTACCCTCTGCGGCTCTAATGTCATCAGTTTCAGTTTCAACTGCCTCTACTAATTTATTCTCAGTCTTTACTCTCCCCTCAATTAATGATATCTCCAAATTAATTCGAAAATAAAAATCTTCAACCTGCCACTTAGATCCTCTTCCAACAGTTCTTGTTAAAGCTACCCTTCCCTCTCTATCCCATTTGATTACAGATATTATACATACTTCTTTTACCACTGGTGTTTTTCCTTCTGCCCTCAAAACAGCTGCTGTAACCCCAATACTAAAAAAACCTGATTTAGATTTCAATAATCTCAATAATTTTCGCCCCATCTCAAATCTTCCATTTATTTCCAAAATTCTTAAAAAAATAGTTTGTGCTCAACTTCATGCTCATCTGTCTTGCAACAATTTGTATTAACAATTCCAATCTGGTTTTCGTCCGCTTCGCAGTACTGAAACAGCACTCCTTAAAATCACTAATGACCTCCTTCTTGCTGCTGATTCTGGTTTATTATCCATACTTCTTCTGCTTGATCTGACTGCAGCGTTTGATACCATTTCTCATAACATCCTTTTGGACAGACTTTCCTTTTTCGGCATTGTAAATACACCTCTCAATTGGTTTCATTCTTACCTTTCAGGCCGCACTCAGTTTGTCCAGTTAAAATCATTCACATCTCATTATATTTCCGTTACCTGAGGTGTTCCCCAGGGCTCTGTCCTGGGCCCCCTGTTGTTTATCGTTTACATTGTCCCCACTGGTTATATTTTTCGTAAATGTAATATTCAGTTTCACTGTTACGCGGATGACATCCAGCTTTACCTTTCAACTATCCTAATTCTACACTTCCACCCTCATCCCTCACTAATTGTCTCATTGAAATAAAACACTGGTTTACCCTAAACCTTCTGAAATTAAATTGCAATAAAACAGAACTTCTTCTAATTGGCACTAAATCAATACTAAATAACCTTCATAATTTTTCAATTTCAATTGATAACTCGTTCATCTTTCCCTATCCTCAGGTTAAGAGTCTCAGTGTCATCCTTGATAGCAGCCTTTCCTTCATTTCCCATGTCAATAATATTACTCGATCAGCCTACTTCCATCTTCGTAATATTCAGCATCTCTGTCCTTTTCTCACTCCTCATTCCACTGCTGTATTGGTTCACAGTCTGGTCACCTCTCGTTTAGATTATTGTAATTCTCTTCTTTTTGGTCTACCACAGAAAACCCTTCATAAACTACAATTGGTTCAAAACTCAGCAGCTCGTATTGTTACACGGACTCCTTCAATCCATCACATCACACCTGTTCTACAACAGCTTCATTGGCTTCCTATCGTATCAACTACAAATTACTCCTTCTTACCTTTAAAGCTATTCACAACCTCGCTCCTTTATATCTTTCAAACCTTCTTCACCTTATTGTACCTGTTCGTACCCTCAGATCCTCCTCTTCGATCCATCTCACTGTTCCCCTCGCCCGTCTTGTTACTATGGGGAGCAGAACATTCAGCCGGTCTGCTCCCCAGCTTTGGAACTCACTTCTACCTGATCTCCGCAACACACATTCATTGCCACACTTCAAATCTAAACTCAAAACGTATCTGTTTAAATTAGCTTAGGCATTGTGATTGTAATTTTTCACTGTTTTACTTAACCCCATTTTGTACTTATTTTAATATTTATTTAAATTGTGTCTGTGTTGTGTAAGGTGAACCTTGAGTGCCTAGAAAGGCGCCTATAAATAAAATGTATTATTATTATAATTATTTAACAGTGTTTTTGGTTTTACCTTATTTACTTTAAGCCATCAATAAAAAACATGGATAAAAACATGGACTGAACTTAACACAAAGGCTGGTATGAACCTGTCTGCATCTTTAAATCACACAACTTCTAGCTTAGCCCAGGAAGGACGATGTACAGCCAGAATCCCTGTGACGTCATTCAGTCTCAGAAACAAAAGTGCCTTGTTCCAACATGGCTACCTCTTTCACACGACTCTCCCAGAGAGCCAGAGAGGATGAGGCAACATACGAAATTCAATCCAAATGGACTTGGATCCAGCGGTTGAATACCCGCCAATTGAGTGCAACAAAGTTAAGTATGATCTGCTAAAACCCAGTGTTCATTCTGTCTGAGGCCTACAAAGAGTAAAACGGTCTTCACCATGACCTGATAAAAAAGATGTTGGAACCGCAGTTCTGCACGCTGATACCAGAGCTCGATTAAGCTTTTTATCTATTGTCCTAATACCACAACCATAATGGGCTGGTATTCCCAGGACATTACTTAACTGATCGAATAGTTACTTTATTAAATATTAAATAATATAAGCATAAAAATAATTACAACATTTAATTTGTCAAAAACTTATTGGAGACTCGTCATGTCACCCTCTGAGATCTGTGATAAAACCTCTTCACCATACTCCACCACCTAGATAGCACAAACCAGCTGCCAACATGATTTCCAAGTTTCCCAAGCCATACACTCAAACAATGCATGCTGCACTCCAACACAGCGCTTACAGTGACTGGAACAGGTGGTTGATCCAAAGAAGGGTGGCCCCATGCAGCCAATTCAGAGTTGCCAAATAGAAAGAGACCCAACTACCATGCAAGCCTTTTCACTGGGCCTATAGGACGAGGCCACAGTGTCCGCTCACATATAAACCATCGGCCCTTGGCACTAACAAAATTGTAAGGGTTATTTTATGGGGTAAGAACGCTGTCAAAAACAATGTGTATATAAAGACAGAAATGTGTGCACATTAGTCAATAGTTGTGCATAAGTAAAATCCAAAAGAGGTATTGTATATTTTCTCTATAAGAATACAAAATAAAATGTTACAGCTTCAACAAATTACAAACACAAAGTTCAAGTTTACAGTTGTGGTTTATTCTTGGTGAATTCAATATGCTATAACAGTTTGTGAATACGATTTCTTTTCTGTGAGAATACAAATTTACATCAGCGACTTGGCGTCACGTGATCTCAGGCTGGTTGGTGGAGCACAGAGTTAGTCGATTCGCTTTGTGCATGCGCTGTCACACTCCTCACCGCCAGTAAACGTAGTGCCGGGATTGGATGATGGAAAAAGGTAATGGGAGATAATTCAGTCTAAAAGGAATATTAGGAACAGAGGGGAGATAGGGGGGAAATCAAGAGTATTATAAATAAAGCATTGTTCTTATTTTTATGAAATACAAAACTGAAACATAGAATATAGTGGGTGGAGTTATACATTGATGTACAGTAGGTGGCGGTATGTACCTCGGAATTTGTTGCGTTCCGCCAGTAGAAGAAGAAGAAGCAGCAGCACTAGCACCAAGATGACGGACCAAGAGCATATATTAACGACATTAAGACATATATAAACTTTTTAACAATACCTGGCTTTGTACCGTAGTTTCTTTGTCCGTCATCTTAGCGCTAGTGCTGCTGCTTCTTCTTCTTCTTCTTCTTCTGCTGGCGGTACACAACAAATTCAGAGGTGCATACCACCACCTACTGTACATCATTGTATAACTCCACCCACTATATAAATAATATTCTCATAGAAAATAAATCATATTCACAAACTGTTATAGCATATTGTATTCATAAAGAATAAACCACAACTGTAAACTTGAACTTTGTGTTTGTAATTTGTTGAAGCTGTAACATTTTTTGTGTATTCTTATAGAGAAAATATACAATACCTCTTCTGGATTTTACTTATGCACAACTATTGACTAATATGCACACATTTCCGTCTTTACATACACATTGTTTTTGACAGCGTTCTTACCCCATATTATTTAGCCATATTTAGTTCTGCCATTTTCTGACATAACTAATTTGTCATTGGAGACCCTTCCAAAACCATATCAGAATCCCCCTTCTGGGGTTATTAAAAATTAAATTATGGATTTCGACCTTTACGTTAGGAATGAGCAACTACTCTAATTGGTGGATTGGGGCAACATCCAAAATGACGTGGAATGCTGCACCAGTCTGTTGGGGTTAAATTCAGAGCTCAATCCCAAGGCAAATGTGTCATTTTACCAGTAGGTGTTCTTCACAAACCTCAAATACTGTCAAGAGTGGTAAATTATTATCAATGACATGAGATTACAAATAAATGTCGCTGAAATGCACTTCCTCTGCAGAACCTTAGGGATATAGTAAGGACCTTTTGACTATTTGGTAAAAGCTCAGGGTAAAGTCACTGCTCCTCTAAATCAAAAGAAGCCAGTTGAGGTGGTATGAGTATCTGATATGGTTGCCCAAACCTATGTACAGGGGTTGGACAATGAAACTGAAACACCTGTCATTTTAGTGTGGGAGGTTTCATGGCTAAATTAGACCAGCCTGGTAGCCAGTATTCATTGATTGCACATTGCACCAGTAAGAGCAGAGTGTGAAGGTTCAATTAGCAGGATAAGAGCACAGTTTTGCTCAAAATATTGAAATGCACACAACATTATGGGTGACATACCAGAGTTCAAAAGAGGACAAATTGTTGGTGCACGTCTTGCTGGCGCATCTGTGACCAAGACAGCAAATCTTTGTGATGTATCAACAGCCACGGTATCCAGGGTAATGTCAGCATACCACCAAGAAGGACGAATCACATCCAACAGGATTAACTGTGGACGCAAGAGGAAGCTGTCTGGAAGGGATGTTCAGGTGCTAACCCGGATTGTATCCAAAAACATAAAACCACGGCTGCCCAAATCACGGCAGAATTAAATGTGCACCTCAACTCTCCTGTTTCCACCAGAACTGTCAGTCGGGAGCTCCACAGGGTCAATATACACGGCCGGGCTGCTATAGCCAAACCTTTGGTCACTCATGCCAATGCCAAACATCGGTTTCAATGGTGCAAGGAGCGCAAATATTGGGCTGTGGACAATGTGAAACATGTATTGTTCTCTGATGAGTCCACCTTCACTGTTTTCCCCACATCCGAGAGAGTTACGGTGTGGAGAAGCCCCAAAGAAGCATACCACCCAGACTGTTGCATGCCCAGAGTGAGGCATGGGGGTGGATCAGTGATGGTTTGGGCTGCCATATCATGGCATTCCCTTGGCCCAATACTTGTGCTAGATGGGCGCGTCACTGCCAAGGACTACCGAACCATTTTTGAGGACCATGTGCATCCAATGGTTCAAACATTGTATCCTGAAGGCGGTACCGTGTGTCAGGATGACAATGCACCAATACACACAGAAAGACTGGTGAAAGATTGGTTTGATGAACATGAAAGTGAAGTTGAACATCTCCCATGGCCTGCACAGTCACCAGATCTAAATATTATTGAGCCACTTTGGGGTGTTTTGGAGGAACGAGTCAGGAAACGTTTTCCTCCACCAGTATCACGTAGTGACCTGGCCACTATCCTGCAAGAAGAATGGCTTAAAATCCCTATGACCACTGTGCAGGACTTGTATATGTCATTCCCAAGACGAATTGACGCTGTATTGGCCGCAAAATGAGGCCCTACACCATACTAATAAATTATTGTGGTCTAAAACCAGGTGTTTCAGTTTCATTGTCCAACCCCTGTATGTCAGACATTGACCGCTACGATAAGACCCAAAGGACGACACAGGACTTGCTGGAGCAGATAGCAGGTTGCCCTTTTCTTGCATGCACTCAGATAAGAAGTAGATGCTTGAATGATGAATGCTGATTTACTCTTATTTACAAAGTTTTATTAGTGTTGTTAGAGCATACAGCACAGTCTCTTGAATCACCACGTCTTCCTTTATTCTAAATATTGTTTCCTCTGTTAGAATAAAGGGGATAGTGGAATTAAATGTTTTCTATAATATCTTCTATTATAAATCATGCCTCACTGCCCCTAGTTTAAAATCGTAGGCTGTATCTTCTACTTTTACAGTGGCCAGTAAATTTTGACAAGAATCCCTAATCTAAATTGCTAGAGTTACTGAGACCAAAAGGCAGCAATATCTAAAGCAATGATACGCTGCCAACAGTATGAATGTAACACACAATTTAGGCTAAGAGGAGCAATTTCACCTTCTTCAATTTTTTCCTGACTCTAAATTTGTCAATGGAAACCAAAATGTGATATCAGTAGAGCTCCTCATCAGCAAGTGCAAATTAGTATTTATCATTATCATAATGCCCTCACATGCCAAAACACTGTTCAAACACCTAGGCACGCACATTGAGTAAAGAACACTGCTGATACACAGCAAAATGGAACCGATGCCAAACTGCTGGACTAAACTCTATAACCACTTGGGGTTTTTTAACACATCTCTGTTGAGACAGTTATCAGTGTTGGTGAAATAGCCAAAACGAGCTGATGAAAATCTTGCCAAACCCCAGCCTGATCTCAAGGTGAAACACAAAGATAGATATGAAAGCCATTGCAACACATTTATTATTCTCTGACACTAATCTTGAATTAGCATTTCACTTGGGTTCATCATTCACCAAAGTACTATCCCTTGAGTTATTTTTGTATTAATATCAAAACAGAGGGCATCTGTCCAACTGAATTTACCTGTGATGAAAATGTTGACAGTGACTAGTTTAAACTCAGGGTAAAAATCATAATTATAAAATCCTCTGTCACAAAAGAAAAGTAAGAAAAATGTGTTGATTGATACAGTTTTTTTTTTAAATAAGAATTGAGGCCTTTGAATTGATGCATGGCTCACAATGTCTACAGTCTCTCATAACAAGTAAAGAGCCAGTTGAAATTATAAACAGAACCCAGATGGAATGAAATTGAGTTGTTCTGGGTCTTGAATGATTAATTAGAAGTAGCAATCCTTACATGTTACAAAAAGTATCAAAATATATCTTCTATAGTTTCAAGTTGAAAAGTATATGTTTTCTTACCACAAAATTATATGACACAGCTAAATTTGAAACAAAGCTTGTGCTTGAATGCTGTAATTACCGTATTTTCCCGACTATAGAGCGCACCTCAATACAAGCCGCACCCACAAAGTTTTTTTTTTTAAATGGAAATGTACATATATAGGCCGCACCAAGCTAAAAGCCGCCGATATCAACTGAACTGATTACATAGTTTAACTGAACATAACTGAACTAATTAGTTTCCAAATGGTGCCTGTAGCATAAAAGTGAAAGTGCTGATCAAACAAATCAGAAAACTTATTGATTGGTTTATTCATCGTCCTCCTGCTCACTGAAACCACTGAAGTCATCTTTCTTCAGTGTCGGAGTTGAACAGCCTCAGAAAAAATCTCCGTCGTTCCTGCTGTTGCATGTGCTAAATAAAAATTAGCGCTCTCTTCTTCTTTGATTTCCAATTTTGACTTCCCACCTGTCTCGTTTTTTTCACTTTCTCCTAAAGCGCCCGCTGGCGGATGAAGAAAAATCCACAGAAAAGACGCACCTAATTACAAGCCGCATGGTTCAAAGCACGGGAAAAAAGTAGCGGCTTACAGTCGGGAAAATACGGTAGTTTTTTGTTTTTTTCGGACACCCTGGAAATATTTTCAAACTCAATTAGTTTTACCACATACCATCTCAGTGTAGAAATAAATATAATTTATCAAGTTTTAAATATTTTCCATGTATTAATAAAGTAACATATACTTGTATGCACAGATGTAAAGTGTTAATGGCCTAAATATCTCACAATCTAGACAAAAAGCTGGCAGATGTAGTTCAGTGTTTGTTTTGAGATCATTTATGCACTTTTAGCTGCTGATCTAGAATATGGTTTATGATATGGATTGGTATCAGTGCCAAAATGACGACTATTGCCTACCCAGCGGTGGCTACGTCCTTGTTGCAGGAGGCTATATCTATTCCGAAGCCAGCTACTGATCTGAATAATGATAGGCTGGCACCGGTAACTGAGCGGCCGGCGCTGGCAAATGAGGTGAGTACTCACTTGCGTTACCTTTTGAGAGGCTGGCGTTAGCATTGGAGAGGCTAGTGACCAACATGCGTTTTTTCTTCTCTTTTTTGACGGTAGATGGCGCAGTTCCGTAACAAAAAATAAGCCCAATATTTATACCAATATATTAATAATTTAAGAATTGAAATTGCTGTTGTAATGGCAATGACTTGTTTATTTTTTCATACTATTTTCATGGGGTGTCCGTTATTTTACCCTTTCTGCTCTGTTTTTCTTGGTAAAGTGCACTTTTTTGTTATGAAGTGCTAAGCCGCTAAGCCCGCTCTAAATGGTTGCCCTTATCAAAATGAATGTACTGCCTACACTACTTTACCTGCTGCAAATGATCCCTATCCTATTATTGAATAAGGTTATTAAAGGTGCTTGAAGGCTGGCTATGTGCCTTCATTTAGAGCAAAAGGAAGCCCCCTCCCAAGATGGCAAAACTTTGATCCAGCCTCGATTTGGCATGATATTGAACCCTCTCAGCGACGTGTTCATTGCTGACTCTATAGTTTATAAATAATCCTGAGTCTGTTATAAAACATTGCCCTAACCCTATTGCACTCAGTACTGTTAGAGCCTGCAGCTCCATTCGCTCTGTCGAAGGCCAGGCTCAGTTATCATCTCCTCTCACTCCTATTCTTCAATATTCCTTGAATATTTCTGTTTGAAACTGCACGAAATCCATACATCTAAGAATTGTCCATATAACACCTATTGTCAAGAAGAAAATTGATGCTAATATCTCCCGCTTTGTTGGAAGTGCAATTTTGAAACTGGTAGTCACTTTTTTTTTTTCATAATTATTTTCTATTTATTCTACTCACATGTTCACTGTTCGCTGTTCTTTTGTCGTGTCTGAGCAGTTCTGTGTGTTTAATGTTTTGTAAAGAAATAATAAAAATGAAAATAAATTAATAAATAAAGAATGCTAAATATGGTCAATATTAATCACCATATTAATAATCTTTTTAAAGTAAATTTTCCATTAAGGATGATTTATGTCCTGATTAAGAGTTCAGTTATTATAAATGTCACTCAATAAGTTTTATTCATATTTCACGTGGGATTTTTGAATCCCATGTAATTCTCCAGTCTTCCCTCAGTATAAAGGCTCTCTGGTTTTCATTGCTTATTAATGGTTCTTCCCATTAATCCACCATGCTCCATGTCCTGCTCTTCTTGCCATTTCCCCCTGTAAGTTCTTATTGTTATTTATTACTAAATTGCTCTATTCCTTTGCCACAGTTAGTCTCATGACCTGGGTCCTTTGTTAACCATAAAACATTACAATTTCACAAAATAGTGGTTTTTCATAATCAAGCAGCCCTACCTTCTTCACAGTCTCCAGCATGCTCTTTCCTCCTTGCCAAGGCTTGGAGTTCTTCCTGATGCAGCTCAGGCTGGCCATGCTGTGCCACTTCCTGTCCTCCAACTTTCTGTGGAAGGTATTGGCCAGCAGCAAAACAGTATCATAGATGTAACGATTGGTGATCTGTAAAGAAAGAAATAAGGAAACATTTAACATTTAACAAACACCCTCGAACGAACACCAATTATGAGCCAAAATTAAATGATTCCATCCTTTTCTATTGTTTATGATGTTACCCTCCATTTCTGCTACCTGTGCGACCCCTTTTCTTTTCCAATGGTTATAATCAGTCTGACAGAGAGAGGTACCCCCAATCCTTGTGGTTTTTAGTGTATCAGTGGCCACCAGTGGGCTCTAGATGGACAATCTTTATCAGTTTATTATTTTACTTAGTACCCCTACACATAGCATATTCTAAAATGGCCAAACTAACACACAGTGGTTTAATTTAACCTCCCCAACAACCCCGCAACATTCCAAAACCTTTGTGAAGCGCCTTGAGATGACATGTGTTGTGAATTGGCGCTATATAAATAAAATAAAAACTAAATTAATCCATCTGAATGTGTACATGTGCCATGTTTTAATATTCATCAAACACAAGTATTTGTCAGTGGATTGTATTAACATATTTTGGAAGATTAGAAACATCCTGAATAACTACCATCTCTTTTTTTTCTTTACATAATGTTATTATAACATTTTCAGTGGCTTTCTTTTGTTCCCCTTCTACATTTGTAACCCATTACCTGAATGATCACACCTACAGAGAAAAAGAAGATAATGGAATAACATTAATTAAACTGTGGGTCACTGACATAAACAAGTACAAAAGATAGCAAAAAGTGAAACGACAACAGTCCATTCAGTCTTTCATCGATCTGTGAGTGATCTGCTGGGCCTCTTGTCCGCATGTTAATGAGAAAGAGAGAATATAGACTGACAAAACAAGATGAATCTCTTTGTACTTGCACACAAATGCAGATGATATGTAACCAGTTTTGGAAAACCAAAAAAAGAACATGATAGCAGTAAAGAAATAAAAGCTATAATCTGAAATGAGGCTATTTTATAAATCAAAAAGAGGCAGGCAGCACTCTTACTTTGTTTTGGACACACTTAGGCATAGCTGCGTATTTACAACTTCAAAGGATATGGCCGAATATATTTTTAAAACTGACTCCCTCACTACCCCTTTTGCTAGGCTTAACACATCTTTGACTTTACATTTGCACATTTACTAAATGAAAGCTTGTGCTGTACTCACAAGGAAAAAACAGTGCAGTAATAAAATACATTTAGAACCATGCAAAATGAGCCAAATCTGAAAATTGCACTTTTATCACTATTCTTGCCATTAAAATAGTCTAACCAGTTCGGATGTATGTCGCTGATATATTCCATTCCTATAAATTGGGTGTATTCATGCAAACATTATGACGGGTTTAGTTCACTTTCTCTCTGTATTCTAAACAAAGGAAACACGATTAAAGGGGTAACTTCTTCAACTGTTGAGGGTTGAGGTTTGATCCGTTTTTATACAAGTTATTCCCTTCACTATGTATGTGCCATGAAAGACCATTACTGCTGGTATGTATGAAAGAAGCACTCAAAACAACAAAGATGACACTTATTCTGCAAATGAGGCCATTGGGCACCACTCTATTCTTTAACTGAAGAATACAAGACCTTTTAAAGGCTCTCTGAAAAAATAGAGGGACACAGTATAATTTATTCCCAGCCTAACAGTCGTATTGTAGATCTTTGTTTTTCTCTCTATTGGTTCACTATTTACAACTTTGAGGATAAAAGTGTTACCTAATCAGGTTGGAACTTTTTATGACTTTTTTAAGCTTTGTTGAGATGTTTACGCAAACTCATTATGTGAAGCGAGTTATACAGACACATCTCCAAAAATGTGATTATCATGAAATAGTTCAGTAGTTTTTGCACTCATTTCAGAAAGTGAAACTCATATTATATAGATTCATTACACAAAGAATGGAATATGTCAAGCCTTTATTTCTTGTGATTTAGATGATTGTGACTTACAGGTAATGAAAACCCAACATTCAATGTCTCAGAAAATAGAATATAAAATAATACCAACAACAAGACGATATTTTAAACAGCAATCTCAGGCTACTTAAAAGAATGTTCATTTCTATGTAGTCACTACTTGGCTAGGCCTCCTTTTGTTTGAATTAAACCATTCATGCTATGTGGCATGGAGATAATCAGCCTGTGGTTCCGCTGAGGTGTAAAGGAAGCCCAGGTTGCTTAGCAGCCTTTTGGTCATCTGGATTGTTGGGTCTGGTGTTTGTCATCTTCCTCTTGACAATACCCCATAGATCCTCTATGTGGGTTCAGGTCAGGCCAGTTTGCTGGCCAATCAAGCACAGTAACATCATGGTCATTAAACCAGCTTTTGGTACCTTTAGCAGTGTGGGTAGGTACCAAGTCCTGCTGGATAATGAAATCAGCATCTCCATAAAGCTTGTCAGCAGAAGGAAGCATGAGGTGCTCTAAGATTTTCTGGTAGAGGGCTGTGTTGACTGTGGACTTCAGAAAACACAGTGGACCATCACCAGCAGATGACCCCAAATCATCACTGACTGTGGAGACTTTACACTGTAATTCAAGAAATGTGGATTCTGTGCCTCTCATTTTGTCCTCCAGACTCTGGGACCTTGATTTCCAAATGAAATACAAGCTTTACTTTCATCTGAAAAGAGGACTTTGAACCACATAGCAACAGTCCAGTTCTTTTTCTCCTTAGCCCAGGCTATGGGAGAGCTGCACCAGTTCTTGTGCAGCTCCCCCAAATTCTTAAATGGCTTTTGCTTGACAGTCCTTTCATGGCTGTGGTTATCCCTGTGGTTATCCCTGTGTGGTTGGAAAGAGTGGACCTTTTCCTACAGCACATTTTCCATCCACTCAACTTTCTATGAATATGATATGACAGTTTCAATGACTAACTTCTTTAGCGATGATATTTTGTGCCTTACATTTGGATGGTGCCAATGACTCTTTTTCTGAACATCTGTCAAGTCAGCAGTCTTCCACATGATTGTGTAGCCTACTCACACAGGCTGAGAGATTATTTAGAGGCTCGCGAAACCGTTGAAGGTGTTTAATTAATTAGCTTATTGGGGTGTGACACCATGAGTTTCCTTTACTTACCTTTTTCACAATATTCTAATTTTCAGATACACTGAATTTTTATACTTTTTACGTAATTGTTATTTTGTGTAATAAATCATGCATTTGATCTCCTCTTTTTTTTAGGATAAAATCACTACTGTCCTGCTGAAACACTCACTTGTGTCCAGGTTTGAACTTTTTAGCTATTGATTTAACATGAAGTTGATAGATTTGGAGGTTTTTCTCCTTCTACATTACTCTAATTTGGACAACCACTGAGACTAAAACAGACCCTCAGCATGAAACCAGCACCGCCTTGCTTGGCAGTTGATACAGCACTACTTTGTTTGAAAGCCTATCTTGACTCCTCCAACCATACATCTCGTCAATGTGGCCAAAAAAGGTTAAGCCTGTATGTATACTTTTGACCATATGTAGATGTAAAAAATTGTACAATATTTAAAGAAAAAACTCTGTGTGTGTGTGTGTGTGTGTGTGTGTACGTGCATGTGTTGTCAGCCTGAGTTGATGTGCTTCATTGCAGTGTGAAATTGGGCTTCTAGGTCCCAGCTCCGACTGTTGAGCTGATCTGTTACCTCAGTAACCCCCCTTTCATTTGTGTTCTTTCTTTCTCTGCCATCCCCTATTTCCTCTTACAATGTATACCACTAACCACACCCACACACACATATGTATATGTAAAAAAGTCCATTTAAATGTAAAAATATAAAAAAGCCTACCCATAACCCATTAAAATAATAGAACTGCTGAAATGGCTTCATTATTAATTAACCTTGAGGAGATCTTGTTTCATGTTTCCACACGCAAGCTTAAATTGCACACATCATTTAGATCTAGAGTTCTTTTTTAACCTTGGTATACATTATGTTAATTAATTTGGAATGCACATCAAAAAATAAATATGGAAGATGTAACATACTTTGCAACATACATCTGATAATAGTGGATGAAAGCATAGAATGGGACCAGCCTGAATAGGGAGATATGCACATAAACATTACGACAACATTTATGTCATCGATATATTTCTGTCTTTCATCAAATGTGTTCCTCCAGGCTCTTGTGTCGCTGTATCAATCAAGAGAACATTAACTCAATTTTACATGTTTGTCTTGACATAAATAAGACTATGTTCCCTTTTCCCTGTTCAATTTGTTGGCACCTTGATGGCTCTTGTACCCATACGTGTATATTTTCAGCCTTTAGGGTATTTATCCAAGAAAACAAAGAAAAATACACACAAACAAAACAACATTGCTCTTTCCATTTAAAGAGCATAAGCAAATACATCTGTGGAATCAGATTAAAGGAAGGACTGGGCAAACTTTTCCAAACTGATAAAAGTTTTATCTCACAGTTACAAGCAGTGACAATGTCAAATCGCCAAATAATGAATTATTCTAAATCCCTTGAATCAGGAGAAAACCTAATATATCATAATAGAAACACTAGTGGTGTTGGCAGATTATTCTGTTCTTCTGAAGAGAATCAGCCTAGATATAAAGCAGCTGACAACTGCCATCTTTGCGTTCCCCTTCGAGTGCTCTGGAAGGCTATATTGGGAAGTTGTCCTAAAGTAAATTCAGCACCATAATTATTCACGCTTTGGCTCAGTGTCATGGTGAAAGTTGCATTGTTGGCCCAGCGTAAGCCTGCTGGTACTAATGAAGCTTTTATTCAGGCTCTCCCATAGAGTGTCAGTGGCACATCTTATGTTTCACATCTTTGCATCAGATCTGATTATCTTTGTCTTAACCTCTTGAGTCTTTAAAATGCTGTTTGATTTAAAAAAATATGGAGAACAGTTCAGAAATTCAGTCTGAAGCTTTCTTTGACTGACTGAAGACATTTCCATAGCAGAGACCATCACTAGTTATGCACACTATTCACTTGCGCATATTTTTATGTTTTAAAAATCGTTTTACGTCCCTGTGCCACTGCATGCCATGCCATCTGTCACTAAGTTGTTCTGCTGAAAGTTCTTGGACCTCATTGTTCAAAATTTGCCCCGACATGAAATGTAAACTGAAGAAACTTTAAAGACTCACTTTCAATACACAATTAAACATAATTAATGGTTCAGGTTGGATGTAATTTAGTAAACATACAGACATGCGATGGTAGAAAAACATATTTATAATAAGAATTTTTATAGTAATATAATTATTTACAGTGGCTTTGTCATTAAACCACAGACAAACTGTTTTGATGCTATCAGATTTTAAAAGTTAAAGTATGCATAATATCCAATGTGTTATCTATTATCAGAGGTAAAGTTCAATAGTAAGAGGGAACAGTTACTTTTTTATTTTTTTTTATCGGATCATCCTTACAGTAAATGAAAATGCAAGAGGGGAAAATGTCAAGAGAACGTTATTGGTATTGCTGTTTGCCCAGCACTGTTATCACTTAGTAAGGGGTTTGTGGTGACAGAGGGGACAGTTTGTATTGCTGCACATGCACTTGCAACCATGTTCAATGCTAATGCAGTGGTAATAATGAGTCGGTGATTAGAAAACCTTAAAAAATAGCCCCTTTTCCCCCAAAAGCCCCAGGATTTAAAGCCCCAGGATTTGTTTTACCCAGGTAATAGGAATCCCAGGGAATTCTGTACTTTCATTTTCCATTGCCTAGAGAGGCTACTGACCTATTATCTAAATTAGCATAATGACGTATGGGGAAGTTGTGAAAAAAACTGCAATACACCTTCATTCCAGCAGATGACTTTACTCCTTTACTTCGTTGTGAAAGACTTTTAGGTAATAAATATATTTTTTTGTTTCAACTGATAAATGACTGATGATGATGAGCAGTTTTACAGTTATACAGATGATTAATTCCTTCTATTATTTTTTAAGTCACACTCAATCCATAAGCAGGAAAAGTTTTTACATTTATTTTTTATCAACCTACATCTGGCCAGAGTTGTTGCTTTACAACTACATAATTCATTTACAATAACTACTAAACACTGATGAACATACTAATGTTTTTTTATTGTCATCAGGTAAACTCATATCAGATAACTACAGAAAATGTTTTTAGTAAAAATGCTATTAATTAGAATAAAAAAACTGATGATCAAGCCAGAAGTACAGGGAATTGATAACTTGACTGTATAATCATAACCAAATATATAAAAAAAAAATTATCTAAAAGGAGGACATCAGGAAAATTAAAAAAATAAACACAACTCGAAAAAATAAAAATAAAACCATTAAAATGGGGCTTAATGAAAATAAGATCTCTTCTTCAAAGATTTTGCTGTTAGTGACCCATTGTGACAATCAGATTGATTTTTTTTGCCCCACAGAAACCTGCTGCCAAGGGATTATGTTTCTATAAAGATCAAATCCTACTAATATTTAAATTTTTTACATTTCCCCGAATAGGGCAAGGAGGGGGGGTAGCATCCCTCTTTCATCCGATTTTTTGACAGCCCAGACCAACAAAAGCTACAACTCTTTTGAATATTTGTTCCCTTGTTTTCCTCATCCAAATTTTCAAAACACTAAAAAACCCCTTTTTTTGTTTTTTGTACCGTCCACCAGGCCCTTACTCTCAAATTTTAGATCAGGTTTTTTCGACCTTTTATCTGATTTAGTTTAAAAAACAATAATTATTATAGTGGGGATTTTAACATCAGTTGACATGAAAGTGATAGCTAAATATGCCTTTAATGGATTTAACCAAATTGGGTTTACTCAAAAAAATTAAAAAACCCCCCTCGTTTTTTTTCATTTTTTGGACCTTTTGTGACATATGGGATTATGTAAGACATAACAATATTTTCCACAACCTGTGCTGTTGACCATTTTTTAAAACCTCTGGTTTAAATTTAACAGAACTCCCACCTGAAAGAAAAATTTCATTTTAGTAGCATTATCAGGGCAATGTTGTAACAACCTTTAAAGAACGTTCCACTTTTTAAATTTTTTCCCCTATCACCCCCCCCCAAAACCGTGGAGGGAAAATTTTGTTCTTCCCCTTCAAAATTGATTTCTTGTTCAGAGTGGTTTTTCTCATTGCGTGGTGCAAGAAATGCACCCCTTTAAAAGAAAGGGAATTATTCATAGGAGGGAGGATCCCTGGTTTAATTGAGCTGCTACTTAAACACAACGTTAGAAAAATGGAGCGAAAATGGCGCTCTACACACCTAGAGGATTCCTACTTAATCTGGAACAATAGCCTACTGTTGTATAAAAAGACACTTCACCAAGCTAGAACAGCTTATTACTCATCCTTAATAGAAGAGAACAAGAATAATCCGAGGTTTCTCTTTAGTACAGTTGCTAAACTTACAGACTCATAGCTCTGTTGAGCCATCCATTCCCTTAGCTCTCAGCAGTCATGACTTTATGGGATTCTTCAAAATAAAATTGATTCTATTAAAAAGAAAATCTTTGACATACTCCTGAAGATGATTACTTCATCCTCAACAAGTGAGACAACATTGGAAGTAACTGTAGAACCTGATCTGTGTTTGGACTGTTTTGATCCTGTGGAGCTTCCTGAGTTATCAGAAATATTAGCTTCATCTAAACCTTCAACTTGTATGTTAGACCCAATCCCAACCAAATTATTAAAGGAAGTGTTCCCTCTGATTACCAGCCCCATTTTAGATATGATTTATTTATCTTTAGTAAATGGGTATGTACCACAAGCTTTTAAGGTAGCTGTAGTTGTCGTCTTTGGACCGGAGTCTTTAAAAAAGAAACTGCTTAGTCAATCACCTAACCTGGATGGCATTAAATTGAACTCCGATAATAAAGTAAAAAACCTTGGTGTTATTTTTGACCAGGACATGTCATTTTAATCCCATATTAAACAGGTTTCTAGGATTTCCTTTTATCATCTCTGGAACATTGCCAAAATTAGAAATATCTTGTCCAGGATTGATGCTGAAAAACTAGTCCATGCATTTGTTACTTCAAGGCTGGACTATTGTAATTCTTTACTATCAGGATGTCCACAAAATGCAGTTAAAGCCTTCACCTGATTCAAAATGCTGCAGCAAGAGTTCTGATGAAAATTAAAAAGAGAGATCATATTTCTCCTACTTTAGCTTCCCTTCATTGGCTCCCTGTTAAATCCAGAATAGAATTTAAAATTCTCCTCCTCACATATAAAGCCCTTAATGATGTAGCTCCATCATACATCAGAGATCTGATTGTTCCATACGTTCCTTACAGAGCACTTCGTTCTCAGACTGCAGGGGTTTTTTTTTTTGGTGGTTCCTAGAGTCTCTAGAAGTAGAATGGGAGGCAGATCCTTTAGTTTTCAGGCTCCCTCCCGTGGAAAACCAGCTCCCAGTTTTAGTCCGTGAGGCGGACACCCTGTCTACTTTTAAGGCTAGGCTTAAAACTTTCCTTTTTGATAAAGCTTATAGTTAGATGGCTTAGTTTATCCTGAACTATCTCTGTAGTTTATGCTGCTATAGGGGTTAGGTGCTGGAGGACAAATGACCACTGTGACCCTCTTTGCTACTTTCCCACTACTCTTTTAATTTTGTATTATTTGCTGTTATTTCAGCTTTTAACTTTTTTCTCCTCTTTTCTTTCCCTAGAAGCTACACCTGGCCTGACTCTGTGTCTACCTGTGACACCTTTCTGGGAGGGGCATCGTCCAAGCTTCTGCTGGCAACAAACTTAATGCTCACCCTCTACCGATGATCCACATGGCCCTGTCTTTCAGTGTTTAGCCCTTTCTCTCTCCTAGACATAGCTACTGACTGAGCTTTTACTGCAACTAACTCTATGTGCTCTCTTCAGACTCTAAACTTGAAAACTGGCTCAGAGTATATCTGTTCTTCTTTCTAGGTGAAAACGACCAAAAAGGAGCTACATCCATTAACATTTCCCTTTTTCCTTCCATAGAAAGTACTACTGGATCAGTGCTTCTTTGTTCTCTTTGTGTCTCTGCTCTGTTCTCTCTAACCCCCAGTTGGTCGTGGCAGATGGCCGCTCACACTGAGCCTGGTTCTGCTGGAGGTTTCTTCCTGTTAAAAGGGAGTTTTTCCTCTCCACTGTTGCTACATGCATGCTCAGTATGAGGGATTGCTGCAAAGTCATCGGCAGTGACTGTCCACTGTCTCTACATGCTCATCCGGGAGGAGGGAATGCTGCAAGTCACTGACTGGATGCAATCTGCTGGGTTTCCTTAGATAGAAACACTTTTTATCCAGTTTGAATAAATAACAGAATCTGACTGCACTGTTCAATGGTTAGGATTAATTGGAATGTATGTACCTGACTTTTGTGAAGTGCCTTGAGACGACATGTGTTGTGAATCGGCGCTATATAAATAAACTGAATTGAAAACTGCATTATTAATATAAAGTAGAAGATGCATAGACAGTGGAATAGAGGATGGCAGGACATGAGGATGAAACAGATCAGTTGGAGCTTCTGGGAAATTGCATCCAAACCTGGAGCTATAGTTTCTCCTCCAGCAGAGCTGTCTGCATAAAACTATTAGAAATTTTTTCATAAAAAAAGTTTTCTCCACCAAGTTAGGTTTACAATCTTAGGGAATGTGTATATTTCATGTAGGCCTACATGGAAAATTGCTCTGATCATTGGTACAACATTACAACATTTGTCTTACAGAACCGTGGCAAAATTTTTTATATTTTATGTTAACAATAACTTAAAATGTCACTAATTTCCAGCGAAAAATATTGTGATTTAGTACTTGCAGTTATTCACCACATAGCTACCAAATGTTTTCTATTCACTTTCAGGCACAATAAACAGGCAACAGATAGTGGGAAATCCCAGAGAGCCGGGCGATATCAGGCAGGGGAAGTCCCAGTCCAACCGCACTATTAGCTTAGCTAAGCAGCCCGACCAGCCTATAAACGGAGCTCTGCTGCTCCGAAAAATCTGAAAAACCATTTCAATGTAGGCTCATTCTTGATGAACTGACTGCACAGATCAAGTTTTGATATATACTTTCTTGCTTAAACATCCTAAAACTACTTTTTGTGACAAATTAATGGTATAAAACACCAATAATTTATATAATAATCTCCGCCAGTATTGCAGCTGCAGGTGCCATGCCTCACTTCAAACAACCCCGCCCCTTTTACAAATCCCAGGGAAAGCTGAAAGGACATACTCCAGAGTAGGACCATTTACCCCCGAAAGTAAAGCCCCAGGAAAGAGAAATAACCCAAGTAAATGTGTATAGAAATGTGACCTGGGCTTTAAAATGCCTGGGGCTTTTCAAAAGCAATGGAATAGGGGCAGATATCTGATTACCATTCCTCTGGTTTTGTTTACTTTTTTTTTGTGAAATGATGTACACACACTCACGCAGCTTATGTTCCTGTCGTGATGTTTGCTGGCATATATTTCATGGAGCTTCACAGACTCGTCCATCTGAAGTTTGCAGACAACACCACTGTCATTGGTCTGATCCAGGACGGTGATGAGTCTGCATACAGACAGGAGGTGGATGGGCTGGTGCACTGGTGTTGTCAGAACTACCTGGAACTCAACCCACTCCAGACTGTGGATATGGTGGTGGACTTTTGGAGATCACCATCCCCATACATCCCCCTCACCATCCTCAACAACACCGTGTCAGCTGTGGACCACTTCAGGTTCCTAGGAACCACCATCTCTGAGGACCTGAGATGGTCTTCACACATAGACACTGTTCAGAAGAAGGCTCAGCAGAGACTGTACTTCCTGAGGCAACTCAAGAAGTACAACCTTCCACAGGAGCTGCTGTTCATCTTCTACACTGCCATCATTCATTCAGTCTGTCCTGTCTTCATCCATCTCAGTGTGGTTTGGCTCATCCACAAAACAGGACAGGTCCAGACTGCAACGAATAATCAGGACTGCAGCGAGAATAATCAGTGCTGACCTTCCCTCCATCCAGGACTTATACAGATCTAGGGTCAGGAAAAGAGCTGCTAAAATCTCTGCAGACCCCACACACCCTGCACAAAAACTGTTCAGAGTTTTACCCTCAGGCCGCGCTACAGAGCACTGTTTACTAAAACCAGCCGCCACAGAGACAGTTTCTTCCCCCAGGCTGTTTCTCTGTTGAACATTCAATAGAGTACCAAACAACCTTATACTGAAGTCGCAATTCAACCTTGTATATGTGTATATTGTATATATGTATTTAAGTACATAGTACATAGCAAAAATATATGCAGAATATATCTTATAACGCAAAAAACAAACCAAAAAAAAAAAAAAAAAAGAAACCAGAGAGCAAATGTACCGGACTCAAATTCCTTGTTTCTTGTATGTACGAACTTGGCTTACGAAAGCTGATTCTGATTCTGATATATTGCAGTTCCACCAAAGGCCTGCTCAGATGTAAAGATAATAGTTTGATTGTTTTAAAGTGGCTTCAATTGGAGTATTTATAATTGGTCAGCATCTTAAATTTTGAAAACAGTGGTGAGAGTTCAGAGTATCAATGAAAAATTGGAATGACATTTAAGATAATTGCAACTTAAACAAATACCCATTTATCAGCACATTTTCCAATTTAAAAATATGCAAACTTTTCAAAATATCTTTCAAAATATATCCCTGGATTTGTAAAATCTCTCTCACTGACAAATCATCTGCTACACACTCTCCCCAAAAAAGGCAGATCATTTTTTTCTTCATTAATTAACTACACATTTATATTGCTTACAGTCGCATTTTGTGACTCGGTTATGTGACTGCACCTTGAACTGTGTGTCACTGCAAATATACAGCATGCATTGAGCAGCCAGAAAACATAATTAAAATTAGGCATAATTTGCACATTTTGAAACAATCACAATGTAAATCATTTTCTATTGCAAAAGCTGTGAAAGGAACAAATCCCTATATGCATTTTGCTCAAACTGATAGGGTAGGTTTTACATTTTATTTAGTATTTTTGTAAAACTTGTTCTTGAAACCTTTTTAATTTGTGATTTGTGATTTAATTAATTAATGTATTCATACACTAAGCAAACAGGTTTATGATCAAGTGAACTGAATACTACTGATCTCTTCATACATGCACCTGTTATGGTGTGAGATAAACAGTGTTACACAGTGTTAGTGAATGTTTTGTTAGAAGAAGGAAAAATGGACAAATGTACAGACTTAAGTCTGTCAAGGGCCAGATTGTGTAGGCTAGATGACTAGGTCAGAGCATCTTTAAATTTACAGGCTTTGTGGGGTGTTTCCTGTCTGGAATGGTCAGTATCTATCAAAAGTGACGGCAAAAGGAATGAACAGTGATGAATCGGTGACAGGGTCATGCTTAGGGCAATGTTCTGCTGGGAAACCTTGGGTCCTGCCATCTATGGTGATGGTACTTTTACACATACCACCTACTCAAGCATAGCTCCAGACCATGTACACCCTTAATGGAAACTGTATGCTCTGATAGCTGTGGTCTCTTTCCACAGGACAATGTACTCTGCCATAAAGCAAAAATGGTTCAGGAATGGTTTGAGGTGACAACAACATGGTTGACGTGTTGACTTAGCCTACAAACTCCCTTGATCTCAGTCCAATCGAGTATCTTTAGGAGGTGCTGGAAACAAACAAGTCTGGTCCATGGGGACCCCAACTTGCAACTTACTGGACCTTAAAGGATGTGTTGCTAACATTTTTGCGCAGATAACACTGCATACCCTCAGTAGTCTAGTTGATCCATGCCATGATGGGTTAGGGCTGTTTTTCACAGTGAAGGGATTATCAACACACTATTAAGCAGGTGGCCACGATGTTATACCTGATAAATGTAGATGATTTGCCATGCACATTAAACAATCAAATATGTTTTGTTAACGCATTTGTTAAAAAAATAAAATTGCCATCCACAAACTTAAAAAAGTTGTTAGTTCTCTCCCTGGCATTTCTATACTTTCATGCTCCCTTAAATACTTTGAATTTCTTTCATCATCATTACTGGACAAATCCCAAACCAACTCACCTCAAGCTGCTGAGCCTTAGGGCTTTTCGGGTCACAAAGGGACGTGTTAATCCTGTGGTTGTGTTTGACACAGCGCTGAGTTGTGTTCTGGGGCATTGGGAACAACTGGCGAACTAAAGTTAGCCGGCCAATTGACTTCATGACTAATTCCTGTAAGTCGTAGTCTGAGATCTCCTGTAAGGATGCAAACAAAGGAAAATCTTTAGTTAGAAGTGGAGAAAGAATGAAAGTTTAGGAAACATTAGTGCGTAGTAAATAAGATAAAGAATTTCCAGCAACCCTAGGTTTGAAAGTTGTCTAACAAACATGTTAACTAGCAAAATGAATAAAGATGAAAGAAATATACATGGAAAATAGGTGGAAAGAAATTACATTTGTGTGTATCTATGTAAGCTCATGTCATTGTTATGACCATGTGTGGTGGTTATAAAACTGTTTCAGTTGAATAAGTGTCAGAAAAAACATTAAGCAAGATAATATTGTTTTGTATTACTATTCAGCTAAAATGAATGTCTTTGATTCATGGTCATGTGAAATGTAAATGGGAAAAACACCATAAATCATTTCACTGTTGGGCTAATCCATGAGAATAAGATGCACTGTGATTACTGATCTAGAGATCTATGATCTAATATTTTGGTCTTGCAGGTTAAGTCACAGAATAATGCTTTAAAATGATAATATGTTTAAAATCCATTTTCTTTAATGTTATTTTTCTGACTACGATGGTAGATAGTCTTTAGACAGTGGTACCTTTTCAAAGTTATGTTTTGAGTTTATGTCAGTTCATTTACCGAATGTGTCTCAATTGTTTATGTCTGAATTGGTGCAGGGAAAACGTGTCGCTTCTGCTCATCCATTACAACAATGGAAGTAACACTGTGTTTGTGTCTGTTCTTTACTATTCCCCTTTACAGGTAAAAATCCTGACTTCCCGACTGAAGTTTTATGACTAAATTTAATGTGTACAGAGGTTAGAAAAACAAGCAGGAAGTGTTTGCAGTAACCAGCTTGAGTAAAGTGGCTTTGTTTAAGAGATATGCTCACATAGTTTCCTAGCTAGCTGTGTTCTGTAGCACAGATGTTGCAATGGAGGTATAACCACAATATTTGTGTGCAATGTTCAGCACTCAATTAAAATGTTGTTATATTGCTTTATATGAGTAAAATAGTGTTGTTAAAAGCTACAGTTTAATAAGACATCAATCTAGTTAGATATGTATGATACATAGATCATTTTGATTTATGTTTTCATAATGTAGCATGTGCTCACACACACAGCTTGTAAATGGTGCTGTAGTCTCCTGCTCATGCTAAAGATGTGATATACCAGTCATGATTTGTCATGATTTGTGTTCACACAGACAGAAGCTAATAATGCTGTGTGATTCAGTGTTTTTTTTTCTAATTAAATTACTTTATTTTATGCGACTATGTAATACTGAAACTGTTCTTGAAACAACATTACAACACTGGAAGTGACAGAAGTAACACCGTGTTTGTGTCTGTTCTTTACTATTCCTCTTTACAGGCGTGTAACACATGCACGCTGCATGTCCTCGGAATGTCCTTGCAAAACCTTGAGGGAGGACTCATTGCTAATTTTAGCCCTAGAACACAATGTCTCTCTGCCGCTCTCCATTCATGGTTTTCCATCCATCCTCTGTGCAAGGGCGTCACATGATGACAAGATGAGAACTGACATTTATCGTCCCTGGTGGAGGCAACGGCGCCACCAGATGAGGCAGCCTTTACTTTCTTTGTATACATGTTTGGTGATTCTCTAGCTCTGTGTCTTTCTGGGCATCCTGTGTGAGCTTGCTGGTTCATTTAAATCTGTAAGCTTGTGTTTTTTATGGGGTTGTTTTGCAACCCTCCGATGATCATGCAACACATCTTTGATACCCTTTCGTTTTCACATGACAGCACAGTTGACAGGATGGATAGCACTTTGGATAAAAAAGCCTGCATATACATAAACAAGTTATCAGACACCCTTTATATTTGGAGCTATAATATTAAAGGTATTACACCTCATTGGCCAAGCTCAGTGGTTTTTAATTGAACATAATTAACATTTATTAGGGCTTGTGAGTCATTGTGTTACGATCAATGATGATGACATTCATTTTTGCAGGCAATTTTGCAATACCCATTGTGATATGTAATAATTAGGCTCTTCCATAGCCTTTCCTCTTCATCTGCTATAGATCTGCTATAGATTATAAATGTAGTTTATGTAATATACTGTATAAATGTAGTTTGCCTCAGTTTGTTTTTTTACCCTTGTTTTGCTGTCAAATCTGGTTAAATTTTCTTAAAATATTACAAGTGTACAAAATCAACGGCACCATTGATAAAAAAAAAAAAAGTTTTGAAAATACAGCAAAGTGGCAATTCTGTCATGAGAAACTGAACTCTTCAGAAAGGAATTTATTTGTTGCCTCTTTGGCAAAACTCCAAAAGAGTTGTCTTCATAAAAGTTCTGCAAGGGATTTAGTAACAAAGCCATCATGAAAAAGAAAAAAAAAAGATTTAGAGCAGAGAGAAAATGCTTAACCCTACTAAAAAGGCAGAATTGTGGGCCAAAAGAGAATTAAGATTCACTGCAGGCAGTCAAGGGCATACAAAGAAAAATCGGCTGGCAAAAATGATCTAGACGGCTTCACTCAAAGGATCTAAACTCAAACAAATATATATGCAGCAGTGCACATGAATACTAAGGACCTGCATGTATAAACAGAAACTTACCAGGAAACTATACTTGAGTTTTGTCCTCTGATTGTGCACCTTCCATTGTCATGTTCTATTTCCCTCTGTCTGCATTTCCCTGTTGACAAACTAAAGAGTCACTAACCGATATGACTTTCAGTGTCGTCAAAGCTCTAAACCCTTTAACAGCTAAGTTATAACGAATGTGACACAGATACACACTGAATAGTTCATGCTTGTGTGTACAGGACAAAACCACACTTGAGTCATGATAAAGAAGCACTATTTGTGCTGAGTCAGCGTTCAGTTCATACCCCAATCAGTTTTTAGTAGGCTTCACTTGTCCCATTTGATCTCTAAGGCTATGTTCACACAGCAGGTCTTGATGCATAATTCCTACTTTTTACTGAAAAACTATTTTTTGCGTGGTCGTTCAAACTACTAGATAAATGCCACCACTTCAGGCTGGATACCCGCATGCGCAGAAGGAGAATGTAGATGTCGTACAGCAGCACAATGTTTATGAAAGTAGGCCCTTCCGTGAAGAAGTCTTTGTGGATGCTTAGTCGGAGCTATTTTACTAAATAAAGTTAGTAAATAAGTAGAACGTACTAACTAAAGTTAATATTCTTAAAATGCAAAACTACTAAGATAATGAAACTGAAACTTTTTGATGTGGGGGAGCAGTGGTTCTATGTCAAGCTACTCCCATCTTACAAAGTAAGCTCATTTCAGCACATTTCCAGATGCTTGTATCTTTGATCAAGTTCTCATTTATTTATAATCCAAATCTCATAACCATTGAAAAGGCCTAGAATGTAAACAGACGGGTAAATCAAGAGCTTTGTTTTTTGGCTCACATTTTTTTTTGCCACAATGGACCGGAATAATGCCTGCAATACTGCAAATGAGGCCACAATCCATTTCCAATTTACCAAATAATCACTCATGAACAAGACTCAATACTTGAACTTCTCCACCTAAGGCAAATACTGACCCCTGACACTACGAGTACGCAATCCAGGCTAGGCTTAAATTATCGTGTTAACTATTTGCGTTATTTATATACTTTTTGCTGCATTAAAATAAATTAATGCAACCATTATTTTAAAAAGCGTACACATTTCCGTTTGTTCAGAAAAGCCAGCGATGGAAAAACAGAAACACACTCTTCTAAATGGAGAGTTTAATTTTAAATTGTTACAAGATGGTGCTTTGGACAAAACCAAAGTGGTCTGCTTGCTTTGCCAGGGTGAATTTTGTTAGCACTGAAGCAATTCATGACTGTCATATCACTTAGGCACCCTGGTGTGGCAGCAACGTTGGAGGGAGTTCGGCTCCCAACAGACTACTTTGCAGCAGTTTGGAGCAAGAGGTGGGCTGCTGTCCAAGCAAACCAACAGCACAATAACTGATCACACTAATTCATACTTTTTGTTCCAAACGGTCAGTGTTCTGAACCACAAAATTAATATATGGTGATGCACTTAAGTTATTCTTATGGTGTGCATTTTTATGCAACAGCAAGTTTTATTTTTATCTCACAGATTTTAGAAAGAGTGTCAAGGTAAAAGAAAGTACCTTTTGTTTAAACTAATGTCTTAAATTTCCTTTATTATAAGTTGGCTTGAAATTAGATTAATCTGGATCAGTTGTTTTACTGATTCTGTCTGTCCACTGATCTGATCAGTATTTAGTATTATTTATTGAGCTATTAACAACCCTAGCTTTATTTATTTATTTATTTTTTTTAAGAAAAAAAAGGAACAACCCTAGTTTTAGGTGATGCATAGTGTAATGGTGTGGTATGAGGATGGAAAAGGAGTTAGCAACAGGTGGTTAGCCTTTTTGACCCAAATAAGTAGAACGTACCGATAGAGGATTCCACACTTTCGCTTTATTTTGCGTACTCACAAATCGACCATATAAAGCCAGGTCTCCACAGCACTGAACGTATAATGTCTTTTCATACATGAAAAGTAGTGGAAGTTGTACCCATCAGCACCGCAGCATCACGTCTGTCGCTTCTCAAAAGCAACATGATGCTTCTTCTTTGGTACAGGATAACAACAAAGGGAAAAGGCGCCCCCTTGTATTGCTACCTTATCATCTCTAGAAACCAAGCAGTAAAAGAACTGTTACAATAGTGAGACTGTTAAAGTTGCTCACCATGTTGAGATGGTGAGCAACTTCCTTGCGGAAGGAATAAAATATCTGTTCCTGTCAAGAAACATGGAAAAAAGAGTCTGCAGCATTCTGAACATCACTGGTGAGAGAGTAGCAGAAAAGATGAAGAAATGTAGAGTGCTATTTCAACGCACTGTAAAGCCCCTGAGTTTTCATGCAGACACTGTATAATGGTTTTGAACATAAATGAAGTTTGAGACTGGAACTTAATATTGACTGATGCCTATTTTTATATTAGATTGAAAAAAAAATTCTGAATAGGACAGCTTTTAAATTCTTCATTCACACTGATATTCACTCATCTTCATCTTTGCTTAAGTTCCAATAACTTCATTGGGAATCAACATTTGCAGCAAAGTAGAATTAATATTCTCTCTTCCTTAGAGAAAATAAAATTCTATTTCAATACCAACAGTTAATTCTGACAGAGGCTGAATAAGACCTTACTCTATGCAAAGAATCCAGTGGTATTATCTAAAAATTGAAACTCTGGTAAGTTGCACCATCCATGACACACGGCAGCTCAAATCTCAGGGAAAATATTAGCTAGTTTTTAATATCAGCTGGAAGTTTTAGACTGCAAGCTGTCCCAGAAACATCCAAACATGACCTCAATCTCCCTCATTCCATTCCCAGAAGGCCTAAATCCCAGTTCAGTATTTGAAGATAAGAGTCAATAGCATAATTCTCACTTCACATTGTCACCATTTCTTGATCATTTTGCTTATCCCAATGCTCTTTATCCATTCAGCCAATTCTTATTGTTTTTGTCTATACACTAAACCTTTTTTTTTCTATTTAGTCGAACAAACAGTAAGTGGGAATAAGAGTGCTTCTGCTTATACGTGTACTACCCACACCATGTGTTACCATGATATTTTATTTTTGTAAAAACACACACATACCATAAAGATGCTTTGTCCTGGAGAGGAAGAAAAACACAAAGCAAAAACTCATAAAGCCAGATGGTGGTGAAAACAAAAAAAAATATTAACTGAGAACAATGAAAGACAGTGTAAACTGGAGCAGCTACATTTAAGATGTGTTCATCATGCATCATGATAGACTCTAAAAAAAAAACGGTTGGAAAAAAAGCTAAGTATACGATGTGAACATCTCCTATTGCATTGTTTTGCTATGAGTACTTCATCTGAACAACAAATTAAGATACCTAGATCATCACGGCCTAACACTCAGGTTTTGCATCATTGTGCAATTTCCAGTAACACTGAATCTTCTTATAATGTGTAAATTATATGCAAACCATAAAAATCCACCTAATTTTAGATAGGCTTTTAGAGTACATCATTTTGTAGGATGATAGGCTACAAAATGACATCTTCATTTATTAGCTTATGATGCTTGTTTTCCCCCCTAAAAAGCCAAGTGGAAGGAAAATAAGAAAAAGTGACATAAAAAGAGAAAGTTAATAAATGACTGAGGACAGAAAATAAAATTCAATGAAGAGATTTAAAATGAGTAAGGTCAATAGTGATATTATCCTCCAAACTTAAGAGAATGACAGGAAGCAAGAAAAGCCGTAAGCATCTCTTATCATCTCTTGTCTTCCTAACTTCACATCCTCTGATCCTCAGAAGAGAGAATGTGATGGGTGACGGAAGGATGATCAATTATAAGCTGTGAACTCCCATTCAGTGATGATGGCTGACTGTTGGCTGTAGATAAAGCTGAGTTATGACAACCATGCAGTATCCTCTCATGCATAATAATCCATAGGAATAGAAAGCACTTTTGCACACTGAAAAATACATTCTCCAAAGAAATAGTATTACATTATACAAGAGAATGTATTTTAACTCCTCTGCTCTCATCAGCAGTTGACACATTGCTTATGGCACACTATGATTGTGCTTAGGCCTGATTTTTTTAAATTCTATAAATAGAATTGTGAGTTTAATATTTTTAAGTACAGTTAGCAACTGTCAAGATTTAAAAATGAAATAAATATATAAATCAAATTCTACTGAACATGTTTACTTTATGTACATGTCTTACAAAAGGCAACAATTAAAAAATACAAATTCGTTCCTGTAGTTACTTTTGTTCCTTTAGCTATCCCTCAAGTCAGTAGTAAATTCAACCTGAAAAGACTCATGATAAGAAACAAGATGGCGATTGGAGAAGTTTATTGATAAAAGTTCATATCTTTGGCGCTCGGACCCCGGAGGAAGACATGAATGCTGAGAATGACATGAGCTTGAATTAACGTCTTAGGCTTAGAATTAGATAATTCTTCCCCCCTCGGGATCCAATACTGGTGGTGGAGTGAAGGCCTAAGAAGGTAAGGGAACGGGGAGGAGTATGGAAGGGAGATGGTGGAGGTGGGGCGGAGGAGGGTCAAAGCTCAGCTGAAGAGCGGAGAATCCATGACTGGAGATCCTTATGGTGCGTTCACACTGAACCCGGATTCTGCGATAGGAGCGGCTGATTTACATGTTATCCCTATGTAGAGGTGCGTTCAGGAGCGGAGCAACGCGAGGCGGTGCGAAGGAGACGAAGGACGCTGTGCGAAAGGCGCGCCAAGCGAAGCGAAGCTATTTTCAAAATTCGCAGGTTATGGTGCGTTCACACCGAACACGGATTCTGCAAATTTTTCGCGTCATTTGTGTGCTGTTGCTCGCTTGACATTTCGCATGCAATCCGCGTGGCCAAATGTCAACAAACGGCAACGCTTCGCCACGTCATCAAATAGGAGGAGCTTCTAGCTGCTTGCTGGTTTCAACTGAACATGGCGGACATGGATTTCACGGATAATCACGGTGTTTTACCTGTGGAGAGCCGAAAAACGCCGGCGACGTCAAAGTCCCTGGGTTCACGAGATTCTTCAGGGACGGGAACAGTTCGGAGAGTACCACCACCTACTCCAGGAGCTGCGTCTGGATGACGGTCGATTTCAGCGGTAGTTCCGTCTATCCAGGACCTAGTTTGAAGATCTGCTGTCCTGTGTTGGGAGACGAATCGGCCTCCGGGACACCAACTACCTGCGCTGTATCCCCGCTGCTAAACGCCTGTCCATCTGTCTTCGGTGAGTAAATAAATCTCAGCTAGTTAGTTGAGTCATACAACTCAGGCTTGCCGCACACTGAAAACAGCCTCTTCTCCGCTGCGGTCCTTCACCCTACGTCACAGCCACATCCAGTCCCTGATTGGTTGACACGACGCGTTCAGATTTTTCAACTCGTCCATCGCTCTCGCTTTGCTCGGCGCGCCTTTCGCACCGCGTCCTTCGTCTCCTTCGCACCGCTCCACTCCGGAACGCGCCTCTACATAGGGATAACATGTAAATCGGCCGCTCCTATCGCAGAATCCGCGTTCGGTGTGAACGCACCATTAAAAGCGAAGCCTCAGAGGATGATTGATTGAAGACACATGTGGATGTGACACTGACTGGATGGAGGAGAGATGCACGGTGGAGTCATAGGACGGCCAGGGGTGGGGGGGGAGTCTCTCAGTTTGAATTTTCGTCAAAACTCCATTACAAAAATATTCTTGTTTACCTTAACATTATTTAGCAGTTATTTATCCTATTTATATATCCCAGATACCTATAAACCAATAAAATATCAAAACTTTTTCAGACTGTTAAGATTTATTAATATTAAATGAGTGAAGCCAGTAATGAATAAAAAGTAGTTGTTTTCCCAATAGGCTCTTCTGATAAGTTTGCCATATTTCTTAAAGTTTAGAGCACTGGATTCCTCTTTTCTTTTTCCCTTACAAACATTAGCATGTGAAAAAATACAACAGGGTTTTCTGAAGTACTCAGGGGAAGACTGTGACAATGTTGTTGCAGCCTGTCATCAATCATGAATATGAAAAAGAAAATAAAAATTTAAACCTTAATATAGCAGGGCTGTCATTCGCATGGTTGCATGCAGTTATTCCTTTAGCATTATTGAATGTCATACATACTAACATTTGTTTCAAACAGAAATACTTGGCATAACTAAAAAGTAATAGGACCACTGAACCTTATGGCATTTAGAGAACGATTATCATTACAGGAACTGACTTGAAAATAAAACACAAAGGAAGCAACTGAGGCCTGCTGAAAGATGTGAGTAGCTTTTCTTGTTTTGTACTAAAGTAGGCTTTCACCATTCCTACAGTAAATGCTGTTTTGCTCTTTCGAAACATATCTTGTGGCATCTTGTGTGTGTGTCATGGACCACCTGTTATGTCCTGTCAGTTCACTGTAAGGCCAACGGCTTTAAAGAACTAGTGCGTCTGCAAGAAGTGAAATTAGAGATCCAAAAAGAGGCAAATATGTAGCTTTCTTAGTTAAAAGGCACTGCTTGTGAAGCAAGATCAAATAAGGTTTTATTTGTTATAGAAAAAATGTGTTGTAAATAAGAGGTTACAGCTGCTACTATAGAATAATTGTTTCTCCTTTGGCCATAATCACTCTGATGGGTGAACATACATATGAATAAGAGAATTATTCAGAAACACACAGTACACTCAGTGTAAAATTCAGCATTTAGAAATAATAACAAGTAATCCAAACATTGAAAAGTATGTCTGCTTTACTTTTTGAAATAGGTAGTGGAAGTAAAAACTGTACAAAAAATATTCAAAGCATAGCTTTGTTTGCAATCTTAACAGGATTGCAAATGTAGGAGTGAAATTATAAATAGTATTCTCAAGTAAAATTTAGGTATGGAAACGGTTTTAACACCAAAACGCTCAATGTTTTATTTACGGCCAATAAGAAGCATCTCGCTGTCTCTTGCCTACTGGTAGCTTCTGTGACTGTTTCATTGCTTTGTGCGTAAGCTCTTTAATGTTTGCAGGAGTCTTTTTGTGCTTTGGCAGCACTCTCCAAAGGTTTTCTGTGATTTAGGTCAGGGCTAATTCTGGCCAGTTTAAACTATCCATCTTTTCCTTTCTCACTATTATTGTGTGCTGTTGGACACATGCCCCAGGTTGCTGTGAAACTGACAAACCCAGTGACCAATTTTCATTCACCTGGTGAGGTATTTTGTTTGGAAAAATACATGTTTAATTTCCTAAATTGCATCATCCTTAATCAAAATTTTGCAATAAAGGTAAACTTAAATTTCTTGTATAAAAAAAAAAACATCCCCCAAGAAAGACTGTGCCATATCTTTGAAAGTTAAAACAAAAATTGATCTAGTCTTTTCTCTCAAAAGTGGTTCCTTTCAAAGTATTTGCCCTTCTGGGATCCAGGTCAGCCTGAAGGCTCTTAGTTATAAACCAGATTTTTTTTATCCCTTATATGTCTTAACCTTTAGAATTCTGTCTCTAAATGTCTTTTTAGCCACACCTTTAAAAACTTGATAACATTTAGGGCTGTTAAATTATCTCGTTAACTATTTGCGTTATTTATATATTTGTTAATGTTAAAATAAAGTAATGCAACCATTATTTAAAAAAGCTTACACATTTCCATTTCAGAAAAGCCAGCAAGAGTTTCATTTTAAATTGTTACAAGATGGTGCTTTGAACAAAATGGTGCTTTGGACAAAACCAAATAGATCTGCTTGCTTTTCAAGGGTGAATTTAGTTGGTACCGAAGCAGTTCATCACTGACATGTCACCTAAAGGCGAGGCACCCCGGTGTGGCAGCAACGTTGGGGAGAGTTTGGCTCCCAACAGACCACTATGCAGCAGTTTGGAGCGAGAGGTGGGCTGCTGTCCAAGCAAACCAACAACATAATAACGGATCACACTAATTCATACTTTCTATTTCAAACGGTCAGTGTTCTGAACCACAAAATTGATATATGGTGTTGCACTTAAGTTATTATGTTGTGCATTTTTATGCAACATCAAGTTTTGTTTTTATTTCACAGATTTCAGAAAGGGTGTCAAGGTAAAATCAAACAAAAGTAACTAATGACTTAAATTACCTTTATTATAAATTGACCTAAAATTAGATTAATTGCAAATAATTTTTTTACTGATTTGTGATCAATTAGTAAATACTTATTAATCCATTAACAACTCAATAACATTACATTCAGTAAATAATTGTTTCAAAATATTGGTTGCCTTGTGTTCCTTGAAATGGCAATGTTCTTTCACAAAAGCAGTTTGGTTAAGCTTACAAAGCTAAAACAAAACAAAAAAATACCATACAGGTATGCCAATAACTCTTGATTAACTGTGTGTACTGCGAGAGGAGTTGTAAAGAATGCTCATGAAAGTCTAACAAACTGCATATTAATATTCTGTTTTTTTCAGGATGAACCACTGCAAAATGAATAGGGATGTCCCACTAAAATGTTTATATTTGTTTTACTCAATCTTAGTGCTGCAGTTGACACAGTTGACTATGACAGATTGATGCTACAGTGCTTTGAATCCTTGTAACCACATGCCTACAGTCCATTACAGTCACTGTGCTCTGCAACCAACTTCCTACAAATGATGAGATGTGCAGAACATTTAGACTCTTTAAATCAAGACTGAAAATATGATTAGAAACTATAGCTTAGATCAAATGTTATTTTTAATTTATTCTTGTTAACTATTAGCTATTTCTTTTTTTAAGTTAGCATTTTCACTGTTTTTTGTAGTTGATGCTTAATTTGTTCTTCTACATCTATAAAGTATTTGTTGTTTTGACTTTCTTCACCCTTGTTATTTTATTTTCTTGTGAAGCACTTTGATTTACTTTGAGTATGAATGGTGCTATACAAATAAACTTTTTTTTACCTACTTTAAGCAAAAATCTCAGACTATAAACAAATAGGGAAAGTAATTAATATTTTTAAAATAATTGGAACGGTAAGGAGAACCAAATGCACATAGAACATTATATTCTTGAATCATTTCAATGACACCCACCTCATTAATCAGGATCCAGTGACAATCGAAGGCAACCAGGTTGGTCTCCACCACCTGCAGAACAAAACACAAACATCACATACATCAAAGAAGGAAACAAATCAAAGCAGAGGATTTGAATACCAGACAATTAGGCTTGTTGCTGCTTAGATATGTTTAATCACATCTTAAGTGTCCGAATAAAGGATATTATGTGCAGCCTGGCTGATGTAACAAGGAAAAATGGTATTAAAGTTGCTTAAAGTATTGATTAAAGCTTTCAAGCTTTTTCAGAATCATGCAAATACTTAAAACCTGCTTGTGTGTGACAGACTACTTAAAAGCAGTTCCACAAACACACATGCTTACACCTTAAAATAAAATATTTTCTTATTTTACACAGATTTGACAAACTGCAGAGGGTGTACAATTTTTTTTCCCTCCTTGTCCCAGCTGCAGCCTCTGAAATACACTCAGTGGAACAAACAAAATGTTACAAAACACATGTTTTCCACATGAATAATAAAAACATGAATTCTTTATGGATTTTTAAATATTTTATACATTGTCACCTCTTAGAATTTCTTTTGTTTTAATTACAAATTTCCTTTATTACTGATGTCAGCTGTTGAACTACCCTGTTCACCATACCTTCAAGTGTAAACATCACACTCAATAATTTTCAAACTACATAACTCATTATCCAGTAATAAATACGCAAGTAGGTTGAATAGAACTGTTACCGTTGCTTTTCTATCTGAGAAATGTCTCACAACTCTTAAGACAGCAGGGTGACAATAAATTTTTACCTATTTGTGGAAAATGTGTGCTTTCCTGACTTTTACAGGTAAAGTGTATAAATAAATAACTAAAGTTGAGAAACATTATACAGAGAATTAATATCATAATACAACTATGAGTACCACTTAAAATCTAATGTGTAAATTTATGTTTATCAGATGCATTACAAAAGAATAAATAATGGAGTGCTATTGGGACTCAAACAGAGCTCACTCTATTAGACGAGCCCGAAGAACTAGATGATTACATAGCCCTGGCTGTCCGACTGGACACCAGGATGAGGGAGAGGAGGCGGACCCGCGCAGAGCGGGTCGCCACTACAGCACAGTTTGCCACCTCTCCCCAGTCATTGGCACAGCCGGTGCAGTCAGGCAGGTGCAGTCAGGCCGAGCCCGAGCCCATGCAGCTGGGGAGGGCGCGGCTCTCTGAAGACGAGCGGTAGCATTGTAGGGAGGCCAGCCAGTGTTTCTACTGTGGGTCCCCAGAGCATTTGGTGTCGGCATCTCTGGTCCGGCCAAAAGGGTGGGTCCGCCAGTTCTGATAGGGCGCCTGGCGGACCGAGAACCCTGTTGTGTACACTCACGATTCACGCTATCTGCCACACTAGTAGTAAATCAACACACTATTTCATTGACCCCCCTCCTAGACTCGGGGTGTGAGCTGAGCCTGATTGACCAGGATCTGGTTAGACAGAGGCGCATTAAGACTGAACAATTGAACCATGCCACGTCAAGTTCTGGCCTTAGATGGCCTGACACTACATAGTATTACCCACAGAACTGTGTCGCTAGAGTTCGTGCTGTCCGGTAACCGTAGGGAGCACATCTCACTTTTCATTTTCCCCACTTCCCAGAGTTCATTGGTCCTGGGGTTCCCTTGGTTACAGGCCCATAACCCACATCTAAACTGGACAGTTTTAAGGATTGAGTCTTGGTCCACTCAGTGCTTGTCATCCTGCCTGCAGTCTGCCATCTCTCCTAGAACACCTTTGTAGGGAGAGGAGGGCGAACCACTGGATCTCGCCCGGGTGCCGTGTGAATACCACAACCTTAAGTCGGTATTTAGTAAGTCACGGGCCCTGTCTCTCCCAGCGCACCGCCCCTACAACTGCACCATCGACCTCCTACCGGGTGCTCCATTACCACCCGGTTGTATAAGATCTCCAGACCGGAAAGGGTGGTAATGGAGAATTATATAGCAGAGTCCCTCGCAATTACGGGAGTTCCTGAACATATTCGTATTTGGATACCTGGATGACATCTTGATCTATTCTAGAACCCCTGCAGAGCATCACCGCCATGTCCACCTGGTACTACAGTGCCTCCTAGAGAACCAGCTCTACGTGAAGGCCTAAAAATTCGAGTTTCATCAGCCGTCCATCGGTTTCCTGGGTTTCATCCTCGAGGGTGGGCTGGTTCGCGCTGACCCAGACAAGGTCAGGGCTGTGGAGGACTAGCCAACCCCAACCACCTGGAAACAATTACAGCGATTCCTGGGTTTCGCCAATTTTTAAAGGAAGTTCATTCAGAACTACGGTCAGATGGCCAGCCCCCTGACGGCCCTGACGTCCACCAAGGTTGCCTTCACCTGGACTCCTGAAGCCGAGACAGCTTTCAACACCTTAAAGAGCAAGTTCACCCAGGCCCCAGTACTCATCCACCCGGACCCAGTCAAGCAATTCACTCTGGAGGCGGATGCCTCAGACACTGGGGTTGGAGCAGTGCTCTCCCAGACCTCGATGGGAGACTCCACCCATGTGCCTTTTTCTGAACTATGAACTACAGGGATTGGACAATGAAACTGAAACACCTGGTTTTAGACCACAATAATTTATTAGTATGGTGTAGGGCCTCCTTTTGCGGCGAATACAGCGTCAATTCGTCTTGGGAATGACATATACAAGTCCTGCACAGTGGTCAGAGGGATTTTAAGCCATTCTTCTTGCAGGATAGTGGCCAGGTCACTACGTAATACTGGTGGAGGAAAACGTTTCTCAATAATATTTAGATCTGGTGACTGTGCAGGCCATGGGAGATGTTCAACTTCACTTTCATGTTCATCAAACCAATCTTTCACCAGTCTTGCTGTGTGTATTGGTGCATTGTCATCCTGATACACGCACCGCCTTCAGGATGCAATGTTTGAACCATTGGATGCACATGGTCCTCAAGAATGGTTCGGTAGTCCTTGGCAGTGACACGCACATCTAGCACAAGTATTGGGCCAAGGGAATGCCATGATATGGCAGCCCAAACCATCACTGATCCACCCCCATGCTTCACTCTGGGAATGCAACAGTCTGGGTGGTACGCTTCTTTGGGGCTTCTCCACACCGTAACTCTCCTGGATGTGGGGAAAACAGTAAAGGTGGACTCATCAGAGAACAATACATGTTTCACATTGTCCACAGCCCAAGATTTGCGCTCCTTGCACCATTGAAACTGATGTTTGGCATTGGCATGAGTGACCAAAGGTTTGGCTATAGCAGCCCAGCCGTGTATATTGACCCTGCGGAGCTCCCGACGGACAGTTCTGGTGGAAACAGGAGAGTTGAGGTGCACATTTAATTCTGCCGTGATTTGGGCAGCCGTGGTTTTATGTTTTTTGGATCCAATCCGGGTTAGCACCCGAACATCCCTTTCAGACAGCTTCCTCTTGCGTCCACAGTTAATCCTGTTGGATGTGGTTTGTCCTTCTTGGTGGTATGCTGACATTACCCTGGATACCGTGGCTGTTGATACATCACAAAGACTTGATGTCTTGGTCACAGATGCGCCAGCAAGACGTGCATCAACAATTTCTCCTCTTTTGAACTCTGGTCTGTCACCCATAATGTTGTGTGCATTTCAATATTTTGAGCAAAACTGTGCTCTTACCCTGCTAACTAAACCTTCACACTCTGCTCTTACTGGTGCAATGTGCAATCAATGAAGACTGGCTACCAGGCTGGTCCAATTTAGCCATGAAACCTCCCAAACTAAAATGACAGGTGTTTCAGTTTCATTGTCCAACCCCTGTATGATGTCGGGGACAGGGAGCTGTTGGCCATCAAGCTCGCCTTAGAAGAGTGGTGGCACTGGCTGGAGGGTGCTGAGCATCCTGTGCTGGTTTGGACCGACCATAAGAACGTGTCATATATCCAGTCTGCTAAACGTTTAAATCCCCATCAGTCACGCTGGTCACTGTTTTTTTCCCATTTTAATCTGTTAATCTCTTATAGGCCCGGTACCAAGAACACCAAGCCTGATGCCTTGTCATGACAATTCACTTCAGATGATTCAGAGAAGCTAGCTGCGCCCATCCTGCCACCCAGTTGCACAGTTGGAGCCGTAACCTGGGAGATTGAGAACAGCGTATGGCGGACCCTCCTCGCTGAGCCGGGTCCCAAAACTGAACCACCGAATTGCATGTACGTCCCCACCGCAGTACGATCCTGGCTCATTGCCTGGTTCCACTCCACAAAGTTCGCCATTCATCCATTCATCCGGGGGCCAGTCAAACCATCGCCGCGGTTGCCAGTCGCTTCTGGTGGCCCATGCTGCACCGAGATGTTAAGGAATATGTCTACTACTGGTTTCACCCCGTTCGAAGTCTCGCTGGGGTATCAACCACCCTTGTTCCCATCTGATGAGGGGGAGATCACAGTTATGTCAGTGCGACAGCATGTCCAGAGAAGCAGGCGCATCTGGGACGCTACCACCAAGGCTCTCCATCGGACTGCAGCTATGAACAAGCGTTACGCCGACAGGCGGCGCGTCCCGGCTCCAGGATACCACCCGGGTCGGCAGGTGTGGCTGTCCATGCGGGACGTCCCACTTAAGTCCCTGTCCAGGAAGTTATCTCCCACGTTGATCGGCCCGTACACCATTGAGTCGCTGGTCAATCCCACTTCTGTTCGCCTACGTTTGCCCGCCAGTTTCCGATTTCACCCTGTTTTCCACGTGTCCCAAGTAAAGTCTGTCCAATCCAGCACAATCTGCCCTCCGGCAGAGCCCCCTCCGCCCACCCGGGATTTCCTGGCCCAGCCCGCCTATTCGGTCCGCTGGATCGTGGCCTCCCGTCAGCGAGGTAGGGGGTGGCAATACCTTGTCGATTGGGCGGGTTACGGTCCGGAGGATCCAATGGGTCCCTCGGTTGTTCATCCTGGACCCGATGCTGATCCAGGACTTCTGGGTTTTGTAAAAACTAACAAAATTATTAATTTAAAGAGGCATATTTTTTCTATCTCCAAAACAAGAAACTACCTGCTGGCAATGCTGCTTAAGGATTTCATCACCACTAGTGTCCACCAACAGGTTCTCTGGTTGCTACTATGACAGACGTTGATAACCAAAGTAAACCCAAAAAAACGTATCAATACAGTGATAAGACTGCTTGACACCAAAAACATGGATATAAGGAATCTAAAGAAAAGGTTTTATATCAAATTCCTTAATTTAACCATATACCCAAGGCATTAAGTGGTTAAATCCAGAAAGTTCTTGCTATACAGGTAAGACATTTAAAGCACCTACTAATCAAGAAATTGAATTTTTTCTGCAGAAACTAAAGCAACAATGCAAAATGTTTAGTTGAGATGCTTGACGATCCTACATGTTTTTGATAAATATCAATCCATACATGATTCTTTTCTGCTCAATATGTAGAAAAACAACTGAGGTGAAACATCATCAAATATTACTTAATATTATTTTTTGGCTTCTGACAGCAACTTCAGAAATTTTACATTTATATAGCTCATTCTAATGCAATACAAATTTACATTTTATTTGAAAGCTGAAGAGCGATTTGCCTGAAATCCCTGGACTATTGGTATTTTTTCCTTCACTTTGTAGGTTAGGCATTGTAATATTATAGTATTAAATCAACTGTATTAAGATGAGAATAATTATGATTTCATTAAACTTGTTTAGGGTTTTTCTCCACAAGTCTCTCATGATTAAACGTCTTGCAATCACTGCCAACTAAACCGTCTAAAGAAATAAAAACATAAATTTTTTACAAAAAAGTATACTCAAAAAGTAATAATGCTTTCCACTCGAACATTGATGAATTTTTACATGAGAGCAATCTTCCTAAATTATATGAGAAAAAGAAAAAGACTCTGGGCAGCAAGTGAATCTCATGAAGCTGTTAAAAGTATGCCTAATGGCAAAGCTCCAGGCTTCCCTGCAGAATTCTACAAAGAATGCTGCCCACTGCTGGTCACAGGAATTCAGGAAATCTCGATATTCTCTCCAGACACGCTTCCATCTAGCTACCATCCACTATCACTTAAAGGAATAAATCATTTAGAGGATATATTTGATTGAAAATTATTTTATACGATATAATGATTTAGAAGAATCATATGGCATTAAAAAAAGTAATTACTTGAATATTGCCAACTAAAATCTACTATCCAGTCCAAATTTAAGATGAAAAAAAAAACATAAAACTTCCTCTAGTATTAACTAGGTTCTTTAATCTTCAACCTCCAAAGTTGTTCTCCAAAACCTACAAAAAAAATTCAGAAGTAGATTTAACAATCTCACTTCCTATCAGTTAATGGGATGCTGATTTTCCTACCAGTACAGATATTAACAATTGGAGTAAAATTTGCATAAATGTTTTAAGAATGAACCATGAATGCCAACCTTCAGCTGATACAAAAGAAAATCAGTGACAGAACGCACTACACAGGAAAAACGATGTTTTAAATAGGTTTCTTACTTACCAACACATGTCAGAACTGCATGGGAGATTTACCTGATGACTATCTTCAAGCCCTCTGGCACTGTCCATTTGTCTATGGCTAATCGCTAAAAGTATATAAGGACCTATAAACATGTCTAGAGTATACAGTTCCAGTCTGCCCTTCACTTTGCCTTCTTGGTGACGTCACAAAAGTAGATTTGGAAACAAATAGATGCCACATCCTTCTTGCAGTTTTATCATTGTAAAACATGCATGCCCTGTGTTGCTCTTAGGTGCTGTAGATCCTTCTACCGTTATCGCCACACATACAAATTTACACTTCCAGGTGACAAACTTGTGGTCACGCACACCCACTCAACACAAACATACCTATATCTACGTATGCTCAGCCACCTACCAACCCACACACCCACATCCATGCACACACACACACACACACACACACACAATGATATAAGAATCACAATCAGCTTTATTTGCCAGGTTTGTGCACACAAACAAGGAATTTAACTTGGGCTCCACTTGGCCTTAACAGGGCCTTTTTTTCAGAAATAAACGAGGATATATATATTATATGTATATACACACAGTGTATAACAAAAAATGGTAGAACTGAATTGTGGAAATATGCATGGTAGCGATCTGGGCACTGTTAAGTGTTCATCAGAGAGACAGCCTGAGGAAAGAAGCTTTCTCTGTGCCGGCTGATGTTTGCAAATTGCTCTCTGTAGCGCCGACCTGATAGTAAAAATCTGAAAACTGTTTGTTTTCAGGATTTGTGGAATCTGCCGAGATGTTAGCTGCCCTTTTCCTGACCCTGGATCCAAGTCCTGGATAGAGGAAAGGTCAGCCCCAGTGATCCTCTCTGCAGACCAGCTTGGACCTGTCCTGTTTTGTACGAACACAGGAAATACTGAATGATGGCAGTTTAGAAGATGACCAGCAGCTCATGTGGAAGGTTGTGCTTCTTGAGTTGCCGCAGATAGTACAGTCTCTGCTGTGCCTTCTCATGAACAGTGTCTGTGTGAGGACATTCTACAGTCCTGAGAAAGCGTAGTTCCTAGGAACCGAACGGGATCCACAGCAGACGTGTTGTTGAGGATGGCGAGGGTAGACAGTGTGTGGGGTATTTTCAGAAAGTCCACAATAATCTCCACAGTTTTGAGCAGGTTAAGCTTCAGGTGGGTCTCACCACCCCTGTGGACCAGTCGATCCGTGAAGTTGTTTAGATCATAGGTTGAAACTTCAAATACTCTACACTCTGAGTTGTCAAAGCAGGCCTGTAACATCTGCTTTATCAGTCCACTTCCTAACAGTCCAAACAACAGGTTAAGAAGTTTTTAATTTCGGCCTGATATGCATCTTTTAAAGATGTGTAGCAGTGGTCCAGTGTCTTTTTATCCCTGATGGGACACCAAATACTTTGTCTGTATTTTAGAGGTTCAATGAAGAGGACTATGCTGTTAAAATCACCCAGAACAATGTGATTCAGCATGTTTTTTCTCCACATCTGTTAGCAGATCAAGCAGGTTGGAAGTAAACATTGGGAAGAACAAATGAGGAGAACTCCGTCGGTGAATAAAAAAATCTATTAAAAAATTATTCCAGGTAAGGACTACATGTCTTCTGTAACACTGTGAGTACACCAACCTTCTTTCTTTTTCCCTAAGAGGTGCTAGAAACAGCTGAAAGCCCAGCTTGAGAAGTGCGCAGTTCAGGGTGTGGTCACTGAGCCAGGTTTCAGTGAAACAGAGGGAGGCAGATCCGCAGAAGTACAGTTTTCTAGAGTGGAGAAGCAGCAGTTCGTTGATTTTGTTAGCCAGGAAGAGGACATTTGCCAGGTGGATTGAGTTTAAAAGTGTGCAGAGTTTGCATTACCGAAGCTTCATGTGCAAGCCTGCCATTTACCTCATTTGCATCTCGGATAAATCCCATAGAGAGCAGCTGCACCACCGAGGATCTCAGTAAAGTTGGGGTCGAGGGATTATGGAGAAAAAAGCCTAGAAGACTGTCTACAGCACACTTGGCCTCCTACCAATCTCCATTATGACTCAGTGAATGTAAGAAAACAGATTAAAATTTCCTTTTGAAAATGAGAACCCTTAAAACATACATTCTATTAAGCTTACATTCCTATTAAAAAAATGTTGGTCTGATGTAATATTCTAATGTTAAATGTTATATTTGCATTAGCTATAAGTGGAAAATCATAATTTTTTTTAAATAAGGGCTTGAAAACATCAGTCTGTGTGTAATTAATCTATATAAAGTGATCTATATTAGTGAATTGAGTTACTGAAATAAAGAGAAAGGATGAAGAGAATACAAGATAACACCCTGCTTGCTTCTACGCCAATTTATTCAGATACACCTGTACATACCTGAGTTACTCACCTAAAGAGAAATTAATGCTTTTTGCAGTAAAACTGTTCTCTTTTCTGCAACCAGACTCACACTTAACCTACCAAATTTTGACCAAAAAATTGGGCCCTCTAGTCGGCTCTTGGCTGGGGTTGGGGGTCGGATCTTGGGGATTGTCTGGTGCTGTGGCTGGCGTTTCGTCTCTCTCGGGATCGCTTGGGTTCCCTGTGGTTGTGGTAGGGGGGTTTTAGCCAGCGTTGATGGGGATGTGGCCCCGCTTTGGTGGAGGGGCTGGCCGGCTGGACTGCTTGGTGGGCCGTGGTGCGCCATGCGGGGGTGCGGGTGGCCGGCGGGCTGGGGCGCCTCCGGGGTTTGGGGATGGAGTTGGCGGGGTGCCCGGTCACTGGTGCTGCCGTGGCCTTCTTCCACTGCTTCCTTCTGTGGTTCTGGCCCATGGTCGGGCACCGAGCTGCGGTTGGCAGTCGGGTAGGTGGGGAGGCGGAGCATGTCTTGTGACTGCACCGGGCGGCTAGCGGGTTGTGCTTGGCCTGGAGCGGTGGGCCTGCATGGCCCAGGTACCCGGCTGGTGCATGTATCCCTCTCGTGGACTGGTGGGCTGGGGCTACTGGCGCTGTCTGGGGGGGTTGGGCGGACTTGGCGGTGTGCTGCTCTGCTGGCTGTTGTGCCCGGGGAGGGATCGGGGCGGTGGGCTGGGGGATGGCGTGGAGGGGCTGCAGCCTGTGGGGTGGAGGGGTTGTGTCCACTTCTAGGATGTGGGGTCACCAGCAATTGGATCGGCTAGGCGTCGATGGTGGGGCTGAGCTGGATAGTGTTTCTCCCTGGGCGGTCGTTGCAGTGGCAGTGATGTAGTGTTTTTTGTGGCTGAGGGGGGCATGGTGGGGGACACTGGCCCTGGGTGCCTGCCGCTGGCCGGGGACCTCTTGGTGGGTGAGTTTGTCCCGTCATGGTGTGGGGTCGGGGGTCCTGTTGTGGGTGCGGTGCTCAGTGGGGTCTGCCCTGTTGCACCAGTGGGCGGGGGTGGCGTTGCGCTGGGCCCTTGCCTTGCCATTGCGGCGCGCTGTGTGGTGGGGGAGCGGGGTGCGGCAGGGGTGCTTAGAGCGGGGCTGTGTGTGGAGCTTGTGCTGTGTGGGTGTGGCTTCATCGGCTACTTGGCTATGGAGTTCACCTGTGGGGGTGTGCCCCTGTGGGGGAGGGGATTCGTGGCATTTGGGTTCGGGGGCATGTGTTTGATATCGGTCTCCTTGTTGGGGGTGGCCCTGTGGGGAGGTTCATGCTGGGGTTCACTGGGGGGTCGGGACTGCTCCATCCTGGGGTGGCTCTGCTTGGCGGGCTGGTTTGAGCCATGTGGACCCCTCTTTTGTACATGTGACAGGTTGGGTCTTGGACTGCTCCCTCTCCTGGATCAGCTTATTATGGGGGGCCTATTTCCTCCCCGCCACACTACCTGCCGGTGGTTGGAGTCTCTGCCCGCTGGTGTACTTGTGCTTCTCGGTGTCCGGGGCTGGGTGCTTTGGTGTGTGCTGGCTCACTCCCGGTGGCTGCTTGCCGGGGCCTGGCCCCCTGGGCTCTGTCGGGGCTCTGCTTGGGGGGTGGTGTGTCCTTGGGTCTTGGGTCTCTGGGTCCATGGCTGGATCTGCTCGGGCGTGGACGGCTGCCGGCGGGGCATGTGGGCTCGTCGCTGCGGCTCCCTGGGCCTTCTGCACTGTCGCTGCTGGGTGGTTCCCCTGGAACTCTCCACTGCTCCTCTCTGGGGGGGCTTGCGGTAGTCCCGGCGGTGGTTCTCCTGGGGTTCCTGTGCTTTGGGGGGCCTTTGGATGTCTGTGGCTCGGATCTCCTCAGTGTCCGTCCAGGGACCATGGGGCAGGTCTGTGGGTCCCTCACACTCGATATTGCATATTTTTGTGGAGAAACCTTGTATACAAAAGCACGTCCACTCATACTCACAGGTGTTAAGCTTCAGGTGTTGACAGATACACGGATGTTCTATATTGGGCTCCACCTCTCACTAAGTACATTTTACATTCATAAGTATCATGTACTATTTTGTTAAAAAAAAACAGCTGCAGGTGTATAAGCAAGCAGGGTGTTATCTTGTATTCACTTCATCCTTCTTTCTCTCCTCCACTCTTTCCTCCTTTTCTCCCCTTTTTCCCTTGTGCCCCATCTCTCTCTTTTTTGAGCTTCTTTTTTCCTTTTCATTTCAGTCTCCGTGTCCATAACAACTGAAATATTCCCAAAGAAGTTTATAATAAAGTTTCTTTTTAAAGCATTAGCTGTGATGCTCCGCTTGTGAAAGTAAATCTGTTGGGCAATTTCTTGGCACTCAGACAACAATTCTGAGCGCTACTCTGCCGGACAGGACATGGTTTAAAAAAAAAAAGACTTTCTCTGCATTTAAAACTATTAAAAATTAGGAGTGTCATTTAATTTCATGCCCTATTTGTGATCAAATCATGCAAACACTTTACATCCCACCCTCCAAGGAATGCATATCCAATCTTTGCACATAAACATGCAAGTACAGATGGTAAAAACAGTTTTACAAAGAAAAACATCAACACACATATGTGCACACTTTCAAAGCTGTATTCCCCTAACGTCCAGCTGTTGCATTTTTCAGTCGGGACTGTACACATTTTCTGCTGCGACATTTACAACATAAAACACCATGCAGTTCTCTGGCTTAACAAAAACTGCTTTCTGATCACTATAATTAATGTTTCTGTGTGTCTGGGAGAGTGCAGGCACACAGTGTCTGTGTCTCATTGTGGAATTGTGTAATTACTGTTATTGCCACAAGTTTTTCATTCCACCTGAAAAAAGGAAGTTGGAAGACAAAAATCCATCCGAGAACTGGGAGAAATGTGGGCATTTACCAAGGAGAGGGCAAAAGACAGATGGAAAAAAAATGCTAATTTATGTATGTTATACACTTTTTCACTTATTGGACTATTCTCTCTATATACTCTTGGACTATTAGCCGGCAGTGTCAATAGGATTTATGTTTTCTCATTGTGGCATTAAAACCATGGTAATATGTGTCAACAACTCAATTTTATTTTATTGTCTGCCGTTCTATGTTAAAGTTTGATGCACCTGTGCTCTTCTAAATGGACCATTTTCACCTCCACTGTAAGCACAGAACATTCAGCCTGCTTTATTTATTATTAAGGCCTTTATTACAGTACACTAAAAGGTTGTATTGTGTCCCTTCATTTATATTTTTAACAGAACTAAATACGTTTGGTGGTCTAGCACTTTAATTTACATATTTTGCCCATATGCAGGTTGGAATATCTCAGTACTTCCCTATGATGAAAGGAATCCTGCAGAATAAAAGTCGGATCACAATAAAATATTTAATACACGTATAAATGGTGTTGTGTTCTGTTTTATAGTTTTTCCTAGATTTGATTTAATTGTATATCTCCATGCTTATTATTTGAAGTACTTCATAGTACATTGAACTGTAAAAGCTGGGTAAGATACTTGCTAAACTTTTGCCCTAGAATCCGGCTGTATGGGCCATTTTTTACTTGCAGAGACCCTGTTTAGTGGTCTCTCCACAGCCCTGCTCTTACCAGCTTAAGCAAGCCAGCAACACGTTTCTTAGTTTGTTTGTTTTTTCCTCTGGGGTTGTGTAGTGGAAAATATAAGATTTGATAAATCACCTTCAGTGTGCCAGAACAGAGAAACCTGTGTCACCCAGAGTCTCATAAGCATAAGAAAAAAATGCCTAACATAAACCATAAGTTTACAGTCATACAATTATGGAAAGCAAAGTTCAACCCAGTCATGAGATGGTAGCAAGCTACATATTTTTCTATCACACAAATTACATGAAAACATGTTCACCTCAGGGACCCAGAACACTCTTCTAACTGAACTGTATGATGGCTAGTCATTGCAATTGTGTTTATACTTAAGTATAATTGTCTGTAAAGAAGAATATGACCTTCAGGCATCTGGTAATTGTCAGTGGTTGGACAAAGTCATTGTATTTTAAGTCACAATTAACTCTTAAGTCTTTCCAAGTCAAGTCCTAAACTTTTAATTTCAAGTCTTCAGCAAGTCATAAGACCAAATATGTAACATAATCAGAGTAAAAACATTTTTAAGTGATTTTAAAAGGTGTTTTGTTTTGCTCTTTTTTGCCAGAACCACCAGCAAGAACTGAAATTCAAAATGATTTGAAAATCTCTGCTGATGTTGCTTTTCACAGTTAACATCAACTGAAACAAACAAAACATCCAGTAAAATTAAAAAGTAATGAGAAAACCAATCCATAGTAAAAAATAACAGAATTTCTACATGAAATTAAAATATTTCCATATTTCCCAACTGCAACAGTACAAACCTGCTACAACAATATAAAACCAATAACATCAGATTATTAAAATAACTCAAATTATATAAAACCACTTTTGTGATCAAGTGTATTTAATTACACATGATTATGGTGCTGCTATATGCCAGCTTGGAGGCCTTAACTCATGGTTCAAGCTCAAAGCACAGAGATTTCTCATGTACACAGGAGGTTAGATGTTCTTGCGTCTCTACTTTAGTTTTCAGCCCACGTGTTTTCCTAACTTAAGTCTGGCTTTTTGATCACCTTGTACTTTGTGAAACAACATATAGATTTCTCAGTTGTGTTAGATCTAGGGATTATGAGAATTTACTATAAACTAGCTAAATATGAAATATAACTTTAATTTATTCAAGAAATATATAAGTGATATATCAGTAAAACACAGCAGATGCTAGGAATAAAAATGAGTTCAATCTAACCAGGTGGTGCATCTTTTAAATTTGCAGGTGGAAAAATAAATAAACATAAGTATTTTTAGCGTAATAGTGTCATTAAACCTAATATTAGAAATTAATTAAAATTAGAAATGTTCTGTAGGTGACCCACTTGCTTAACATGAATGGGAGGGGGTATATTAAAAGTTCTATTTTATTTTGTGTTGTATTATTGTCATTTAAGAAAAAAAAAATCACTTCTATTATGACTTCAAGGAAGACATCAGGGTTACTTTCTGTTTAACACATTTTCCCAACACAAGGCCCACACATTTATGGCATCTTTGGCATCCCATACCTAATGTCAACACACCTGCTGGCAGCACTTGCACTTTATCTAGGCTTGCAATTAAGAATCGGTCAGAAAAACTTGCTTCTGTCTGGATTTAAAAGCTCACTGAATGTCTTAACATTATGGAGCAGAGTTATGCTGCATAGTAGCCAAATGTTCCGAATTATTCCATCAGATGCTTAAAAAGCTATTCCATCATCATTGTCTGGGCTTTCCCATTTATTTAAAGGCAAAGAAACCGTAGTGTACGCAATATGCTGACTTTGAAGAAATTAATATAAAATTATGAAAACCGTCTCTCAATCATTAGTCAATTGGCAAATAAAAAATCTAGAAATCTTTAAGTTGAAATCATTGTTTCAATTTTATATGTTTTAAATGTTATATACTATAAAAAGGTTGTACTGTGGCCCAGAGTTTCATAATGTCATCTCTTTTATTTCCTGAATATGGCTAATATGATAATAAAGTTCACGTTGACCTTGATTCCTATCAGTGCTGTTAAATGATATTCTCTTTGTATGTTACTGCTGATACTGCTGCTCTTAAATTAAAATGAGACTTAGGTAATATATACAAATATGTAATAAATATTTTGATTAAATATGACTGTGATTTAGACACTAAATAAGAGGGAGGAAGGTTTAACCTAGAATAAATTAAGTGTCTGATATCTGAAACCTGATCTGATGATGCAGACATCTGAAATAGTGGACAAAACATGTAAAATACAGATAAAAATAAATAACTTAAGCACCAAAATAAAACACATGATCAACTGAATAAGGAACGATTTTTTGCAGTAGTTTTTCTACTTTTCACTTGCATTCAAACACCCTAAATTTTTTCTTATAAGGCAATACAGGGTCAAGGACGTGGTTTCCAGGTGGACCCAAATACAGACATAGAGGCCATTTCCTGTGAAATGGAAGCATGGTTGGGATCTGTGTATTGCACATTTAAAAAATTTAAAACCCTGGAAAAATAAACAGAAAGACAGAAACTTAGAGGGCTCAGTAGAAAACAGGGTGGCAACAGGAACATAGTTGGTAAAAAATCAACTTGCCAACAGATGCAGTAAACAACAGGATGTGTGGCAGCTATGCAACAGGAGAATCTGACAAAAAAAAACAAAGAAAGTAGAAGAGTGGGGTTACTGGGGTAAATGATTGTTGGGTGAGTGAGAGGTGAGCTGATCAGCTGATTAATGACATTTCTGAGGTGCTAAAACAGAAAGAAAATAAAAATTTATTACATTCAAATTATATAGGTGGAACGAATCACACTCTGCTACATAAATGTGGTTTTGTATCTATTTATTAGTAGAGATGTTAGTCCCTCAATTCGTCTTTTTGGCTTCTATTTCAACTTCCTGAATGACCTCACACAACAAAGTTTCTTATGCGCCCCAGATCTCATGTAAGCACAAGGTCATTGTAACCTTTTATGGAGCTTCTTTCATCTGCTTGCCTTCTCTTAACCAGATATTACTTCATAGCATGCCAGCCAGTATGTCCAAGTTAGAAAACTTTTTACATAAAAATTTTCCCACTCAAATCCTCTTGTTATTTTTTTCTCCCTTCTTTTCCCTTATGGTGGTTACATATGGATGCTAGGTGTGCTGTGCACATTGGGAGGGTATAACACAGAGTATGGGAGACTGGTGAACACACAAACTGCATCTGAGTTCATCAGTGAATTTTTGGAGACCTAAAATATATCCAAGAAGCAGGTAGTTTTACAGCTGGAAATCTCTATGCAGGATGTATCAGTCAGCTTGTCAGATAAAAGCCCAGCCATTACTTTCATCAGTGAGGATGAGGATGAGGAAGAAGAGACAAGTAGCAGGTAAAAGGGTGTAGGTTTATAACATCCTCAGATCTAGAGGAGTTCAGGGCTCATTAAGGCCCCACACCAATTATTGCTTCTGGGTTCCCTTCATACTCATTAGGCAACAATTTGACAGTCTGTTTACATTTGAGCAGTATTTTTCAGACAAGACTTATAAAAATGAAAAAGTGTTAGGGTTCAGAACATGGGAGTGATTGGGTCACAGCTTTGATTATATATGTTTGCGTATGTTTTATTAAATGTATCAAAATCTCAGCCCTGAGCATTGTATCAAAGTTAAAATGACTTTAATGTCGAAGCACCTATAGATTGAATGCACAAACCTAGGTTGTATGTAGAGGTGTGATTAAATCATTGCTTTGAAAATCACGGGGAGACTTTAAAGGTTTTTCACCCTAGTCTTGTGTCAAGCCCCAAGTCAAGGCATCCAAGTCCTAAGTTGAATCTACAGGATTCAATGTAAAGATTGATGACTTTCAATTAATTTATTATGATTTTATTTTTCAAACAAAGCAGCCATCACACTGGGAAAATAAGGAGCAGTCGCAGTCCTTCGTTTGGTTGTTCTTTTATCATGTCAAATAAACAAACAAACATAAATGGGAGTCCCACATGGCACGGAATAACATAAATCATTGTGTTAAAAAATTAAAGGTCTGCATGTCGCACAGAGGCCAAAACTCACTCAAGAAGCATGTTACAACATATTTAGGTTGTGATAAGTGTGACTAAAGAAAACTTTAGGATACGATATTGACTGCATCATTTCAAGTTTTCAAATGGTGGATAACAGACAGTCACTGGAACAGAGACATTACAGTGTCTTGTCTTCAAGTTATGTCTATTTTACAGGAGCATTATTGTAACAAAAATGCTTAAAGTGATTTTGTTCCCAAAATAAACAAAAGCCAAAAAAAAAGAAATCAAACTGCAGTTTATTGGTTTACAGAAAATGAAGATGCAATACATCTAAAAAAACACAACCCCACCAAGATCAGGAAACATTTTGTTAAACTTAATCACCAAATCAGTTGAACAAACTTTACGAAAATAACTCTTTAATTTTAAATCTCAGTTTGTGAGTCTATGACAGATCCACACAACAATAACATGATACATGTCATACCCTACTTTATTTGAATTAATAAAGCAAGCATCCATAAGCAATGACATATTAATAGATAATTAAAACACCCATAACATACCCAATGATTTTCTGAAAAAAAAAAAAAAAATTTCCACTACTACAATACATAAACAATAACTTTTAGTTAGCCTTTAAAAGCCACAACAATAAACTAGTGCAATTAGTGGACTGATGAGTCTGGAACTGGGGAAACATTATGGAGAAACAGAGTTCAGTGTAATCAAATTGAATGCACTGGACCATACCATGAGTCACTTGGGTATCAAAGGTCTGTGTAATTCTTCCCAACCAGTAATGACTGTAAATTACTACCAATGCAATGTTTAATTAGTTTGATGCAGTCATGGTCACACACCGATGATCCACAAAGCCTAGTGAGGTTGTCTTTTTATTCCTACAGTGAAAATGAGTTAGAAAAAAAGAGGTGAGGTACTGAGAAATACAGATTATGTGCACTTATTGATGAGTGGTTTTCTCTTTGTTTGAGAAATGTTCAAAAAATATAGTTCCATTGCCAACTTCAGTTAGTCAGTTTGTTCACCTCCATTCTTCTTCGCAAAAAAAAAAAACAACCAGCAGTGAGCTTTTACAGGCAACAAAAGCTAAGAAAACCTTGTCCTGACAAGGTCTTGCCCTGCTCACCAACCAATCCAGCAAAATGTCAGCATTATTGATCAATCACATTCTTTCTGTGTAAAAATTTTTAAAAAAGGATTCGTTTTATTGTTTTTCCATCCTATTCAGCAGACATTTTACATCAGCTGGTTCTGTTTCTATGTTTTATTCTATCTTACAAAAAAACATCTGAGCTGCAGAGGTCTTTCATACCCTGATATGGCAATGGGTAACAGCGCCAACTTGCTATACATTTGTCATCCTTATAATGGGAAAGTTGGTACAGATCTGTGTGTGCTGGCAGGAGCATACGAGACCAAAGCACACAATGGCCTTTCAGTTTATTGATCTGACCAAAGCTCCAAGCACTGCAAAATCCACGGAGACAATGTATAACCCACGCACAACACAACAACCTCCAGCAAATATGACAATATTCAACTTGACATTTAGATGTGGAGGGATCAATAGCTGGAACAAATAGAATCCGCTGTCTTTATGGTCTAAGGTGCACAGCTGTGTGTACACAAGTGTGAATGAGTGGGTTGGTGTTTTTATATTTTTAATGGATTTAGTAGCTGCTTTTCAACACCTAAAGGGGGATTTTACTTTTCATATTATGCCATAGCACACAATAAATGCCAATAAATATAAGTGGATTTATTTAAAGTTCTAAGATTTGATTGTGTATTATAGATAATGTACATGTGGCAAAACATGCATTGCTTAATCATCTTTGTCAAATGTAATACTATTAACCCTGCATGCAACAAACACATTCACTGTAGGCAACATTGTTTAAGAAATCCTTTTAAGATGCCAAAACATTGTCAGTTGCTGCCAATTCCTTTTTTATTAAAAAGACAATAATGCCAATATGCTCAGTTATGCAATGTTATACTTTGGCATAGTATACCATTTTAGAACCAAATCTAATATACTCCAATACACTAAACTAGACATTATAATTATTTTGGCAAAATATATAAAAACATATAAAGTTGGCTGTTTTTTAATATTATACCATATTAGTCTTTTTGCTTGTGTTGATAGAAAATGTAAGATATTCCAGAACATAAGCCTGAGGGTCTGTTAAAAATCCAATCAGGGAGAATTCAAGCTATGCCATCATTAACATGTACACTTCCTGCACAAGAGGTCACATGCAATTTTCGTACACACTGTATTAATGACTAGTGATGTGAAATCTCATAATATGTAATGAAATTGCTACCAGTGGGGACATAGAAAGAGGTCATAGTAGAGTCAGAGCCTAATGGTTGGTGTTTGAGTGAGTGAGCCATGAAAGGAATAACCAGCTGTATATGGTGGAGAGCAGCAGCTGTTATGGCCCTCAATTACACATCCGATCTGGTCTCCAGAGGTTGAAGCATATGCTAAAGTTTTCCGCCAGAAGAGCTGACCTTACGCTGCACTCGTGTTTTACAGTTTTATGCTGAGAGTATAGCTTGACGTTATGGAGGTAATTTAGTCACATTTTAACCATGTTCTTTTTTCTTCTTTTCTTCATAAACTTGAGTGTACAAATAATTTGATTCCAATTTTATGAAACCATCAAAGAGGGCTATAAAAATACTGAATGATAATTTTCTCAACTGTAAATCTCCTGCTGAATGACTATTTCATTAGTATTCAAATGTAACTCACTGCACAACCAATTGCCCTTCAGGAACATGTGAATAACACTAACTTGAGTCAACTGATCCTCTGAAATGTAATCTGCTTTAAAGTTGGCTTAGATTTATCTGACAAAACTGCCACATGCTTTTCTTGTTCCCATCAGTCTTGATATTTTATTGCCAGGTTTTTGTGATCATGTAACTACTGTCTTGCTTCTCAAATGATGGAAAATCTAACATCAAGTGACTTTTTTAGAAAACATGAGTGATATTTAGACCTGCATGTAGTTAGCAATATTAATAGCAGAAACGCAAAGATCTGATTTCTAAAAGCAGTAATCAGTTTTCTAGAAATATAAGGATTCATATTTGACTTTTGAAAGAAAAAAACACACTTACAATGCATGTTTATTGTTTTTATTCATTTTATAAAAAGAGGAGAATTACCTTATTTCTAACTTAGTTTTTGTTTTTTTCATATTAACATTACATTTAACCTCTTAAACCATGGACCTCTTTTTAAGAGGTCTGCTCGAAAATGACATGCCCAAAATTAATTCAATATATCTCAGGAACAACAAGGTTTATTTCAGTGGTTCTGGTATCACAATGAAAGTAACACTCCAGATAATATTCAGGTCTTAAAATCAATACGTAAGTTACTAGTTGAGAGTAAATTAATATAGAACAGCAGAAAATAAAAAAATGTTCTATCTGAAAAAAATGCACAAAATAATCTGAATACTCTTTTGAAAGTATTTAGTTGCAATCCAAAATACCTTGCAAACCTCAATACAGAATCTGGCTATTAGCTGTACCTAGTTCATGCCAAAAAAAGGAAAGCACAAAAGTGAACCTTTTAATTTAGCGATTTTGGCACATTTTGGCACCATATATGCCAATTGAAATTTCTCTGTTTTTTTTCTTTGGGTTCAAACTTCTGAATCTAATGGATGTTTCTAAGGACATGCTTTGTGCTGTCAAGAAGAACTAAAACATACTCAAAAGAAGACAAAAAAACGTCTTCTTAAAAGCCACTTTGTTGTTTGTAGCCAGTCATCCATACATAATAATAAGCTTTTGGGAAATGCAACCATCTCTTTTATTTCAGCCGTTAGACATATGCTGTACTTAGAGCAACTCTGTGGTTTGTATTGAAATACTCCATTCTTTTCATCTGTTTCTGTAGTCAACCATCCATGATCATCGTCCTATTTGTTCTTCTTTGTGGTCAACGCTCTGCCTTGCTTTTTACTTCTTTTCCATTTCTGATTTGATTATGCTTCATGTCCCTTCTAGTGCTGTCTCTTCTTTCCTTCTTTTAACAAATATATTCCCAATTTTAGTGTTCTATAAACTTTGAAGTTATTTGTCAGGGAAAGCATAGTAATAAAGAAAACACAAGGCAGACTTAATGTCAAATGCAATTTTTTTCTATAAACATCACTCTCTAATATATTAGAACATGACAAGATTTTAGCAATATTTCTGAGAAAAGCTCATATTAACTTTTTTTTTAAAGTAGGGTTTCAAAAGTCAAGCACGTGTAGCAGGACAACATCAAATGCAGTTCTAATTCCAACAATAGTAGTAAAATTACCATTCTTTATCTTTTCATAAAATGCGGAAATTATTGATCTGACTTTCCAACCGGCTTTGTTCCCTCCCCTATTAAAAATGCTGTTGTAAAACCTATCAGTAAGAAACCCAGCTTGGACTCCTCTCAGTCAAATAACTACAGCCCAATTCTACTTTACCTTTTACTTCAAAAACCTTTGTGGCCAAAAAAGTTGTGGCCAATCAACTAATTTCTTTTCTGGAACAACACAAAGTTTTTGATAAATACCAGTCTGATTTTCATTGACCCTCCGGTTATGTTATGGGTCAAACTGACCTGTTTTAAAGTTTGAAGACCTATGAAAAATAGTTAAAAGTATTTTTTCAGTATGAAACTTCTTCTGCTAGCCTTAATTCATGTAATCAACATATAATATGAAAATGGTTCATCTAACATAATTGCAACCAACCCCTGCATGTTTAAATCCCCTAGATTCTATTCGGGTCAATTTGACCCAGCAGTCAAACTAGAGGTAAATGGGTGTCAGAAATGTAATGTATTTCTTTCTTTGCAATGGTGAGACATATTTCACCCCAATCACACACACCCACACACACCCACACACACACACACACACACACACACACACACAGGTGCAGATGTTATGACTTTTGACGAGAACATTTATGTTCTCGTAAGAAAACTCCAACAATATTCAGTGGACACGCAACAGGGGAGGGGCGAAACATGTAAAGATTCTCTTCATGGGAGACCTACCAACACTACATTACAATCCGGAGGCTCTGGAAGTCATCATTGATCATGACAGTGAAATAGAGGAAGTGTCTGAAGACGAAGACTATCTTGAGCTAAATTCTGATTGTAATGATTCTGATTTTGAACCAGATGAGGGATTTGCTATTCCTATTCCACCAAGCACTTCATGTCAGAAAATGGTGAAATACAGTGGTTTTCATCCCCAAATATGCTTCAGGCAAAACTGCAGACAACATAATAAAGACAGTGCCAGGGCCCACTAGGATGGCAGTGAGTCGTGTGACTGACATCAAGTCAGCTTTTGAGCTGGTCATGCCAGATTCAATACAGAAAATCATTCTGGAAATGACTAATCTAGAGGAGAGACGGGTTTTGGGGAGAAAGGTGGGTTGATGGGAAAGAGACAAGCTGGCAGCTATTAAGACAGTGTGGGACCGGTGGGTAGAGCAACTTCCACTACTCCCATGCCCTGCTATCACTGTGGATGAAAGGCTGCTGGCATTCAGAGGTTGCTGCCCATTTAGGCAATACATGCCTTCCAAACCAGCTAATATGGGATAAAAATCTGGGCAGCATGTGATACGAACACCAGCTATGCACTGAACATAAAGGTTTACACTGGAAAGACGGTTGGAGGAGCCCCAGAGAAGAATCAGGGCACAATGTTGTGATTATTAATCTGCCAATATTATTTAATATTTAACTGTGAAGTTAAACCAAGTCTCATGTTATTGCTTACACAGAAGAAACCAGACTGAGTCAGAAGATCTAAAATTTTGCCTATGTAGCAGAGTTGACTGTTACTAGCACGGAGATCTTGGAGTTATTAATTTGACGAAAGTCTAAAATTGTGAACTCCTGTAATGTCACGAGTTATAATGTTCTCTTAAATATAATCAGTGACATCTGATGTTAGAACTCTGATGTTTTGAATCCTATTATGACCAGTGACAGCTGGTTTTAAGCTAATCACTTGGTGCATCAATAATGTGCAGTTGTGGTTTATTCATTCACATTTATGTACAGTACAAGCTGTTCATAGTAATGCCCACCCAGGGACCCCAATGTTGTGCTTATTAATCTGACAATATTATTTAATATTTAATATTAATATTTTAATATTTTATCAAATAATATTTCAGTCTGTTAAGGGTTGTCCTGTGAATACCAGCCCAGTAAGGCGATGGTATTAGGACAAAATAGAAAGGTGTGAGCCAACCCCCCTCACCATCCTCAACAACACCGTGTCGGCTGTGGACCACTTCAGGTTCTTAGGAACAACCATCTCTGAGGACCTGAGATGGTCTTCACACATAGACACTGTTCGGAAGAAGGCCCAGCAGAGACTGTACTTCCTGAGGCAACTTAAGAAAATACAAACCCTTTCCCCAGGAGCTGCTGGTATCTTCTACACTGCCATCATTCAGTCGCCCTGTCTTCATCCATTTTTCGGTGTGGTTCGGTCTCCAAAAACGGGACAGGTCAGACGCAACAAAACAATCAGGTCTGCAGAAGAATATCAGGGCGCCTTCCCCTCACCCAAATTATACAGGTCTAGGGTCAAAAAAAAGAGCTGCAAAAATCTCTGCAACCCCCAAACCCTGAAACATAAACTTTTGAGTTTCCCTTCAGGCCGCGCTTTCAGAGCGCTGTCACAAAAAAACCCGCCGCCACAGAGGGGCAGTTTTTCCCCCCCGGCTGTTTTTCTGTTGAACATTTAATTAAAAATACAAAAAAAACAGCAGACAGATGTTTTTCAAAAAAAGCACCCCCTTTTTTTAAAATATTTGATATTGTACTTGTAAAATGTTATTTGTGTGTCCAAAAACAAAAACGAAGAGCAAAGTTCCCGGGGTCAAATTCCTTGTTTTTATGTAAGAAATTGGAATAAAGCTGATTCTATTTTGATTCTGATTCTGAAATCTGCTTTTTGAAAAAGCATAAACTCTGCCACACATGGAAAGAATTTACCAATTTCTTAAAATACAAAAATTATTAACAAAAATAAGTCAACTCAAGTCAAAAAATATTTCAATCAACAAACTCTTTACTTGCTAAACAATCCAAATAAACTACCTAGCAGAATTAAAGAATAACGAAACTAATGGGCTTGTACAATAAAAAAAGTTTATTAAAAGATGATTGAAAATCATGCCAAAAAAGTGGCAACATTACCCCTGCATGTTTTTTATGTTTGAGAACCCAAAGGTTTTTCTTGAAAAATCTGGAAAAAGTTAATTATCTTGGGAAAAAACTTAGGCAATAATCAGCAAACGTTAGACGACCATTCACCGAGAGAAAGCCAAGCCAGTGTATCTTAATTCCCGTTTTTATGAATGAATACTGGGTACACAAACAGTTATTCACTCATACTTATCTTTGCATATGATCGGTGATCATACGAGACTCTTGGATCAAGTTTGAAGAGATTATGTCTTTTTGCCAGCAAAAGACCTCAGCGTGCTGTGTCCCTCCGTCCAGTTCCTCTCGGGAGCTGCTTGGAAGAGGTCGGCTTGTGGGAGAGGGGGTGCTCTTATTCAGACAGTGGCATCATGGGAAGTCTGCTGCTACCCCCCCTTTCCTCAGTTGCTTGAAGTCAGTTAAATGCACTTTATTTTGAAAATTCCAGAAGAATTTGTACCGGAGTTTTAATGCTGAAATCCATGGCTTAGGGTTCCAACACCAGCTATGCACTGAACATGTAGGTTTACACTGGAAAGACGGTTGGAGGAGCCCCAGAGAAGAATCAGGGCACAAGGGTCATGCTCGACATGGCACAGGGTCTCAGGGGGCACAACATAACCTGTGACAATTTTTTCACAAACTACAATTTGGGTCAGGAGAAAGCTCACCATGGTCAGAACTGTTCGAAAGAACAGGGCTGATATCGCAGCTGAGCGGCTTGTAATCAAGAACAGGGCCCCTCAATCTTCCATGTTTGCCTTCACAGACACCACAGCCCTGGTGTCTTACTACCCCAAAAAGGGAAAAAATGTTGTGCTCACGAGTACTCAGCACAAAAATGCTGAAATCAGCACAAGAGAGGACAAGACACCAAACAGGATCCTTGATTACAATGCCACCAACTTAGACAAAGTATCAAGGTCCTACAGCACCAAACGAATGCGCTGGCCTTTAGTCATCTTTTGTAACATGATAGATGTATCGGCCTACAATGCATTTGTCATCTGGACTGAGATCTTTCTTGACTGGAATATGTCAAAGCTGTACAAGAGGCGCATCTTTCTTGAGGAGATGGGGAAGGCGCTTGTGACACCGCACATTCAACGGAGGCAGGCCCTGCCAAGGCCCCAGCCGCTGCAGCCACAGTGAGGGAGATCCAGGAGAGGACTGCACCAAGTACACCCGTGTGGAGGTAAGAAGTCGATTGTGTGTATTGTCTGGGGTGTGAGCATTTTGGTTGTAAAAAGGTAAAATAGTGTGTTGTGTGTGTCTTATAGCAAAAAAGACACCATAGAAAAGTAATCATGGCCCTCTTGTTTTAGGTTTGCTTTCCCCAGGAAAAAGGAAAGAGGAAGTGGTCGAGGTCTGCGGGCCCATTGCGATGCAAGCCAAAATGCCCTTAAAAATTGCAAAAATTCATTTGCACAAAGCACGGTATGACATGTCCTCGTGTGCTGTGTGAGTACAGACACATAAACACAGGATCTTTTTGCGATTCTTTTGTATTCGTTTTTGTAATTTCGGGTTCACAGTGTTTTTATGTAAAAACAAATTGCAATGTTAGTGTTTTATTTTGGTCTTCAAAAGTAAAATAGTGGAAACTTTAAAAAAAAATTTTGAATATTTTTTTTTTTAAATGAAAAACGGAAAATTATCCTAATTGAACCGTGAGGGTAAGGGAAACCCTTTGGGGCCTAAATATGAAGAATGATTTTTTTGAGTTATAATGAAATTTCACCTGCTTTTAGGGTTTTTTTTTGGTTTCAGACATCTTTTGGATAATTAAACATGCACACCATTGCTGTTCCTGACAAAGAACATAACAGGAGGGTTAAAAGTATTCAAAAAATTGTCAAGTGTACCCCACAACCCACAGTCATGGGAATTTTTACGTTCTTATTTTGCGGGGTTTTATTTTTCCTTTGCCACTGCAAATCTCACCATCTAAATTAACAGACATTTGGTGGGGGATCTTTGAAAAAATTTTATAAGGGTCACACCTTTCAAACAGAGCACGGGATGTCCTTTAAATACAAAAAACCCTTTTCTAAAACATCATATGTGGGGTACCCCAAGGCTCTATTTTGGGGCTGCTTCCTTTTTGGGATACCTTCTTCAGGCTCTCTGAATTACTTGAGTGCCTAAAAGAAATGACATACTCAAGATCTAAGGGCAATATCTAATCATTGCCCTGGAGACCATGGTTCCTCTGATCAGGCAACAAATTAGACTTCTGAACGTCCTCAAGCCTAACCTTAGGAATTTAGGCATTGTTTTCAACCAATCAATGTCACTTGAAGGTCACTCAACACAACTTGTCTGACACTGTTTTTATAGTTTGAGAAATACTTCCAAACCAAGTAGGTTGGTGTCAAAACAGGAACTTGGGATGGTTATTCATGCTTTTGTTTCATTTCATCCAGCCTATTGTAACCTATTTTTTATCTTTATTAACAAAAAAAAACATGATGGTTATATGTTTTACCAAAACTCTGTAGCAAAACCGTTAATTGGAGCAAGCAGAAGACTTACATCACTCCTATATTAATGATAATATGTTCATTTTAAAATTTACTTTAAAATTCTGACTTTATACTTCAGGGCGGTGCATGGTCCAGCTCTTTCCTATATTACTCTGTTGTGAAAGTCACATACTTAGGTCCTCAAACCAAACTCTGCTAGTAGTCACAACAACCAGGTATAACATTGAGGGTTTTGCTCATTCCAGACTGTATTTTGTATTTTGAACAAGCTTCATTTGTTTTTGCATTGCCTTAAGAGGTTTGTATAGCGTAAGGTTTCTGTCAATGAAAACTGTATTCATATAATAAGTAATTTTGTAAATGTAATCAGTAGACCCACATAAATTTGAGAGATGTATTATTTCCTTTACAGTCAAAACACACATAATTAGGAAATCGGCATTTCATCTGCGAGAGTAAAAATGTATCCTATTGTCCTGATTTAGCAGCTGAAGACATATGTATTTCTATATGCTTTAACTTAAGATCTATTTAAATATTATTGTATATTTGTATTTGATTATCGGTATTAAGTTTTTCTGCCCTTTTATTGATGTTTTATTTTAGGTTACAAAAGTCTCCTGCTCTGTGTTTGTTAATGCTTTGTTATTTTTATCTGAAAGTTTCTATGTTAATTAAATGTAGTGTAAATAAATACAAGTTCAGTATAGAATTATTCACTTCAGGTTTAATCTGCCTATAACAGTGGTCACCAACCTTTTAAGCCAAAGATCCCCTAGCTCTGTCTGAGAAAAAAACAAGATCTATCAACTGTTATGTAAACAAAACAACAATAGTACTTCCAATGGGAGACCATTTGAGTATTTGAGAATACTATTCAGTGGATTGAAATAGAACTACTGTTTTATTTTAACATTTTTATAAAGGTTTAACAAGCTTCACCCATACCACATAATTGAACTTAGTGCAAACAAACAAATCACACAGACATACACAGTGCAAACAACAATTTCTGTGCAAAGTAATTTAAACTACAGAAAACAACAGTACTGTGGTGCCAGATTAGGGTCAACAAGACAATTGTCAGACATTGTATTAAGTGTGACAGGAAATCTCTGGATAAAAAGTACTTTTGTCCTTGATTGTGACATTTTAGGTTGGGAAATCGTGTCAGTGTCCCGTCTTTTAAGTGTGTTGCCCAAACATCCAGCTTCGCTTTGAATGCATTCACCGAACTAACCATGTGAAGAAGGTGTCTGTCTTTTCACTGAAGCTCCAGATTCAAGGCATCTAGTTTGACAGATCTGTTAAAAACCCCAGGTCCAAAGCCACACATTGTCAGACACTTCCTTGTACTCCTTGTTTCTTGTGGGCAAGGATGTCTGTATCTGAAGTGGCAAATCCACAAACCGCTGCAAAACGTTGTCTCGACCCAACCAGCGGACATTTGCGTGAAGACGCAGGTCCCCATACGTGTCGTGAAGTTCATCCACTAGCGCCTTGAATAAGCAGTGCTGAAGTGCTTTAGCGCGGATCGAGTTGACAAGTTTAACCACCAGTGTCATTAAATGAGAAAAGTCCATGTCCTTTCCAGCCAAGGACTGTTGGTGGATAACACAGCGATAATTTGCAAAGTCTGGAAAGTCCGGATCATTACGGCAGAATGCTACAAAGCCATTGTGCATGCCATATATGGACTGAGCCACATCATTCGTAATCACCACTACTTTATGAATTGAAAGGTTAGTCTCAGTGATATACTGTACTTTTTAAACTCCTTGTAAGCATCCTCACCTCTGGTTATCTTCTTTAAACGTCAAACTGTAAGGAAGTCCTCCTTTGCCGTAAAATCCTGGAAAGCCATCCTGACAAACACAACAAGCTGAGCGGTGTCTGTCATGTCCACAGATTAATCAAACTGCAGGGAAAAATATTGACAGCGCTTCTACCCTCGGTGTCACCGTCACAGGTCCCAGTCGCTCTGCAAGCAGGGCACTTTTAACATCGTCTTTGTTTATGAAGTCATTAAAAATAATCTTTGCTGTAGCAACCATAGCTTCTTTAAACAACTCATCGGCCATCTGTAAAGGGCTTCATGTGCTTAGCCAAGATGTGGCTCATGCAAAACAATGCTTCTGTCACAGCTTTGTGTTGAGTTGAAGGTTTTGCAAATAACACCTGCTGGGCTTTCAATGCTGAGATCAGTTTGCCAAAAATTTTTAGAGGAATGGTGCTCTTCGGTGGATAGCTGTCCTTAAATTTTAGGTGCTTAGTTTCGTGGTGCCGCTGCAGATTCCGTGGTTTAGAAAGCGCCTACGTTTGGCTCACACACACTTGTCCTTCACCATTGTAAAGATAAATTCTTCTTCTCCTCCCATCAAATGAATGAAAACTGTGTTCATAGCTCTATATTTTACAAAATTTGTTGAGACTTAAGCGAACTTCTGGGAAAAGCTTATAGATCTACCTGTCGATCCGACGGGTTGGTGACCACTGGCCTATATTTTAGATTTTGAACAAGATATGATCAAATGCAGTCCAGATTCCTCGGGAAAACAGATAGAAAGCCCCTTTTTTCTTATCAGTGTATGGCAAAAACCTACAGTTTTGTGTTTACAGGCATGAAAAACAAACAAATCAAAAATTGTGTTTTATAGAGCCTGTTAGCACAAGAATATAATATTGTTCATGTAGCTACAGTATAAATATTAAAGATTTGTAGCTATTAATAAGACGTTTTAGTGTCATTAGCCTGTTGCAGGTTATGTCTATATTTTTGTAAAGTGCTATAAAAACATTGTTTGTCACAATTTTTTTTATTGAACCTGGAATCCAAAATGCTAACTCAAAAATTATTTTTAAGTGGTGAGGATAACTTCATTGCAAATTCAGTCAGACAAGGTTATTTTGACTACGCTGGATAGCGCTTTGCAAGCCAGAAGTCCTCTAGATGAGAAATATTAACAATAATAGCAGACGATCTCCCAAGTAGCAAATAACCTTTTTAAAATTTTTAACAGTGGCATATAGTCCCACAATCAGTCCTGCTCACCAAGACAGTAAGACATAGAGAAATAAAGGGGCAAAGATGCCATTAAACATTCATGTCGCAGTAGTAGAACTTTTAATCAGATGGTATCATGACTAAAGTGTGTATGACAGCCAAATATGCGATTCAGTCTCTATTTTAACGTCACCTTAGGACATTAACAGTGGGATCTGGAGATTAAACAGTTAGTAGACTAAACTCTACCAACTGAGCCACAACAGCCCAAAACCGTAATTTGATAAAACCATGATAAACTAATAAAACTGTTAATATAGTGAAAACTTGGAGGGCACTGAGTGCATGAGAACTGCCTTGGTAAATGTGTAGGTTCATATGAAAGTTTCAGTTCATGGCAGAAACACAGGAAAGGAAAAGAGAAAAGGCAACTGACAAACACAAATTGGAAAACCCAAATTGAGATGACATGTTTACACACAAACATATCTCTATCCCCATTATTGGTTGCACCAGCACAGTTATCAGTGCTAACCTTTGTTGCTACACACACATACACAAACAAACAACCTTCAGTCCTGTAGCTAAACTGCTTATACACATTGTGCTTCCAGGTTCGTGAGCAAAGATAAGGCTTTAATGTCATCACACAACACACATACTAGCACCCCTTTTATTAAGATAAGACAATAATGTCATCTCTGCGTGATGATGAAGTTCAAGTGAAAAAACAGTGCTTGACCCCTTTTAAATGCAGTAAAAGGTGCTGGAAAGGAAGTGCTCTCTGTTCATGCAAGAGTGACACAGTATAGTGTGGATATGGGCTAATATAATGTTTGATTATCATGGCACATCCTAAAAATGGACAGGCATCCTCAGCAAACCCTAAACATTTTAGGGCACTACTGCCTAATATGCTTTGCTTTGTGGTGGTAAAGATGTGCTGAGTTCAGGCTTCACTGATAGCATTTATGTTAAAACAGCTGGACCACAGCTGGTGGAGTAGGTCACCCACTAAATATTTAATTGGCAGTTTAATCTCCAGGTTTCATCAAGGTGCCCTTGAAAGCCTTGTTATTTAAAGGACAATTTTACTGTGTGTTATGCCATGAATAAAATGTCCTTTAGGAAGACAATCAAAGCAGCATGAAATAGGGCAAAATTGCAGTGTTTTAAGTAGAGAGCCATTGATCACAGATTTCACAGATGTTTTAAAGCTTTCAGCTGCTGATTTTAATTTTAGTTGATTTTGATTTCTTTTAACAACTACACATAGCAATACAATATGTTCTTCTATTTTCTTGATTACCTGAAAGTTGAAAATAAATTTAAAATAAAGTCTTAAAAATAAACTGTTTATAGCAGAAAAAAAATATTTATAAACAGCCCAAAGTTACAATGTCATCTCTCTGCATCACTGAAAATCTGTAAATACAGTAAAATCCACCTGGATGTCAGCCAGGGGTATCTATAAATGAATCCAACCTAAAAGTAAGTATAGCACATCTTTAGAAGATAAGGTGACAAGTGTTTTTTATGCATCTGAAAATGCAATGTGCACCACCAGGTATATACATCAAAGGCTTTGCACTGGTCTAAATAAAGCGGTAGTGCACTATTGCGCAGAGCCATGAGACTCTCAAGTTACAGTGTAGCCAAAGTTCAATGAAATGATTGAACACCCCTTGTGATACATACCGAATTGGTCGGTACGCAAAAAAATTAAATATTTATGAAACTGTACATCCCTGGGCTAAAAGTAACCAGTCAAAATGTAAATAAAGGTCTTTAAAGTGTGACATCGAATTTTTATGATAAATCCAATTATATTTATTGGAAAGGAAACATTGATACAATATTTTCAATAGTAATTTCATTCCGCTAAAATGAACAGTTGTTGAGATACACTACTGGTTAAAAGTTTTAGATACTTTCTCACTTAATGGGTCTCTTTATTTTCATGACTATTGAAATTGTAGATTCTCACCAAAGGCAACAAAACTATGAATAAACACACATGGAATTATGTAGTATACAAAAGGTGTGAAATAACTCGAAACATTTTTATATTTTATATTCCTCAAAATAGTCCACATTTGCTTTGTTTACAGCTTTGCTATTTTGGCATTCTCTCCATGGGCTTCATAAGGTGATCACCTGAAATAGTTTTCCAAAGTTTTCTCATAACCCTGTCCTGTCTGACCATTTTTTAATAACCTTTGAGTTTAATTTAACCGAGTACTCCACACCTGAAAGAAAATTTATTATAGTAGATCATTATCAGACAATGCTGTAACAACCCTTTAAAAAACTGTTCCACTTTTTAATTTCCTCATTATCACAGAAAAACAAGGGGGGGCAATAATTAGTTTCTTCCCTTCACAAATTGATTATCTTGTTCAGAGTGTTTACTTCATCATTGCGGGGTGCATTAGAAAATGCACCCCCCCTTGAAAAGAAGGAAATTATTAGGAGGCTGCCCCCTGGTTTAATTCAGATCTGCGTACTTTAAAGCACAATGTTAGAAAATTGGAGCGTAAATGGCGCTCTACACACCAAAGGATTCCTACTTAATCTGGAACAATAGCCTAATGTTTAAAAAGACACTTCGCCAAGCTAAAACAGCTTATTTCTCATCCTTAAAGAGAGAACAAGAATAATCCTAGGTTTTTTTTAAACATTTTGCTAAAACACACGAGTCATAGCTCTGTTGAGCCATCCTTTTCCCTTAGTTTTCAGCAGTCATGAATTTATGGTTTTTCCAAAATAAAATTGATTCTATTAAGAAAAAAATTTTTGACATCCCCCGAAATGTTTTATTTCATCCTCAACAAGTGAGACAACATTGGAAGTAAATGTAGAACCTGTTTCGTGTTTGGACTTTTTGGGGGATCCTGTGGAGCTTCCTGAGTTATCAGAAATTTTAGCTTCATCTAAACCTTCAATTGTATGTTAGCCCCAATCCCAACCAAATTTTTTAAGGAAGTTTTCCCCTTGTTTTTCAGCCCCATTTTAGATATGATTAATTTTATTTTTAGTAAATGGGTATGTACCACAGGCTTTTTAAGGTAGCTGTAATTAAACCTTTGCTTAAGAACCTTCGCTTGATCGAGATGACTTAAAAAATTACAGACCGATATCCAATTTTCCATTTTTATCTAAAATTCTGAAAAAATAGTTGCTAATCAAATGTGTGAGCATTTACACAGCAATGACCTTTTTGAAGAGTTTCAGTCAGTTTTCAGAGCTCATCATAGCACTGAAACAGCTCTGCTGAAAGTCCCTAATGATATTCTTATTGCCTCAGATAATGGACTTGTGTCTGTACTGGTTTTGTTAGATCTCCATGCTGCATTTGATACAGTCGATCATAATATTCTCTTAGAAAGGCTGGAATATGCTGTAGGGACGGGGGGAACAGCGCTAGGCTGGTTTAAAATTTTATTTGTCTGACAGATTCCAGTTTGTTCATGTAAATGATAAATCATCTTTAAACTCCGGGGTTAATTGTGGAGTACCACAGGGTTTTTCAGTAATTGGGGCCAATTCTCTTTACTATATATATGCTTCCAATAGGTCAAATTTATCAGGCAGCATAGGATAAATTTCACTGTTACGCTGATGACACTCAGCTTTACTTATCCATAAATCCTGATGAGCCCAACCAGTTAGATAGACTAAAGCATGTCTTGAAGACAAAAAAAATTTGGATGATTTTTAAATTTTCTGCTTCTAAATTCAGACAAGACAGAAGTTGTCGTTTTTGGACCGGAGTTTTTAAAAAAAAACCCTGCTTAGTAAATCACTTAACCTGGATGGCAAAAATTTGCCTCCGATAAAAAATAAAAAACTTGGTTTTATTTTGACCAGGACATGTCATTTAAACCCATATTAAACAGGTTTGGGGGATTTCCCTTTTTTCATCTCCGGAACATTCCCAAAATTAAAAATCCTGTCCAGGTTGATGCTAAAAAACTAGTCCATGCATTTGTTACTTCAAGGCTGGACTATTGTAATTCTTTACTATCAGGATGTCCACAAAATGCATTTAAAAAGCCTTCAGCTGATTCAAAATGCTGCAGCAAGAGTTCTGATGAAAATTAAAAAAAGAGAGACATATTTCCCGTACTTTAGCTTCCCTTCTTTGGCTCCCTGTTAAATCCAGAATAGAATTCAAAAATTTCTCCTCCTCACATATAAAGCCCTTAATGATCTAGCTCCATCATACATCAGAGATCTGATTGTTCCCCTCGTTCCTAACAGAGCACTTCGTTCTCAGACTGCAGGGTTACTGGTGGTTCCTAGAGTCTCTAGAAGTAGAAAAGGAGGCAGATCCCTTTTTTTATCAGGTCCTCTCCTGTGGAACCCGCCCGTTTTAGTCCGTGAGGCGGACCCCTGTCTACTTTTTAAGGCTAGGTTTTAAAATTCCTTTTTGATAAAGCTTTATAGCTAGAGTGGCTTAGGTTATCCTGAGATATCTTCCTTATTTTACCTCCGTCTTTTTCTCCCCTTTTTGGAGGATAAAAGGGGGGTCAGGTTTAGCCTAAACTGGCTCAGTTATGGTTGAGGTGCAAAAACACCCCCCCATTTCTGCTACCTTGTGACCCCCCTTTCTCTTTTTCAATGGTTATGGTCAATCTGACAGAGAGAGGTATCCCAATCCTTGTGGTTTTTAGTATAACAATGGCCATCAGTGGGTCTAGATGGACAAACTGTCTACTTAAGGCTAGGTTAAAAATTACCTTTGATAAAAGCTTATAGTTAGAGTGGCTTAGGTTATCCGGGCTATCTCTGTAGTTATGCTGCTATAGGCTTAGGCTGCTGGAGGACAAATGACCATTTTCACCCTCTTCCCTACTTTTTCTCAAATACTCTCCAATTTTGCATTTTTTGCTGTTATTTCAGCTTTTAACTTTTGTTTCTCTTTTTTCTTTCCAGAAGCTACACCTGGCCTGACTCTGTGTCTACCTGTAACACTTTCTGGGGGGGGAATCCTCCAAGCTTCTGCTGGCAACAACTTAATGCTCACCCCCTACCGATGATCCACTTTGGCCCCGTCTTTCAGTGTTTAGCCCTTTCTCTCTCCTAGACATAGCTACTGACTGAGCTTTTACTGTAAAAATAAACTCTATGTGCTCTCTTCAGACTCTAAACTTGAAAACGGGTCAGAGTTATCTTTTTCTTTTCTAGGTGAAACGAATTTAAAAGGAGCTACATCCATTAAAATTTACCTTTTCCTTCCATAGAAAAGTACTCCTGGATCAGTGCTTCTTTTTTCTCTTGTGTCTCTGCTCTGTTCTCTCAAACCCCCAGTCGGGGGGTTGGCAGATGGGCCCCCTCACACTGAGCCTGGTTTGCTGGAGGTTTCTTCCGTTAAAAGGGGGTTTTCCTCTCCACTGTCGCTACATGCATGCTCAGTATGAGGGATTGCTGCAAAACAAGCCAGTGACTGTCCCACTGTCTCTACATGTTCATCCGGGGGGGGAATGCTGCAAGTCACTGACTGGATGCAACTGTGGGTTTCCTTTCCTTTAGAAAAAAATTTTTTTCAATTTGAATAAATAACAGAATCTGGCTGCACTGTTCAATGATTAAGATTAATTGGAATGTATGTACCTGACTTTTGTGAAGTGCCTTGAGACGACATGTGCTGTGAATTGGCGCTTTATAAATAAACTGAATTGAATTGAATTCAAAGAGTCTTGAAAGAACTTCCCAGAGGTTCATGGAGAGACGGCCAAAGGTTAATATTTCAGTCATCAAAGCAGAGTCAGAAGAAGAAAGTCAGCTGTCATCAGATGGCAGACCACAAGTTCTGGGTGCAGCTCCTTATACACTGCCTGGCCAAAAAAAAAAAGTCGCCACCTGGATTTAACTAAGGAAATAGGTACGAGCCTCCCATTGGATAATTAATGTATGGGCTATTATGTTTCAGCTGGCAACAAGTTATTTAACCCCAACTGGTGCAATGAGTTGCTTCTTATTTCATAAACAACCATTTTGAAAGACACATCCCGTGGTCGTAGAAAAGATGTCAGTCTGTTTCAGAAGGGTCAAATCATTGGCATGCATCAAGCAGAGAAAACATCTAAGGAGATTGCAGAAACTACCAAAATTGGGTTAAGACTGTCCGACACATTATTAAAAACTGGAAGGATAGTGGGGACCCATCGTCTTCGAGGAAGAAATGTGGCCGGAAAAAAATCCGAAATGATCGTGATCGGTGATCACTTAAATGTTTGGTGAAATCAAATCGAAGAAAAACAACAGTAGAACTCCGGGCTATGTTTAATAGTGAAAGAAAGAGCATTTCCACACGCACAATGCGAAGGGAACTCAAGGGATTGGAACTGAACAGCTGTGTAGCCTTAAGAAAACCACTATTCAGTGAGGCTAACCGGAAAAAAAAGCCTCAATTTGCTAAGGAGCATAAAGATAGGACTCTGGAGCAATGGAAGAAGGTCATATGGTCTGATGAGTCCACATTTACCCTGTTCCAGGGTGATGGGCACATCAGGGTAAGAAGAGAGGCAGGTGAAGTGATGCCATCATGCCTAGGGCCTTGCTGCAGTTGGTCAGGTCTGGGTTTATGTGTTCAAAGAATGAGGTCAGCTGACTACCTGAATATACTGAATGACCAGGTTATTCCATCAATGAGTTTTTTCTTCCCTGATGGCATGGGCATATTCCAAGATGACAATGCCAGAATTCATCGGGCTCGAATTGTGAAAGAGTGGTTCAGGGAGCATGAGACATCATTCTCACACATGGATTGGCCACCAAAGAGTCCAGACCTTAACCCCATTGAGAATAAATGCAAGATCTTGGTGAAAATTGAATGCAACACTGGGTGGAAATAAATCTTGTGACATTTCAGAAGCTTATCGAAACAATGCCACAGTGAATGCGTGCCGTAATAAGGCAGTCCAGGCCAGGCAGTGTATGTTGGAGGTGCTACTAAAGCTGCCGATGCCAAATGGCAGGGAAACAACTGGAAGCAAAGTTGAGCAGCATGAAGCAGTAGCAGCAGACACAATGGATGTTTCAAGATTTGAAGACAATGCCTGGTGTGCAATTTAAAAAAAAACGTTACATTAAAATCTGTAGAGAAACACTCATTTAAATATATTGTATGTGAGCATAATTTATCTTATTTTAATAATAACATTTTTTATTATTAACAATAACTTTATTATTAACAATAACTAGCATTATATCTAAATGTACTTGCGACAAGTACAGTGCTACTTAACTGATCTGCATGCAACAACCTTTTCTTTGGTAATCTTTTCACATTAGATGCACTGAACAGCGTGGCTGTAGCATTTGCTTTCAACATTCGCCTTCAGCTGTAAGATATCCCAACCTCTGACATAACTTCTCTTGGGAATTCAGACGTGTCTTCTTCAAAGCAGTTTGCCAAAAAGTAGTCAAATCAAAACTAGCTGTGCTTGGTCGAACCAGTCCATCTGTCCCTCGTCAGTTTTCCAGCTCTGATCCAGGCAGCTCCTATCCTCTTTGCTTCAGGAAAGTATCGCCGACTAACGGCAGCTGTTGCAGTATCGGTGCAACCACCAACAATGCACCATCTTTACCAGATTAACGTTGTTATTACACAACTTGGTTTATACCTAAACAGTTTACCATTGACGCTCACACAATGAATGACCAGAGAGTTCCCCTTTCACTTCACTTTCAGGCGACTTTGGACTTGCCAATTTTAACAACAAAATATGCCTATTTTGTGTCACAATTGTCTTTAATCATGTCTTTAACCCTACTATTATGTCAGTTACTGCCTAATTTCTTCAATATTAAGATGTTTTCTTTTAATTTCTGCATTTGTATGAAAAGAGTGTAACAGGCACTTTAACACAATCTCCAGTGCCCTATGGATGAAAGTTAATCATAATTTAGTCTTCAGTAATATTCGTCCTGTTCTCACTGATCTTGTCATTAGCCATTACAAAAATTAAAGCTTAGGTTAACATCACCACACCATTACAGAAGGATGTGTTTGGATGTGTAGTTTGGATGTTGGATGTACAGGATGTGTTTGTACTTCAGTAAACTTTGGACATCAAGGCAGTTTCATTTTCATTTGCATTCACCTGATTCTTCTGTTTAATTGACTTCCAACCTTATTACACTGACCTTGCCTCAATCTTCTAACTTTCCAGTAATGTATATTTTTCCCAAAAGTATTTCCTGATAAATAGTGTGTACGTGCATATTCTGCCTTTTGTTTTATTGAGGAACTCCTCCAATTCATTTACTCCTCCCCTTAAGTATACTACAATTATAGGGTCAACATTTGTTCCTTACACTTCATCACCACGGCAAAGACATTAAAGCAATGATAAAGGATCAGTTTGTGAATTAAACAGGATTAACAACTCAACTTTCTGCAACTGACCATGGTTATACCTATAAGTTCTATATTCTGAATCTATTCTGACAAAGCTAAGCCAGATTTGAGTGGTTAATGGGGAAAGAGTTTAGAGGAAAATTACTTTAGAGTGCTTAGTTACAAAACTGTTGATCTATACATGTTAATACACAAAAGGAAACAAGCATTAGCAACAATATACACCCACCAATCTGAAGTTATAGAAATTCGAGATAAAAGAGTTATTCTAAATTGCATGTAAAATTCTAATGACCAATAATGGTTATTGGCTAATAACCAATTATGAGTCATCCAGGCTGCAATGCTACATATAAGTAATTTAATTATGAGAAGACATATCTGCTGTAAAGCTGCATTTAAATAAACAGGCATACTGAGCTTTTTGAAAGCCAAATAAAAGTTATCATTATATTATATTATATTATATTATATTATATTATATTTTTATCTTTGCTTTGAGTGCTAATGACAGCTCATATATTCTCTCAATATTTCTCTCCCAAGCATATTTCATGCCCTTTGGGTGCAAAACGGATCAGCGGTAATTCATTTGAAATCGTTGAAAATTCATGCACAATGTGTTGATGAGAAAATACATATTCATCACTGGCAATGGAGCACACAGCGTCACAACATCTGATGTTAAGGCTCCACCAGCAGAGAAGGACTGCTAAGCCCAAGACTTCAGGGAAAATTATAGCAAATGAATTAAAGGGAATATATCATCCTCTTTTCCATGTCTATATATTTTATTGTAGGGTTAAACTGCCATTTCAGCTTATTTTAGTTTGTGGAATTCACCCACCGGGTACAATTATTATCAGTTTAAGTGGTAACAATAAAAAAATGCATCATTTGTATTACAGTTTAAAAACAAGACAGTTAGAGACCGCATGCCTCTGCCACCCAACACAGGGTCACTGATGCCATAAAAAAAAAAAGAAGAAAAATCTGGATCTGGATCTGGATCGTAATCTGGATCATTATCAAAAATGAATGGATTCTTCTTTGGGCTAAGACACACCTCTGGTAAATATGTTAATAAGAATTAATCTGTAGCTTTTTGTTGCTAACACACACACACACAAAATATTAACCTAACCAATATCGCCATATGGTTTACAGCATTACATTTATAATTCAGCATAGATCTTCTAATACTAGACCAATAAGGTAAATTTTAATAGATTTTTACCAAACCATGATCTTATTGATATTCATAATGAATACAAAGATTATAATTATGATACAAAATTTTTTTATTGTTATATTCCTATTTACCCACCTGCAGTCCTTTTCTCTGTTGACTGATCTACATAAATATCCATATGACCCAAGGTTAAGCACTGTTGTCGTCAGCAACTGTTCTGCTAGAATCAAGTAGCTATATAGAAACACTTAAATCTCACAAAATCTGTTATAGAACTAATAACGCTTTAAAATGTATATAATCAGACTTGCTGAAAATGTAATTAATTTCCCTATTAGCATTAGTGATGTGATGTTCACAAACAAACTGTTTTTTTTAACATATCTTTACTTTGAACGATAATACTCGAGTCTCAGTCAGTGAGAGGTGTTTTTTGTTTTTTACTACTTTGCTTGCTTATAATGCTCTTGACACACTGGATTCCCGACATTTTTTCAATTCAAGAGTTCTGATGAAAAAGAACAAGGTGTGCAGAGGGGCCACGGAGGGAGGGCAAGAAACATAACACAAAACAACCCGAAGTGGGCGGGCAGAGGAGGCCTCAGAAAGAGGACAAATACCAGAACACAAAACAAAGTTCAGGAGGACGGCCTTGAGGTTGTTCCTGGCAGCCAGAGTTCAGGAGGACGGCCGGGAAGCTGATGACAAAGGAGAAGGATCATTGGAGGGTGACAACAGTAGAGACGATCCTTGGAGGCCGGCGACGGCAGAGAAGGAGCCTTGAAGGCCGGTGCCAGCAGAGAAGGAGCCTTGGAAGCCAGTGACCACTTGAACCCGTGGAGGAGCTCGGGAGACTTGAACCCACAGAGTAGCTCAGGAGACTTGAACCTTGGAACTACGTAAGAGCTCGGGAGACTTGGAACCATGATGAAGCTTTAGTAAGGGCCGGGAGAATCTTTGAAGCCAGTTGAACCCTCAATGAGGCTTTGGTGAGCACTGCGGACGCCAGTTGAACCCTTCAAGATGCTCTGGAGAACAGCGTGGAAGCCAGTCGAACCCTCGATGAGGCTCTGGAGAATGGCTTGGAAACCAGTTGAATCCCAGATGAGGCTCCGGAGAATGGTATGGAAGCGAGTTGAACCCTTAAAGAGACTCAGGAAGACAGCGTGGAAGACAGTTCTAGCCTCGTTGAGACTCTAGAGAATGGTGCTAAATGGAGCCATGGGGAGCATCGAAGGTACCCACGGTGGAACCCAGATGATCTGTGGTGGGGTTGAAGTTGAGAATCTGGAGACAGAGGCGATTCATCCTCAAACCTCTCTGGATCAGGAGCAAGAAAAGATGGCGGTGATGGTGAAGATGATGGCTGGTCAGAAGAAGCTGCGACATTGCGCTGACCCTCAGTGGAAGAAGCTAAAGCGTCACGCTGACCATTAGGGAAAAGAGCTAAAGCGTTGCACTGCCCTCAGTGAAAAGACAAGAAGCTGAAGCGTCACGCTGACCCTTAGTGGCATGATCACAGGCTAAAGCGTTGCGCTGACCCTCAGTAGAAAGAGCTGAAGCTGAACCGTCACACTAACTCGTAGTGGCATTAGCAGGGGGTCAGGCGTCACGCATGGTGTTTTACAACAGCATCTGCAGTGAGCAGAGAAGCTTACAGGTGGTGTAGTAATAGGTGGAATAGAGTTGTCTGGACCACTAGAAGCTAGAGCAGAAATGTCGGCCAGATACTCTAAGGAAGGAGCAGAGGTGGCCAGCGAACTCATGGAGACAGTTGCTGCAGGCATGGAAAGCTCAGCAGCTGCTGCAGGTGTGGAAGGCTGGCGACAGTGGCATCTACAGTGCGAGGAAGAAGAAAGGGCAGGCTGGCGGGAATCGTCAGCCGGATCCGCAATGGCAGGTGCAGAGACATGAGATGGTGGAGGTGGAGCAGTTCTGGCCTGGTACTTTCCCCAACTGTGCCAGCATGAGCCTGGAGCTTCCAAACATTTCCTCCAGCAACAAGGAAGAAGGCGTGATCTCAATGTCTTCTCTCTAAAGAGTTGTGGCATCCTCCTCCTGCTGCTGGATCCACCGGAGTAACTCCACAGCACTTTCTGCTTGGTCCTTTCGTTGACTAGTTGCTTCTGCCATGTATCGCTGAGTGTCTGGCGAACCAACGTGCAGACCAATGAACAAAGGGAGCCAATCAGAGGGAAATCAGGAGCAGCTGATGGTGGGGGAAATGCAGGCAACTGAGGAGGGAGGCTAATTAACATATGAACAGGGAATCCAGGGGAATTACAAAAGATCTAAGTGAACAGAAATTAGTAAACAGTGGAACTAACTAAATAACATAAACAAGGAGGAACAGATCTAGAAGGAAATACAAACTAAAACATCCAACACAAGATCCCAAGAAAGTAATCTAAACACAAGAATGAATGATCATTCTATCAAAGCAGAGTTGACAAAACAGATAAAGAACTCAGACTCATAACCCTAACAAAGACAGATTGTGACATTAATTATAATCAGCACAGATGGATGGACTGACCTCTTCAATTAGGATATATAGGGTGAAATTCACAAATCAGTTATTAAGAATATGCTTTAGCCTTTTTTAATTGTCCTGGTTTAGGATATGAACATGTTTAACTATATTAAATATTTAAGGCTTATTTTTTGCATGGCCCTTCTGTTTTATTTTTGCATTGTTTTATGTAGGGGAATTTTAAATGTGATAGAAACCTGATAGTAACAATGGTAGGGATTCTCATTTACCTAAATTCAGTGAATTATTGGTCAGCCATTATTGATACCACTGCATGTTTTCGTAAGACAATGCTCCTTGGCTAACTCCACTTTCGTCTTCTGTGTGAAAACTGGATAGAAAGGGGATCTGTGTGCACTGACAAGGAACCTCACTGCCAGTGGCTCATATGCACTAGACTGAGAAAAGGAAAATGTTAAATAATCCAGAAAATTGAATGAGCATGTTTGGTCTACAAATGTATCAGACACTATGTGGTGAAAGGCTTGGAAATACACGGCGGAGGCTATTTATAGTGGATAATTCTTTCCATTGTAAATTATTTATATATTTAATATCGAGATATCATAGAAACGCACCACTAATAAAACAGGAAGTGAGTTACTGAAGTACTTTGCAGAAATCTGAGAGCCTATCAGACTGATAATCCTTGTTGCAGTACCCAAGGGATCAATACTTTGTAATGCATGCTATAAAGTATCAGCAAGGAGGTCACTGCATTGAGTCAAACACAATAAAAGGCCAGCATTGAAAAATTGCTGACAGATCCAATAAGAGAAATAAATCTATATTTTTGTAGTATAAACACAAGCACTATGTATGACAGTAAAACAGGTAATACTAATACAATTCTTTCCTTAAAGACTGTTGTGGGAGTTTTGTGTTATGGAGGTCTAGGATAGATACATTAGTCAGAACTGAGTAGAGGATGAAAAAAATAAATTATAGAGATGTCCTTAAATATCTGTCTGAACAATTAGGACTAGGTCCCCTTTCCGCTCCATAGCAACTAAAAGTGTGGCCGAAATTCTACACCAGAGTGGTTTCAGGCCAAATCTCTGGCCTTTAACGCAAAAGAGCATCTGTGCATTTACCTGAAGATGGTAGGTCGCAGATGCTACCTATTGTATAAAGCTTGAGAGGATTCACATAATGTAATAGGGATAAATTCTCCATTGCTGATGAAGACACATTTAAAGGATATTAAGCTTCCAAACTGCTGCTTGAAAATGAACTCCAAAAAACTAACAAGAGAGTCTGCACACTTCTAAATAAATTAATCTGGTTTATTCAGTTTACATATCCACTCCAGTCTGTTGACCAGGTGAACACCAAGGTATTTATGCTCCTCCACCAACTCCACTGCTTCCCACTAATGGAAATACTGTTTAAACTATTCAATAATCTAATCATCTCCTTTGGTTTATTCACATTTAAGATGAGATGGTTATTGCTACACCATGCCACAAAGCAGTCCACCAGCTCCCTGTACTCAGCCTTTTGTCCATCTCTGATCCACCCCACTACTGCAGAGTCATCCAAGTATTTCTGCAGATGACAAGAGTCTGTCTTATACTGGAAGCCTGACACGTACATAGTGAAAAGAAATGGTGAGAGCACAATCCCCTGTGGTGCTCGTGTGCTGCCGACTACCTCATACTTAATGACATGCCCTAAAACTGTTTCCTTTAAGATCTCTTTAAATGTGACATCAATGAGGTATTGCCATGTATACCTACAACTGCCAAGGGTCTCTTTTCTTAGCTACCACTTAAATAATGCCAGATCTTGCACTCTCAGCCATCATGTTAAAGGCATTGTTACTGCTATGACAAGTTAGCAACAACAGCAAACAACCTTCTCGAAAGAATGAACAAAAGATTAATTAAATAAACATAAACATAGAGTTTTGAATTAATAAAAAATATACCTTGTATCAGCTGGATAAAAAAAACCAAAGACAATGAAAGAATAAGTATTAAGTGGATTGAGGAGAAATAGGTTGTTGTTCATGGAGGCTAATGAGGAGAGTGAGACCATTGATCATGATGTTTGGCAACAGTCTTAACAACATAATGGAGAAAATGTTCAGCAGAGCTACAACCAGAAGCTGAGCTGTGATCTTCAGGAAGCACAGATCCTCTGTTTGAGCTGATGCCTGTATGGCAAATGATATTTGCCTGGAAAGTTGCAAAGTTTCCATAACCACAGGCTAAAAATTAACCCCCATTGGCAGTTGTATGGGGTACTTGGTTACTGTTTAGTTTAAGTTTTTAGCATATAGAGCCTGGAGCAACACACCACTGGGATACAGTTCAGTCTTTAATGGTATACTGTATTAGAAATTTAGTAAATAATTGTACATTTCTCCTTATTGGTATAATAATGTCTTTGTTTATTATTTTGGCTGGTAGTGTAGAAGATATCACAGTTTTACAGAATGTAATAAACAAAAAACATAACACAAATGTGATGTGTTCAAGTTCAGACTCAAAAAGATCTATCTCACTAGCTAAATTTACATGGACATAAAAAATTGGAATAAACAGCTGATCGGACTAAAAATGTGTCAATATATGTATCCTGATAGGATTGACAATCCAATCGAATGTAAACGCTTGACCGGATCAAGTTACTTTGAATGAGGCAAACTGACCTGAGTGTGCATGTGCACCCTGCGTCAAGGTGACGTATTTCCACCTTGAGTGGCTAGTCGCTCTGGCTAGATGCTAACAGAATATTCCGATCGACAAGTTTACATGACACATTTTAAGTCCAATCGGCCATTTAATTCCGATTACTTATGTTCATATAAACGGTACCATCCAATTATTGTTTGTTTTTTAATGTGAATACATTTTAAGCCAATCATGAAATTTTGTACATGCTAGTGTTATGCTGACAGATTATAATTGAATTAATTTATGTTTGCAGCTCACAACAAAACATTCATATCTGAATTTACAGCAACAAAATAAACTTGTCAAAAAAAAGTCTTCTAAAATCACTTAATTGCAAAGTATTAAACATTTGTAGTCAGTAAAAGCCCTCTAATTTCATTCTTCTCTGTTTGCTGTGCTCAGATACTGTGTATTGTTTTTTTGGACATATTCTAAAGTTGCTCAGCTTTAAATGTTTTTTGTGTTATTGCTGTTAAAAAACCAAAAATGCGGATGGAAAAATATTACCCACTACGCAACATTTTAAACCAAAGTAAATGTATATTTTCTGCAAATAAGGTTGATGTTTGGCGTTACCTAAATCCTGACTTTAACCAAGCCCATCATTGCCTGTCAAAACCTTTCCTTATATAAATTAAGACATATGTGCTTTTATTCCATTGAAATTGATATTACAAGAAGCACCTTACTTTTTTCTTTGAGGAGAAATATTTTGGCTATTTTGCATGTAGCCAGTCAATTATTGTGTATCTGCTTGGCGTTTCTGCTGCATTTGAAGATGACAGTATTACATTTATGTGTCTGATACTCTGGCATTGTTATCGTGACTTCCAGAAATAGAAATAGATTTTTTTCTGGCATCAACAAGAATTCTGTAGCAGAAACGTAACAACTTAGAAACATCTTGCAAGCCTAACATGTGCTGCTACAAAAGTTATGGAACAAAAAAAAAATTTCTGCATTGTTTCAGCAATAATGGTTCATAATCTTATTCTTCATGGCCCAATTACTCTGCACTGATGTAGATTCCCTAACTATATCAGGCTGGAGGAGTTGGAGCTAATTTCTTAACTCACCTATTCATTATTAGACCACTTGAGGGCACTCAAAGAATGTGCATGGACAACAGAACTGATGGCCCAAGATGGTAATAGATTATTCAGTTTGGTTAAAAAAAAGTTGATGTTGTAGGATGAAATGCACCTGTTCATGTAAAGTTTTTGAACTTGGATGGACATTGCAGATGGTCATGCCATCTTAACATTACAACAGCCTGAAATGAATCACAACAATATCATGGATCTAATACTTTACAGCAATAGATGAGATTTTTAAAGTTTTGAACTTCACAAATATGAATCTAAATGACACAGGACAAAGCGGCACACCAAAAAAGGAAGTGAAACCATGACACCATGGCAAAGACACATTCTCTTCTGAGCACACTACAAATTTTAAAAGTTTCAACTCAACTGTCATATACGTGAAAGAACAAAATTATTTTCACTTTATTTCTTAACATTTGGACCAAAGTAAAAATTATTTTTTAGCAAATTTACAGGGCAAGTTAAGCAACCAAAGGCTTTAGCAATTCAGGATAGAGTGATCAAATAAATATGTCAATCAATCATATTTTATTTGTACAGCACTTTTCAACAGTGACTATTGGGCCAAAGTTAGTTCCATCAGTGCAAGAATAAAAATACAAATGGGAATAGAAACAAATTAAAACCAAGAATTTTACAACATTAGTAAAATCTTGCAAAATAAACAAATATATATATATATACACACACACACACACACACATATATTTATATAATATATACATATATATATATATATATTTTATATATATATATATATATATATATATATTTTATATATTATATATATACATATATATATATATATATATATATATTATATATATATATATATATATATTTTATATAATATATACATATATATATATATATATATATATATATATATATATTTTATATATATATTATATATATATATATATATAATATATATATATATATGTTTATATATGTTTTCTCCCAAAATGCTCAGGTAAATGTTAAGGATATTCATAAAAAGAACACAAATAGGTTTAATTGCCTCTTTTGGTAGACTTAGTAGAGTTTGTTTATAGTATGCTTTGATAAATAAACCAAAAAGCAAACCCACTTTACAGTTAGAGAAGACTAATTTCAGGAATTTCCACCACACACTTCATAAATGTGTTCTATCCTTTGATCCCTCAAATAATCTGTTTCTCCCTTTTTGCCAAATCATTTGGATTAGCTTTAAGTTCTCATCTACCATCATGGCCTAATGCATCTGCAGGGGAGGTGATTCCTGAGAAAAATGACCGTACGAAAAAGTGATGTAGAGAAAAACAAGGTCCCATTCATCTCTGTGCATCTCTACATTTCTCTGTCTGTCTTTTAAGCTTTGAGTCTGTTGCTCTCATCATTTCTACCTGCAGGAAGAAAGAAGCAGACCTCTGTGATCATCACTCTCACACACTACTCTTTTCCAATCTTCATACGCTAATTCCAAAAACTCTCCAAATAATGTTTTACTTAGTTCAATAAATTACTGTTTTGTCAACATGTTCAAAGAAAAGTGGAGACCTCTTTAAAAGAGAGACAAGAGAACAACTAAAGACCTTATTGTGTAAACTGATGAACAATGACAAGAATGCCTTTAATCAGAGCCTTATTTCTGGTTATAAAGTTACCTTTGCTGTTTAATGGTTCCGAACTTTATTCACTACCTAACTTAGCTGCTGAGAATTACCTTTAAATATAGCCTACGTACGTTATCAGTAACACACAAATAACGTTGCTTATGCTTTTTTACTGAACAGTGCACGAACAACATTCCAATATCTCCTAACTGATATACACTGCAGCCTACCAGGTCGAAAGTCATTGATCGCCATCAAAGTCCTGTTCTTCAGTGTCCAAATTGAACAGCTTCAGGATCTCGTCACTCACTCCAGCCTCTTCGTTGACGCTCTCACTTGAGAGCACCCGGTCCCCTTAATCACGCAGCAGTCCAGCCTTTCGAAACCCGTTGGTGATTTTCAGTGTTGATGAGGTTGAATTTAAGTGTCTGATTTACAATACCGGTAACTGAATTGTGAAAGTGCTCTTGATTTATTGCACAAGTTCATTGGACCGCTGTGAACTACTCATCAATTTGATTGGTCCACTGTTACCAGGCAAAATGTTTTTGGCGGCACGAAAAAAAACATGCATTAGCCGCACCGTTGTATAGGCCGCAGTGTTCAAAGTGTGGGAAAAAAGTAGCGGCTTATAGTCCGAAATGTACGGTATATTTAACACTACAGACTTGGAACACCCCACAAGAGCTGCAGCTTTGGAGACGCTCTGACTCAATTGTCCACACATCACAGTTTAGCCAGTGTCAAACTCACTCAAATTGTTACGCTTGATAATTTCCCCTTTTTTCTAACACATCTAATTTGAGGACAAATTCACCTGCGGCCTAATATATCCCACTAACAGGTATGATGAAGAGATAAGTGTCATTGTGTCATAAGTGTCTCTGAAAGATTGTGTATATTTTTCTGTGCGCCTGTATGTGCGTTTGGATCTCTTGTTGTTTTTCCCTGTCCAATCTCTGGTAGAAATAGTTATATAACTTAGTACTAATAAGCAAAACATTCAAGGCAACAGATATGTCTTTAATTGCACTCAAAGTTAAAACTGACACATAAACATGTTTATATTTAAATTTTTTCATAAAACATTATATCCTATTAATGTTTTAAACAGACTTCAATACTGTTTAAGCAGACTTGAAAGATTCCCCGAGGATGTCCCAGACCTTTAGACTTAATATCAAAGACCCACTACAGAGCAGGAAAAAAAAAAATCACAGCTTCAGATTTGATTCCATGATGTCAATGTGTAAACACTCATACACACATACACTGATGTGAACACACTCCCATACACACAGTAACACCCCATCTTTCACCCCTCCCTGTCACGCCTCCAACCAAATTAGATTGCGATTGCTCTTTCCGAGGTCACTTTTAATTAAACCGAGATGAAAACATGACACATGGGATTAAGCCCCATCCTACCACTACAAATTATGAATTCATAACTAATGCCACAGCCTATTGCTTTAAACCATGACCTCTATATCATTAATGTATAAGAGCAAAGGAACTCCTCTAATTGTCTTCTGCAGAGATAAAGAGTATATGTATATGTATATATATATATATATATATATATATATACTAAAAATCTGCATTCTGTTCACACTTATACCCTCCTATCTCCCATCATGCTCTCGGTGGCGATTGCTCTAAGACTTGCTCTTTGATTGCTCTGATTGCTCTTTTAGGGGATTTTAGGGGAAGCTCAGCTTCCCCTAAAATGTCAAAATAAGTGATCAAATATATACTGTTGTGTGTACATGTCAGTGACTAATGTGCGCTACAACACGCTCAACTTTGGTTCAGAATCAGCTTCTTATCACTGGTAACAACGCGGCTTTCTTCTCACTCATTCCCGCAGCTTCATAGTGCTTTAAACAGTGAGTTCAATAGCGAAGCAAAAATGCTGGGCTTTGTCCCGCCTATCGGACGCTCAGCGTCTCTGGGGCTCTATAGGGCAGCCTCGGCTGCAGCGAAACGAGACGAGTCATTGGATAAATGCTGGGCTTTGTCCCACCCATCGGACACTCAGGGTCTCTGGGGGTCTATGGGGCAGTGGGATGGCCTCAGCTGGCCCGGACACTCAGCTTCTCAATGATAATCGGATGATCAGTCTGAGGCTGAATCCCTTTTTGATTGACAGCGAAATGAGAGAATCAGCGATCTTGAAATTGAGCTTCCCCTCCTTGAAAGACCAGCATCCGCCACTGATATATATATATATATATAGAGAGAGAGAGAGAGAGAGAAGAGAGAGAGAGAGGGGAGAGAGAGAGAGAGAGAGAGAGAGAGAGAGAGAGAGAGAGGAGAGAGAGAGGAGAGAGAGAGAGAGAGAGAGAGATGCAAATGCAAATTTCGTTAATGCAAATTTCTAATCAGCCATTCACAAGGCAGCAAATCAATGCATTTAGTCATGTAAACATGGTCAAGACGATCTGCTGCAGTTCAAACCGAGCATCAGAATGGGGAGGAAATGTAATTTAAGTGACTTTGAATGTAGCATGATTGTTGGTGCTGGTCTGAGTATTTCAAAAACTGCTGACCTCATGGGATTTTCACGCACTACAATCTCTAGGGTTTACAGAGAATGGTCCGAAAAAGAAAAAACATCCAGTGAGCGGCAGTTCTGTGGGCGCAAATGCCTTGTTGATGCCAGAGGTCAGAGGAGAATGTCCGGACTGGTTCGAGCTGATAGAAAGGCAACAGTAACTCAAAACCACTCGTTACAACCAAGGCATGCAGAAGAGCATCTCTGAACGCACAACATGTCGAACCTTGAGGCGGATGGGCTACAGCAGCAGAAGACCACACCGGGTGCCACTCCTGTCAGCTAAGAAAGGGAAACTGAGGCTACAATTGGCACAGGCTCACCAAAATTGGACAATAGAAGATTGGAAAAACGTTGCCTGGTCTGATGAGTCTCGATTTCTGCTGCGACCATCCTGCCGTGTATCAACGGTTCAGGCTGGGGGTGGTGTAATGGTGTGGGTGATATTTTCTTGGCACACTTTGGGCCCCTTGTACCTAATGAGCATCGTGTCAACGCCACAGCCTACCTGAGTATTGTTGCTGACCATGTCCATCCCTTTATGACCACAGTGTACCCATCTTCTGATGGTTACTTCCAGCAGGATTACGCGCCATTTCATAAAGCACGAATCATCTCAGACTGGTTTCTTGAACATGACAATGAGTTCACTGTACTCAAATGGCCTCCACAGTCACCAGATCTCAATCCAATAGAGCACCTTTGGGATGTGGTGGAACGGGAGATTCGCATCATGGATGTGCAAATCTGCAGCCTCTGTGTGATGCTATCATGTCAATATGGACCAAACTCTCTGAGGAATGTTTCCAGTACCTTGTTGAAGGCAAGAGGGGGTCCAACCCAATACTAGCAAGGTTTACCTAAGTACCTAAGTGGCCGGTGAGTATATATATTTATATATCGATCGACTGATTGATAGAGATATAGATATTGATATAGATACATCTATATCTATATCTATAGATATAGATATTGATATAGATATCTATATCTATAGATATAGATATAGATATATATCTATATACATATATACACATTTTACATCAAACTCTCTATACTTCATCTTTATTATTATATAAATTGTGCAGTGGAGTCAATAAAACATACTATTAATTATGTAACCTGTTTGATAAGATTTGGTCAAAAATACATTTTCTTTCTATTCTAGTCCAATTGCACCCACCTGTGCAACTCTCCCATTTTCCCATCAAAACATACAGTCATATAATGCATTTGAGAAAGACCAAATTGGCAACAGGACATCGTCAGGCATATTGTGGATCTAATAATTAAACACTGGAACCAGGGAGACTGCAACAGCGATTACAACAGATGACCCGACAATGAAGGGAAAGACAACAGGAACTTAAATACTCTGAGGTGAAAAGAACTACATGAGAAACAGGCGAGCACAATCAATATGAATACAAACAGGTGTGGATCATGAAACATATGGATCCTATAATCTATAATCTTTCATTACATTTCATTACAGATGTTTAAAAAATGCCTGCTTGAAATACTATTCACACACAGTGGAAGGTTTCAGTTGATGTTAATGGTGTTATCCACTTACTTAATGAAACATAAAAAGCAGAACAGGCAAAAGAAGCATCCTTCCTTACCTCAGTGATGAAAGCCTTGGCAGTAGCCGGGCTCATGAACAGCACTGCTCTCCGTAGCGTATCCCTGTATCGATGCAGTTCTTCCACACGCATTGTTCTGAAAAGACCTGTGATCATCATGTTGACGTTAGATTCCACCTTTTGAAGGGACACATCCATTCCTTGCTGAGAGGTACGGTCCAGAAAATCCTCAATACCACGGATATCTGGACAGAGAGGAACAGATATACATGAGTGGCTAAAGATAGGGCCTTTAGTGCGACACTGAAAATTCTTCACAGGGTCTGCAAACAGAAAAACATAAAACACAAGACAAAAGATTTTGAAATTAAACAGACTGCAGATACAAATATGAAGGCCATCACTAATAACTCTATATCATTTTCTCTGTTGAAGCTAATGTGAAGTCTCTCTACATGAGTAAGTTCAGCAAATATTCTGATTCATCTGATGTCTGTTGCTGCTATTCCTTGCTCTCACAGCATACGTGTAAATCAAATGTCATTCATCATGCTAATCTGATCAACGGCTTTGTTGTTCACATTGTGCATTCATCAGAGCTAAATATATTTCTGTCTTGGTTTTAGAATGCAGAAAAGGTACCCTTTCCGTACATACACCTCTCTTTGTCCGGTGCATTAGTAATTTAGTTAAAAAAAAATAAATCTGGTAATTATCAGACATAAATCAACATTTGTTTTGACGTAAGCCTAGGAGTTTATTGTTTAGTAATAGCTGGACTCCATGCAATTTCTGAAATCACTGAGGTCTTGTACGTGTCTGTTTGAGCTCGACATTCCAAAACAGGTAAGCCTCAGTCAGACTAAGTAGTTAGCATCTGTGAGCATGAAATTTTAAGTCTTGCCACAGATTTTCAACTGTATAATAAAACCATTGAGCGGGCTTTTAAATTAACTATTCCATTCTGGTTTCGGTTGGTCTCGTCCTGTTGGATGGTGAAATTTCACCCCGGTCTCAAATCTTCTGCAGTTTCTAACAAGTTTTCTTCCAGCATTAACCTATCTTTAGCTATATTAATTTTTGGATCAAGTCTTACAAGCTTAGCTGTCCCTGCTTAAGAAAAGGATCCATAGAACCATGCTCTCACTACCGTGTTTCATTGTGAGGATAGTGTTTTTAGAGACTGTGCAATTTTAATGTTTTTCAACAACAGATTTCTTAAGTCAGGTTTATGGAAAGACCATGCTTGTTGAGTGTACTACTAGTAGCTGAGCTGTGGATATTTATACCCTAACCCTGTTTAAAACTTCTCCACAACTTTATCCAAAACATGTTTGATGTGTTCCTTAGTTCTCATGATTCTGTTTACTAGTGTTATCTAACAAACCTCTGAAGCCTTCACAGAACAGCTGTATTTAGTGTGAGATTAAATAATATACAGCTTGTCTATTTAACCACTAGGTTTTGTTTTTTCAACTAAAATCCAGATATACTACATTGAAGTCTGTGGTTGTAATGTGACAAGATGTGAAAAAGTTCAAGGGTATTAATAGTTTTGCGAGGCAATGTAGTTGCCAGACTGTATAATATCATGCAGATATAGAAACATATAAAAGCAATTTTATGTCATTAATGAATGGAAAGACAACGATTGCATTAACCATTTTGTTATTGGATTAAAACCATGAAAAGAGGGGAGGAGTATAAGGGGAAAAGAGACAGTGTTGAAGCTGGGGGAAAAAAAGACAATCAGATCTTTATCGCAGCAGCAACCACACCGCCAGACTTTTTCAGAACATTTAGAACACTGCTTGATAGTTGCCGTATGTCATATTTGATTAGGATAGTGTAAGTAATTCAGTTGAAAGCTCAAAGATTTATTTGTTTATTTCACGACAAATGTTGTCAGTATTGTCAAATTATAATCATTTAAATCATTAAATAAGTCTTAAAGATTAACTAATCTCGCCATAAACAAACAATAGTATATCTTAATAGTTGGTGTGAAAGAGTAATTTTATGGAATTGGAACTTTACCAACTTCTGGTTAGATGTTCTTTTAACTAATCACTAATTGTCTTACACCAACTTTATTTCTTTTTTCTGTGAATTTCTCTTCTTGCTCATATCACCTTTAACAATAACGTGGCCCAACCATTCTTAGTGAGAGTAAGTCATACTGTGTCAGGGCCTGACAGTGTGAAAGATTGCAAATTAATTTCTTCAAGATGTTGCTAAAGTTTAGATTCTCAGATCTTATAGCACAATGCATGCAGTGGTTAAGATGTCAGTCTGTTACTGTGTCGTGCCTCTTGTCCTTGATTAGATTTTTTTATTGGAAAATCGTATTTAACGGACGAAGGTTACTCTGAACATTGTAAAAATGTACTAAATGATCTTACTGTTCCTCTAATCTGTACAAATTGCACACAGTTTTAACTTCCTGAACTTGGCACCGAGTAGATTATTGGTCTGTAAAAGTTCCAGCTGGAACGCAGCCTTCAGTTCAGCTGGACAGATCTGGGCATGAGGAAAACCATACAGGTGTCCATAATAGTTTAGAGACCTTGAACTTGTCAAAATATGTACTGAAGTTGTTTGCCGGAGTTTCCAGTGGTAACAGTATTGGTGACAGATGGTACCCCCATACACTGGAGACAATGTGAATGTAGGAAGGCCATGAGCTATGACTTGTTTGAAGTAGTTGTTATGCATCACATACACACTCACTGACTGGTTATCTGAAATGTTGTTTTTTTTTGTTTGTTTGTGGCTGAAATAAACATCAAGCTACTCTTTAACTATACCTATATCATTAAAGAACTCTATCCCTTCTTAGCCACCTTATGTAATTGTGCTGCAGGAGGTCTGAAAATTAGGCCTCCTCCTACTGTAGCCATTTTCTCAACAAACGGTGCTGGAGACTTTCGGTGAAACAAATGAGCTTCAGAGTTTTGACGACTGTGTCAATCACTGCTTTCACTTCAGCAGGCAGTTTGGCACATATCGCAATCTGATGAATGATTCAGAGTAGCAAGTTGACTGTTGAAAGTTCTGACTCAGAAAAGATGCAAAGCCTCTCTCTCTCAGTCTCCCATCGCAGCAGGCTGGCTGTCATTTAGCAGACCACTGATTTATACCCAGCTTTGAAGAATGCTTTTTAAATAAACATTTTTAAGAAAGTCTGCCCCTAAAGAGTAAAAGCCACAATAGCTTCTTCATTAAAGTTGATCTTTCTGAAGATCTCATAAATACTTCTAACCTGCAGTATCTGCTGGATTTGCAAAGTCAGAAACAGTAATTGACAAGTAATACAAAGATTTCAAATCGGAAAGTAACATTTTATAATTCAAATTGTATACCTCATGTGTTGTTATAAAATTAAACAGCTTTGTTACACATGATAACCAATTTCCTCTTTGTTCTCGTCTTCTCTAAACAACCGTGCACAATTTCAAAAGTTCAACCTCTAACAGTCTGCCTTTTTTTGGATAATTCCTGAGTTACATGAAGCACTCAACAGTGGCTTTCTCGGCAGCAGCCGTTTCAGATGAAAAGGGTTGCTGATGCTGCAGTATCAAATTACTTGAAAGTCATAATCTTTACTTTTCCTATGATCCTAGAAGTTGGGAAAGCTGAACAGAAACTAACTTGCTGTGTATCAGGATGTACCCTGATATATGTGCATAAACCATCTGCTTAGCAAGTTAAAACATAATTGAGGGATAATCAGGAAAACTGAGAAAAAAAATAGTGGCCTTGATGGGATGTAGGCAACAAGGGAGCAGTTTTAAAACACCAGCTGTGAGTGTGAAAAGTTAAGGTATAATGTATGTCCCAGTTTGCATTTGCATACTGTTCTCTTGATTTTCTGTAGCTTTTGTAATGACTTCTATCATAATGAGTGGCATTTTAGGCCATGTGGTAAAGGATTAGTTTCACTGGGAATGACACTTTCTTACCAGCTTCAAGCCAGCATCTTCACAACTTTCGCTTCTCCAATGAGGTTGACACATACCTTTCACACCAAAACATGGTCATACACAACCAGTGTGACAGATGGACATTCACATGGTGTGTATACTCATTTAATTTAGTTGGAACATATGCATATGGCACCTTTAGGTATCTGGAAATTTGAAAGGATAAACTTGATCTTTGAGTGTCTACAAGTCTCTTCTTGATATCTTGTCTGATTTGTTTTTATTTTCTCATGTTGCTAAGAAGTGGTATTTCTGAGGTATGCCTTGAAATATATCCAGAAGTGTCCCTTCACTAAACTCAGATTTTGTGAAATCAGAAGGTTACAAAGACATGGGATATACCAAATGGTTTAAACATATTGGAAGTGTTAGTGAATTTAAAATTTTAACATTAAGTTGTTTTCACTTTGCAAACTTAAGTGTGGTGATGCTTCAGGCTTCAGGGTTAAAATGAGTCCCACTCCTGCTCTGTCAAGAGGTAAAAAAAAATAAAGCTACATCTGTTAACAGCATATACCAGGAGTCTCTAACTCAACTCCTCCAAAGCCACTGCCCTACAACTTTTAGATCCGCTCCAACACACCTCCCCAAAATGACTGAATAACCTCCTCAACATGTCATCAAGCTATGCACCAGCCTGGTAATGAGCCATTCCTTTGATTCAGGTGTGTTGGAACAGAGTTGTGCCAAAAAGTTGCAGAACATTGGCTCTCTAGGACTGGAGTTGGAGACCCCAAGTGTATACTATTTGATCACAGCAGTCACCTGTCTTTTTATAAACTAATCCCTGAGCAACAGCAGCCTCCAGCACTTTTACATGAATTAAAAATAAGTCACAGCCTTTGAACTCTGCATAGTCAAAACATAGTTAACTGAAGCAACACTAAACGTTCTATGCATAAGTGCATTCAAACATCTACTGCAGAAATACATTAATTTTCATTGTGAATTTACACAACTTATTTGGCGAGCTAGCTAGAAACCTATCTATCATAGTATCTCTGCACAATGTATAACATTGGAACTCTGAGATGATAATTGACTCATGAGATGTGTAAAATGATCTTGATTCAGGCACCAAACACCATAATTATGTCAATTAAAAACTATTTTTGCATGATCACAAAACCATGATGCTAGTGTTAATGTTTTACAGTGACTCATCTGCTCTTAATGAGCAACACTGCAAGTGAAGGTAATCCTAATTAAAGCACTTTGGTTGAGACCACTGCTAATGATGCCAGAGACAGAGAGAGAGAGAGATGGAGAGAGTGTGTGCTAAGCTTCAGTATGTAAAGCATCAAGCTAATGATCTATTTGATAAGGAAAATGGATGACACTGTCGTCACTGCCAGTGTCACATATGAGCAATTAACCGGATTGATTAAAGTTGTTAAGGCCACAAGTGCTTTGCTGATAGAGTGATTTCATCAAAGCCAGGATTTTGAGGTTCATTGAGATATCAGGAACAGAGACACTGTGCAAATACCCTGGTTCTGAAAGCAAAATCCCCCACACACATATGGACAGAGGTCACAGATGCTAAACAAATACCTTGAGTTCATTCTATTAAATAAGAAAAGGATGAAAGATTTTAACTAAAGGTGTGTCTGAGATTTAATAATAGTGCCTAAGAAAAAAAGAAAGACATGCAAAAAAAGTGAGATGAGTCTAAAGCAACAGCAGGTTGATACTTGTGTTGCAATTACGTTTTTTTTGTTTTTAGTTATCCAAACACCAATTAGCAAAGCAGACAATCCCCATGCAGATGTAGATATCCAGGAAACAACAGCTGGGAATCCATTCTATTTACACTGGATTTTTTAATTGAAACTGAACTATATGTCTATGTCTTTACTTAGAAAATGTTTAGAAAATAATTGTATATCTGTCATACTTCAGCCACTCGTTGAGAATGTATGTAACCTTACTGTATGACAATGAGAAAAAACTATATAAATACAAAAGCAGCATAGTATCTTCAATGGTCTGGTCTGGTTCAATGATATGTGCAGGACCACAAAGCTATCAAACCATTACAATCTAATTACTGCTGATAATTACTTGGAATAATAATTTTAAGGCAATTAATTATTTTCACAATAAAATCCTTGCAATAATTGTCTTCAATACTGCATAAGCAATATAATAGAAGTCACCTGAGTGTTACATAAAATAATCAACTGCATAAAATATGCATTGATATGCAATCACTTCACCACTTTAGGTTTTACCTTTGGACATATTATAGTTCCCAGTAAATGAGAACAAATATGTCAGTTCTTTGGATTAATGTAGTTGTTACCTTCAGACCATCCATCCATTTTCTATACCCGCTTCTTCCGGGGTCGCGGGGGAGCTGGTGCCTATCTCCAGCAGTCTACGGGCGAGAGGTGGGGTACACCCTTGTCAACACAGAGACACACAGGACAAACAACCATGTACACACCCATTCACACCTAAGGGCAATAGACAGAGACCAATTAACCTAACAGTCATGTTTTTTTAGACTGTGGGAGGAAGCCAGAGTACCCAGCCCACCTTCAGACCAATACAGGTAAAATAAATATAATGTTCCTAAATTTACCAATAATCATGTGGAGAAATCTGCTAAAAAGGTTGAATTAATTTGCATACACATTCACCCTAAGAACCTACACTGGAATGTCTTTCCAACTTCCGGAGGATTCAAGTTTTGTACTAAATCTTTGTGTTCACTATCTTTTTAAATAAATACAATCAAGCTCTATAAACCTTTTACATGGATTGATTAATCCACCGTATGGTAAAAAATATTAATAATTCAAAAAAGCAAAACATTTTGTAAACAGGGAGACATACAAATGAGGTAAAGACAGAGTTCATCACATGTCCATACTTGTTCCTAGATTTGGAACCCCTTGCATTTGCCATCACATATTTACAGTCCATTCACTCATCTATTTCCTGTGCCTCCATAATCCTCACAGGCCTGTGGGCATCACTGGATGAGAGGCAGAGTTTGTCAGTTGCTCACAGGCTAACACAGAGGCCCCTTCAGGATGATATTTTTGCTATAAACACACAACTACAAACACCCCATCCCCTGATCGCTTTGTCCTTTTACATTACACAAGGCAATCTGCTGAAATCTTTAGCAATCAGTCCAGGCATCTAGGCCTTATAGGCAATATGAGAGATATTCAGGATGGAGTGGGAATGCCACATAACCTTGACTTGAGCATGAAATCCACAGACTTTGAAACGTGGAAAAGACTTGTTTCAGTTTTACACATTTCCAGTGTAAAGCATCTTTGTTCATGACATCAAAGTTTGGCTGATTTCCTACCTCCTCCTTTTCAAAGGACAAGGCTTGAGCATGTACTAGCCCACTGCTGAGCGGATCATTGACTTCAAGACACTTTCCATCAAGGTGCTTCAGGACAAGACAGTGGATAAAAAGATTGGTAAAATTGCCACTGTCCTTGCCCACCCAGGCAACCATTTGTTTGAGAAACATTCCTCTGAGAGACAGTATCGGTCCATTAACGCCATGACCACGTATCAACTCAAAAGATTTCTACCCCTGAGCACAGTCACCTCACTTAACCACTTCTCCTGAGTCTACTGTGGATAGACATACTCCCTACAGTCCCATGTCCCTTTATCCAAAGATAGATGTCAGTGTTACATGTGATATAATTATGTACAGCCACATTGCAATACATAAAAAAAAAATTTGAAATGTGAATAACCAAATAATTTAGGTTCACTTTAGTTTATGTGCATATATTCACTTCAAAGTTTTTAGAAACCAAAATATTAAAAAAAATAAAATTATATCATACGTTGTTGTCAAAGTGAAAGCTAGAGTAAATGTTGTGTAGCAGCTGGTTATATGTAGGGGTTTTACCAGCAGGTACAAACCAGCTCAGTGGTACACGGCATTCAGAAGCACTCACACTTTTAACTCCATTCAACTTTGTCTTTTCTCTAGGCCTTTCATCTCACACCCCTAACTCTTTGGGGCCACTTCTTATTTTGTGTACTCAAATTAAAAATCAACACGATTACTCTACATACCTTACAAAGGCAGGCATTGTTTAACGCGTATTGTGCGTTTATGTCCAATCAACGCTACTACTAAAAAGTGTTACTGCCGATTTCTAATAATCTATGTTGCGTTAAAGAAAGAAAAAGTTTCACTTAAAACAACTATGTCGACATTTCCCTTGACTTATGTAAGTCCTCTTAACATTACTACTCAAAAGTGAAACTTTTTTTCACAATTAAAACCTTATAATTAAAAACTGCTTAAAAGACACAACCAAGAAAAAGGTTAAAATCAGCTTGGGAGAAATGTCTATCTTTTAAAACGAATAAACACCTAAAACGGGAGACAATTTAAGGGGTCTCTTAAAAATTGCTCGCACCTAAAAACTAAAGAAGAAAGAATTCAAAAGAACTATACACTGCACAGAAATGAAATGGGTTGTCCAGAAACAGCCCAGAAAGGGTGTTAACAGATCCTCTGACTTTTTCCCTGGGTGTTAGAGAAAGAAAAAAACATTAAATATCTGCAAATTAGATTCAGCCTTTGCAGCTTCCTGACTGTCTGTCAGATTCTCCTCGTTCCCCTGATCTCCCTCACTTTCTCTATCTGACTTGCAAATTTTTCCACAAAAAATCCAGAAAGGTTTCCTGACTTTACCAGTGATCGGTACTTGCCCTTGGGCTGGGCGTGCTTAATTGTTCATTGTATCATCATAATTTGAGTTTTTTGCTGCCATTTAATTCATGCTGCAATACATTTGTTTTGATGGAGAAGTGTGAATGTTACCCTGTTCTATCCATTTAATGCAAGAAAAAGGCTCAACATTTAATAATAAACTTAAAAAAAGATGTGAACCAGTGAAGTAAAATTCCTATAAAGGTTCATGACACTAAGAATTCCCTTGGAAAAATGGCTTCAAACATGTTTAAATTGCAGTAAAAAAACAGTTGATGGCATATACTGTTATAAACATGATTTTCGCAAAATTGCCTTACTCTAATTCAGGCTAGAGAACGAGAGAAATTTTTTTTAATTTACTTTCTTCATAAGGACAAGCAATCTTTGAAGTTTACGAAAATTAACTTACAGTAAGTTCACTCCATTTACCATTTAAATAGGATTCCTTTATAGTCAGTGAGAGCATTCATTGTCCCAAATCTATTTTTGCCCAACACTAGAGTGAGTCAGTCTACACAAATCACACTGCACCAACCGGAAACTGAACAAGCAGAACCTCCATATTTTCAAAATAATTAACTGAAGACTGCCAGGATGTGTTCTGAGAAAGGACCCAAAAAACAAAAACTTGCAGCTTGGCATGAGTAGAGCAAGGTATAGGCAAAAGCACAGGCATGGAAATGAGCAAGGGCATTAACAGACACAGGAATCTCTGGGGAGGAACAATGACTATAGCAAGCTGAAATAGGAGACTGGACTGGATGAGGTGGCGTAGGTAAACAGAATCTACCTGATTACATGATGGCTGTGGCTGAGAGAGGCAGCTAATAAATATAAATGCAGCAGAACAGAGATACTGGGAATAATCTAGCAAAGAATACAAGAATTAACTAGAAATGCAAAGAAATGCACTAACACAAAAAAACAGCTAACAAATATGAGCATAGAAAAGTGAACTGATATGGCAAAAATAAAAACAGAATATGGATAAGAATAAGATAAGACAAGGAAAATGCAAAAAAAACCAAACATAAATGAAAAACCATAACCTAACACCTCAAAATCGTGACAAAGACAGATTTTCTTCAGGGCTTTGCAATCTTAATAAATACACACATATACATCTATGCTGCCTAAATTAATAATTTAAGGTTATGCAAAATATATACAAAACATATAGATTCTATTCTGAAACCTAATCCATTTAAGAGGTTTTAACTGTTGTTTTACGTCCGTCTTTCACGGAATGATTTGTTTTTGTCTGACTTCCGCATTATCACTAGCTTTTATCATGTAATCACGCATTTCCCACACATGCTTCACGGAGCACCTCTGGGCTTTGCAGTAAGGAGGAGCCAAATAGAGCACTTCCAATGTACTGGAGCAAAAGGCTGTGAAGTGCGTGGAGCGGTAGGGCACAGACGAGGTGCAAGCAGTGTAAATCCATGGTAAAGTTGCAAGTCTGACAACACCATTCTAACATTGAAGTATGGGAGTGGCAGCATCATGTTATGTGGGCATTTTGCTGCTGGAGAAACTGGTGTAGTTCACCGTGTAGATGCCATGCAATGTTTTAGACTGGCCATCAGAAAGCTCTGGGCCGGTATTTACAAAGAAACCTAAGACTTAGTGAAGTCGTTCTAAGAAAAATCTAAGAATTTCTGAGATTCTAAGATTTTTCCTAGAATTTCCCCTCTGTAAGAAAGTTATTCACGAAGCATCTTAGGCCTTAAGAGAGCTCCAAACATGAGAAAATGTTAAGAGTAGTGGGGAGGACTTCTAGTGAGTCTAAGGGTGTCTTATGCAGGCAAGATGGCAGCAAGACAGAATAAGGTGAGATGTTCACTGAAGAATGAATAACAGTGAATTAATAAATTGCTACCGGCTCAAACACACAGGGATCCACCCCCTTAATAGTGGAGTAAATGAGGACATAAACTTCTATAACAATCATACAATTATTAGCATAAAGATTAGATAAACGTTACAGTCTCCTTAAGGCAAAAATAAATAGTTTCAGCGGCAGGACAGATTAAAAGTGTACCTTTAGTAGGGTAAGATCAAGAAACAATAATAAATATCCATGAATAAAAAGTGAACAAAATTACAAACAATATTGTACAGAATTATTTAATTATTTACAGACTGTAAAATGCTCTCAAAAAATTCATTCGGAAAAAAATGGAAAAACTCGAAAAAATGTATACAAACGCTAGACAAGATACAATAGTACAATAATGTAAGAACTACAGACATAGAAGGAAGACATAAATGAGGTGAATAAATATTTGCTGTATTGTACATAATGATGACAGCAGCCTAAGCCTAAATGGTCATTTACAACGCTCCCCGTCTTTGGAGAAGCTCTCTGGTGTGCGGCATTCTCCTCTCTAGCTTCTGATCGCAGCAGGTACCAGCGCTGCTCAGATTCCAGGCGGGGGCATGAAAGCAAATTCCTTGCTCGGGAATGCCTGTTTGTTCGCCCTGTGATCCTAGGACTAAATCTACCTTTCAACAGTCCTCCCTCCTCCACCACCAGGCTCTGCTCCTCGGTTTTCTCCACCATTTTTTCTCTGTTTTGTTTTGGTCATTTTACCAAACGCAACCTTTTTATACAAGAAGGAGATCACAGTAAAATGCAGAATTTTAATATTAATACGACATAGATGCAGTATGAAAATGACCAGCATGGCGAGTAAACATATGAATGAGCAAATTAAAATAATAATGAGCATGTAAATAAGATACCTTTAAACATTTTGATGCTGTGTGACAATTTAATTTTGCTAAGAACATTATCACTTTTAAGTCCTTGCCAAGAATTCTTAGGCTAAGATAGGAGCTCTCTATTCCTGCAAACTATTGTGAAAACCTTTTTGAAGGATACCCAAAGTCTTTAAAGAAGTCACATTGCTTTACACAGAACTACCAAATAACAATAAATCAAACCTCTGACTTCATAACAAAGCAATAAGAAACTTAAAATGACCTCACTCATTATTCTAGCATGTAGCAAACAGAAATAATGTTCATAAATATAATGCACCCAAAACAAGAAAGGTTTAGTCAGATTTAATGTCGGACAACAAAGAACAAAGATGTACATGTCATATAAACATGTAGTTTCAATTGTATGTTCTTTGTACAGGGTTGCAATTCTTTTTTTCTCTAATTGAACTTTTATTTAATTTAGCTTTATTTTTGTGACAGGTACACTACCATAAGTCACATTCAAGAAGTTAATTTTGCTAAACAGAATAAAAGCATGCATGTAGGCAAAGACATATTACAGTGGGGAGTTATGAAGATGGAAAGATAAATCTGTCAATAAGATAAAACCTTTTACGATATCTGCAACCTGTTCTGTTTTGGTGTTAATGCTTTTTGTTTTGTCTTTCCCCCAGCCGTTACCTCTGGTGATCATTACCTTTGCCTCAGGCATTTTGATGTTCCATGGCTCACAGGCAGTGATTTTTAAAAATATGGATTTATCCTCAAACGGAATGCTTGGCAATTCTAGGGAGCCCAGGTCAGAAAAAATTATTTCTCAGTTGAAATTCTGACAGAGTGGGTTTTGGAACTAAGAGCTAGGGTGAGGATTTTAATATGGTTGTGAGTATTTATCTTCATAAGGGGAAAATGAAGCGTTAGGCCTTGAAGCATCACACATAAGTGATGTATATTACTTTAAAATCCTCTTCATGTTATAAGTCTATCTCCTTTCACTTTTCTTTTGCCTCAAATTTCCTTCTATTTCCCTCTGTTCGATTCCTTTTACCTCAAAGCCTCCCGGCTTCAAACTCCTGGAGTCCCCACAGACAGCTTAACCCAACACTCTATAAAAAGCTTGGCACCTTTTAGGTGTGCATGACCTTTCCTATCTCCTCAAATCGTCTCCAGCTGCCCTCTGAACACTGCTGTATACCTCCAGCCCGCCTTATACACACATTAAGTGTATAGACTTTTGATTTTTCACCATTTTCATCTGTTCTTTTATCTTAAGTCTGTTTTATTGTTTAGTTTTTTAATTAAACCTATTTTACTCTCTGGCTTCAATACACTCAAGTTGCTTAGAGTATTGTATCTGTAAAAAGCTGAACAAATAAATTTTAGATGCTCATTGTTTAAATAAAGCCCAATTTAATTCTAATTTCAGGCTCGCACTGGATATTGGTGTACTCCTTTCTGGTTTAGCTTTTTTGGTCAAAGTAGTTGTATTACTGTATAGTATTCATATAGTATTGCATTCTAAACAGCTTTTAGCTCATACTGCAGGCCTGTACTTTAAATTGATTTACCACATTTTTCCTAAAGCTGGTCATTATCAATATTTGATGAACATTGTACATTGGATATGTACACTCACCTTTTTTCACCACACCTAGATGCTAAAATTAATTGAGTTGAGGCTATTTGATGGGCTAAAGCCCTATTTACATTAACACGCACTTGTGCAGATGTATCTAATAAACTATTTGATGATTATATGTTTGTTTAGCTTCATACAATGCTTGCATAAAATATCCTTTCACAGCAATAACACCATTAGATCACAATTCTTACCTTTTCAACAAAACAAATTGTCATCTCCTATATTATATCTCTTTTAGACAACAGGTCCTAATATTAGAAAAATATAATGCATCCAAGCTGGTAACTCACTCCTTAAAACAATATTCAAGAAAATTGTCCTTAATGACTTCTTAGAAAACTTTTTTTGCATTAATATATTTTACTTGTTCTGGTAAAAATCACCTTCTACATTTTCTGTTTTAAAACTTTGAAATCCTGTTGAGTTAGAAAATATTTATACTCCTTGGCCAACCTTTAGATACACAAAATTCCTTGCAAAAGGAATTTTAACATTCAAACTTTTTTCTACATGTGGTCACAATTTTATTTGTGCCCTACCTGGTGTGTTCCCTAATGTTCTCGAACACACCTCTGAGGCGTTTACAAAAAAGCTGTATTTACAATTAGAATAAATTGTACACAGGTGAACTGTATTAACTAAATACTTAGCAATGTACCAATCAGAATGTTGTGGCTGATTTCTGATCTCCAGTTTTTGTAAAAGTTTGGCCTGCCAAAAAAGATTCCAGCAATTTCTAATTTGTATTTAAGAAGAAAACAAAAAGATTGAAGACGTTTTTAGGCCTTTCTGTCATGAGTGGTCATTAACTATTTATATATAGGAGGAATTGTCACCCTTTTTTACAATCATTTTTAAATAAAGACTTTTTACGTAGATAACATTTTGTCTTTAGAATATCTGATTAGCAATTACCGTAGTTAGCATTACAAAAAATGATAGCCATTGTATAAATAGTTAGCCTGTCTGTGTTTTTATTCAGCAGATAATATATCCCCATCTTGACTGTAAGATTTCCAAAAATCTGCCATTTTCTAATCCAGCATGTTTCATTACTCAAGATGAAAGCTTAAAAATATTTTAAAAAGCAACTTTATTGTACTATGTACAGCATTCCCATTATGTCCTGAAAATATTTTGTTCTCTTTGGATAACATTGGGCATGGTAATTGAAGGATCCAGCAAAGAACAATGAAAAGTAGGAGGCCTTTTTACTGAGGAAGGTGCGGAGATTGATATTGAAAGCAGGTGAGTTAATCAGGCGATCATGAGGAGCAGCTGAGATAGAATGGAAGCAGGGAAACTGCCTTTGAAGCACTTCTCTTAGGCTCCTGGAGATGCCAGGGAGACAACAAAAATGTCCCCAGTTATCAGTCTAAATGAACTAAAAGTTTACAATATTGAAATATGTAAGAAACTACTCACTTGAAGTTCCCCAACTCCAGCCTTCAAGAGCTACTATCCTGCAACTTTTAAGGCTCCCACATAATCGGCATACAGTGCGCATATTGTGAGCCATGTGTACTCCCCGAGGTTTTATAGTCGAGGGTACCAATTTCCTACATTTTTCGTGACAAATTCCTACATTTTACACACTTTATGCCAGAGGGGTGAAGAAGGGGAATGGATAGTAACAAGTTCGATAACCTAGTTGGGCGCCTAGCAGGCACTTAGTGTGTTTTTTTCTCCACCACTCTCTGCACCACACACCTGTCAGTGCGGTGCAGGGAGTGGTCCTCTGGACTGCCTGCTTGGAGCAGCTCTGTATATCAGCTCGGTGTCACATATTAAACAGTTTAATGTAAAGATTTTCCCATTTTATAGAGTAACACCACAGTCGTAAAAAATTAAGCTTTGCACGGCCATGTTAGGCAGAGGTGCGTGGAGTCAAGTATGCCTTTAGATGCATCTCTGACCCAACACATTTGAATAAAATTCCCTCATCAGCAGTCAATAAGCTTTACAGAGGCCTGGTAACGAGCCATTTATTTGATTCAGGTGTGTTGGAGAAGTGATACATCTAAAAGTTGCAAAACAGAAGCTCTTGCGGGCTGGAGTTGGGCAACCCTGTACTAGCTACTAATTAAAGGGAGTTGGATTAAAGATATTTTGTCATACTAAAACAACCAGTTATATTTACTAACTAGACTGCAAAAATGTTTACTATTCTGAGATTCAAAATATCTTTGATATGTTCAGTTGTAGCCAAACGTTTTAATACTGAGAAAGCTTGTAATTTACAAACGTTACTGATTCAGCTTTTGAGTGCACTATGTTGTGAAGACCAATTTTCATATAAAATGCAAGTAATTGCAAAGTTATAAAAAATTTACTTAATCACACAAACATTACTTGCTTTAAACCTGCCACAAAATAACCTGATGGCGTCATTTCAATTAGCTCATAATTAGCTCAGGAGAACATACAGGGGCAGGGAAGCTGATTATGCTTTCTCATTCTGACTGAATAAGAAGACTGGAATGGTCCTCGTATAAAGGGAGTGGCGCATAAATCTGTCTTTCGTCAAACTTGGTTACCTCCGTAGAAAAATGTGTCATCATTGCCTTGCATCAAAATTGCAACACAGACAGGAATATGGCTACCATATAGCATCTAAATCAGCCATTTATCAAATGATCAAGAACTTTATGCAGAGATTTTCAGGTAAAGGATCTGGTTGCCAACAATGCAGAGCTTGCTCTGGAATGGCAGCACGCAGGTAGGAGTGTTTCAGCACACAATTTTCAACTTTGGAGGATGAGACTTTTCGATGCTGGCCTATCAAGCAGAGCAGCAAAGAACCCACTTCTCTTCAACAAAAACACCGCTTATGCTCTGTAGGGAGTACTAGGAATGGACTGTAGATGACAGAAGTAAAGTTTTTCCAATGAAGCCCCTTCACATTGTTTAGGAAATTTGAAAAAAAAGAAAAACCTGTCCAGGGAAGAGAAGCACAACTGTACCACAAGCCTGGGTCAAGCTGAAAATGATGCATTCTAACAGCCCTACAATTTATATGTAGGGCTGTTTTTTGCCCAAAGTAGTGGGTTTAATATAACGCATCAAAAATAAAGAATGACATTAAAATATCCTCCAAGAGCAAATTTTCTTAATGATCCAGGATCATTTTGGTAATGAACAAACCTTTAAGCACCCAAGGTAAACATGAACACTAAGTGATTACATTTTGATCACTAAGATAACTAAAATGTCTGGTCTATAACCAGGAAACCCCTCAGATCTTAACTTCCTCCTGGAGAAACTTTTCAGTTCAATTCATTTTATTTATACAGTGCCAATTCCCAACACATGTTGTCTCGAGGCACTTTACAAAGTCAATTAAATCGAATCATAAAGATTTCAAGTCATCACATATATTCCAATTAATCCTAACTATCAAACAGTGCAGTTCAATTCAGTTTATTATTCAAATTGGTTAAAAGTTTTTCTATCTAAATAAACCCAACAGATTGCATCGAGACAGTGACTTGCAGCATTCACTCCTCCTGGATAAGCATGTAGCGACAGTGGCTTGCATTGACTTTGCAGCAATCCTTCATACTGAGCATGCATGTAGCGACAGTGGAAAGGAAAACTCCCTTTTAACAGGAAGAAACCTCCAGCAGAACCAGGCTCAGTGTGATCGGCCATCTGCCACGACCGACTGGGGGTTAGAGAGAACAGAGCAGAGACACAAAGAGACCAAAGAAGCACTGATCCAGGAGTACTTTCTATGGGAAAAAAAGTAAAACATTATTGGTTGTAGCTCCTTTAGTGGCTTCACCTAGGAGAGAAAAACAGCTAAGCAGATAACCTCTGAGGCAGTTTTCAAGTCTAGATTATGAAAGAGAGCACATACAGTTAGTCACAGTTAAAGCTCAGCCAGTAGCTATGTCTAGGAAAGACGGTTAAACACTGAAAGACAAGTGTATCATTTGTAGAAGGTGAGCATTAAGTTCCCTTAAGGATAGTGCTATAGGTAAACACAGGGCCAGGCCAGATGTAGCTTCTAAGAAGAGATAAAATAGAGACAGAACATAAAGCTAAAAGCTGAAATAACAGCAAATAATATAAAATTTAAAAAAAGGTATATCAGTAAAGCAGAGAGAGTGAAAGAGTTCATTGTGTCCTCCAGCAGCCTCAGCCTAAAGCAGCATTAGTACAGAGATAGCTCAGGATAAACCTAAGCCACTCTAGCTTTAAACTTTATCAAAAAGGAAAGTTTTAAGTCTAGTCTTAAAAGCAGACTAGACTAAACTTCAAAAATCATTTAACAAAACCAGCTCTGACAAAGCAAGAATGGCTTGCCAACAAATAGAAGTTGTCACACAAGCTGAAATCCAGTATGCTAGGAGTAACTGAAGAAGTGTTAAAAAGAACAATTGACACCATTAATATTAAAGCAATAAAGACTTTTGAAATTAGTATAATGTTTATTATTGAACTTCAGTAGATCATAGAAAGATATGAGATAAAAGATTATAAAACAACGAAGCAGCAAAGATTAAGAAAAGCAACACTTTTTTCAGCCTTAGAACTGGACGGCCATGAATGCAGATACTGAATACATCTATTGTGCAAAAGGTTATGTGAGTGGCAGAGAAATGTTTCCTTTAAAATATTTGATTTTTTACTTTCCCCAAATTCAATGAAAAGTTGTTCTTTTAAATCAAGGCTTTTTTAACCTTATTTTCATTCTATTTCTTTATAAACACTTAACGTGTGTTACCCAACGACTCAAGTAAGACCATTTTTGGTAGTAAAGAAGAGTGATAAATAAATTGTCACTATTTTCTGTTACTTTCTAGATTTGTTTGTCCAGCATAGGAAAAAAAAAATCCCAAAAGTTCACTAAATACCATCTTCATCTCTGCCTTTGCTTTGATGTTCAACATGAAGTCCACAGAAAGATCAAATGCACTCTGGGTTCTGCTAACTGCAGGGTTTTTGAGGTTCTGCCTCATAAAGGGTGGGATCAGGGGATGAGTAATATCCATGTTTTTATTGTTCAATGAAATACCTGATTGCTCAATAAAAAAAGTATGTTTTCGCTTCAAACCTTAAAGCTCAACTTATGGTTAAATCTGTGGGAAGGTAATTTAATTGAATTGTATTATTCTGCATGAACGTGTGTCTATGACAAAACAATAAGTTTAAATTTATGGAAGGATAGGAAAGTTTGTTTAAATTTCCCATTAAATGCCAGAAACTCCCATACTCCCTATGGAAATTTTCCAATTTGAATTTTCAAAATTCCTTACCCTTAACTTCCCATGAAACATTTCTGCAGTGTCCTACTCTTTTTTCAATCATGCTCATATTCTTAAAATGAACTTCTCCTTTAGTGCATGTCCTATACAGTATATCGTTGTGCCCCTTAACACATGGGCAGAATTTTGTAAGTGGAGTGAATCAAGTCAAGTCAAGTTAAGTTTATTTATATAGCGCTTTTCAGCAACAAGGCACTCAAAGCGCTGAGAAGATGCAATGTTCTAAAAATGTTCACCGATGTACAAAAACTATTTCACTGAATGTTAAAATTTGTACTGTGAAATAAAGCTTACAGATTTTTTTTTACCATTTAACTGTTAATCTAACTAGTACTGAGTTAAAACAAATGTTAAATTTCACTCAAAATGGATTTCATTTTTCTTTATATGTAGTTTCCATTTGTAGCTAACTGAACCCCTTTACCACATGACACCTCAGGATCTATAATGAACTACATGATGATAAACACTGCTTGATGAAGACTGTATCCCTATGAGGAAGGCACAGTTTACTGTATTGATTACTGTATATATACTAGAACTTTTATAACTACTGATTATAAACCAACATGCAAAAGATACAATAAAAATAAAATTTTACAGTTTCACCCTTGCCTATCACTGGCAGGACATCCTATTTTAAGTCTTTTGAAGGTAAAAAATTTAATTTTTAAAAATTTTCTGAAGTGAATGTGTTCACTTTACTTGAAACAGCAAATTCGTATTTAAGTAAAGTCAGTGTCCCTCATATCATTTGGATTTGAAATGTGAATCTAATTAGAAGCTCTAAATATGTCAACACACTTTAGCTTTAACAAAATTAATTGTACTTATTTATCCTATATTTTTAAATGGCAAAAAGAAGGACAATTATTAATATGGTGCATTTTTATTCGCTGTTTTGTTAAGCTGAATCCTTTTACCACTACTCCTCACGCTGCTCATGTCATTGATTGAAAAAAACAAAATAGCAAGAATTATCTTAATGTTAACAGTGTTGGTGTAACACTAAGTGGCACCCTCTGTGTTTTGGTCAAGATTCAAGAGCACTGTTCCCTGTTTCATATAGAATTATGGGCAAGGTCAAGCAGCAGGTAACAATAACAGTAACTCATGTTTTCAGGTTTTGTTTAGAAAAACTGAAAATAAAAAAACACTGAAAAACAAAAAATGGGAAGATGTGAAACACCTGAGACTAGAACAAAAGAGACAAAAGGAGAGATAAACCATGAGAAGTACCAGTAGAGAAAAAGATGGAGTAGATTGAAAACATGTGTTCTCAGTGTCCAGGACCAGTAGAGCTGAAAATAAGGAGTGGGACAATTGCACTGTAGCTTCATTTGATATGACATACTCCACCGTCTGTTCTCTAAAGAACTCCTTGCATAGAGACAAGGCCTTCTGGGAACATTGCTATCATCTTAAAATACCCTCTCTGTCTTTTACTCTATTCTACATTATGGTTCTCTCACTCTTTCTCTCTCTCTGGCTATCTCAACTCACTCCTTCCTTGAGCAGAGGGTGAGGTCATTAGGGAGAAATGGTGATATCTTTAAAAGGTCTTCTGTGGCTGAGAGAACAGTATTGACAAAACCCACAGGATTCAAGTGATGAATCAGTGGTCACAGAGCACAGAGGGGATATAGGGATATAAGTGGGTTACAAATATGTCTGTGCATTCATGTATGTGTGTCTGTGTCTATTGTGCAGATATTAAGGTTGAGCCACAAAAAGTGGGGCAAATTTGGGATTTTAAAGAGGTTACTGAAGGTTGTCTGGAGACAGACAAAAGGTGTTCCTAATTTTACACTTGATTAGTTAAAGTAAAGGTCAGGGTAAGAATCCTTTACTGGGAGGATTAAATATATGTTAGGTGATTTAAATGTAATTCTAAAGAAGTTAACCTCATGGTGTGTAATGGAGGGTGCTTAACTTTGATGCAAAAGAAACAATAAAAGCTTCTGCATGTTACAGAATGTATAAAAAACATCACATCATTATACCTTTTGATCTTTTTCACATTTTTTCATGTTCTGACTACAGATGTCAGTGTATCTTATTTTGGTTTTATAAGTTGGAGAGTAAGAAATTAGCACATAATTGTGAGGTGGAAGGAAAATGGTACATGGTTTTCATTTTCGTTTTACAACTAAAAATATGAAAACTGGGATGAATATGTACTCCTCCCTCATTTCATCTGATACCCATAAATAGAATCCAGTGGAACAAACGCCTATAGAAGTCACCTATCATTAGTAAATGAGCCCCCAGGTGTGTGTTAATATATATCCAGCTGTCCAGTAAAGGCCTCAGGTGTTTGTTAAAGAACGTTAGTGAATAATCATGAAGACCAAGGAACACACCGGACTGTCAGGAATAAAGTTGTTGAGATGTTTTCAGCAGAATTGGGCCATAATTGAATTGGGTCCTAACCTAAACCAACCTAAATCCAATTGAGAATCTGTGGCAAGACTTGAACATTGATGTTTCTTGACATTCTTTGTTCAGTCTGACTGAGCTTACTGTAGACAGGTACTGTATTTTACAAAGAGGAATGGGCAAAGATTTCAGTCTCTAGATGTACAAAGCAGACCTAGGCCTGTGGGCAAAGTAAAACTCGAGTTTCAATTTGACTATGTACAATTTTTCATTTCCCGATGAATAATTACTTTGCATTGGTGTATTACATTGAATTCCAATAAAACCATTTTGTGGTTGTAACCTGAGAAAAAGTAAAAAAGGTTGAGCGCTTTGCAAGGGACTGTATGGAATGTTGATAACAAAAGGTCATTAATGTAAAACAAAAGACAACAATTAATATACACACAAGGTAAAAACATCTTTTACAAAGACCTACTGTGGGTTGATTTAACCATGACATTTACTACAGTAACATCTGAGTAGTGAGACTAGCATTTCCAGAAGGGTCATATTAGCAAAAACTCGATACTTATTCAATATAAGCTGCATGTTAGAGCTCCCTAGTAACTTTTGGATGACTTGGGGTATTCAATACATAGATAAAATGCTTTAATGTCTAGAAAGTTGAGGTTTAGACTGAAAAGCAATACCAAACGAATCAAATGCAGAGATCCCATTGGAGATTGTTGCATACAATGTGTTAATTGGGTTAATTGACTCCAATAAGTGAAATGGTGCTCTATAATGGCAAAAAGGAGAAAATCAATAAAAAAAAAAAAAGAGAAATCTCCTGAGGCAGAAAACCATTTAACTGCTTTAAGGCAGAAACTTGTAGGTATGCTGTTTTTCTCTCTTACTACCTTTGAGGGGCGTTACGGTTAGTGTTTTCCATTAGGCAGCAAACCACCTACACTTAAATCAGTCATTCAAGTGTGATTCAAAATGTAAAGTGTTAGAAAGCTTTAACCCATTAGGGCACACTGGCTCAGTGGTGTTCACACCTGTATGACTCAAATACTTTTTATTATATAGCATTTTGTGGCTAAACTAAATCTCACTCATTTTGGGGTTTTTCTGTTGCACTGGTATGAACTTATACAAGACACTTCTTTGATGGTAACCTTAGAGGAGTTTCCCTTACAGGTGATATGAAATTACTGCAGGCTCAAGATTTTTAAGTAAATATCACCTGAGAGAAAATCAGCAACTTTAGTAATACTAAGCTCATGCAGATACAAGGTATTATAACTTACCTTTAGCAAAAATTATTTGGTTGCAACTCTGAACACAGTTTACATTTATGTGGGCTAGAATAATGAATACATAATGATGCTTCAGAAATCTATGTTTTCTTCTTCTGCTAATGCATGGTTAGCCATATCTAAGTCTTCTATACTGATAAGTAGTTTATAATGTCAATAGAATAGTAACTTTAGAGTTTACTTGTGTATAACAGAATCTGAGTGGATATACAAAGCTGTTGTATAAGACATTGGAGGCTTGTTAAAAAACAATAGTGAACAAAGTGCAATGAAGACCAATAAATGCATAAAGCATAGGGATAAAGTTATGGAAAAGTATAAAGTAGGGTTAGTTTATAAAACATTCTCGCGTGTTTTTCAATACAATACAGTACAGTCACTATTTTATTTTTATTTTCAATTATTGGCAATTTTTAGGTGTATCTGTTTTCTTTTTATTTGTCTGTCACTTTGCTGCTGATACACTAAATAAATGAATGTTCTATTCTATTCTATTCTATTCTATTCTATGTTTTGGGCATTTTACGGAGCAGTGCCTAGTCCATTATGCGAGATCAAAAAAGCATGGCACAGGTGCACAAGTGCTATTGAGAGCCATGGCTGAGTTGGGAGAGTCCAAATCTGGACTTTATGAAAGAGTAGAGAATAGAAAGCTATTCTTGAAAGAAAGCATAGATAAGTGCCATTTTCAGTTTGCCACAAGCCACATATAGGAATACAGTAAATATGTAAAAAAAAAAAAGATGTTTGAGTCAGATGAGTCCAAAATTGAACTATCTGACCAACATGCAAATCCCTATGTGTTGCAGAAAAATAACACATATCACCCCCAATACCATCATGCAGGGGGGAAGCTTTCGCTCATCATGGGGCTGGGTGATGGGACGATGGATGGGGCTAATCAGTTGCCTGATTTATCTTTTTACAGAGAGTAGTTAAGACACTGTTGCAGTAACCTACTGAAATAAAAGCATGCTGCAGTTTCTCTGTGTCTTGTTTTAACAAGAAACTGTGCACTTTCTGCTGACTTTAAAGAAAAGCTGGCAAAACTTGAGCACAACCTAGATCGTATTCACGCCATTGTCACGGATCACTGAGTGAAGATTGGCAACCAAGAAAATAATGCTACCGAACAGGATTCACACTTTAAAACACTAGAAGCCACTTGCGCTGAGTGATAGCAATGCCAAATTATATGCAAAAGTCATTGACTTAGAAGTCCGCAGACGTTGGAACAACATCCGAGTGTTAGGCTTACCTGAATCTATCGAGGGACAGCAGCAACCGACCGCCTTCTTCTTCAAAAAGCTAGCTGAGATGTTTGGAGGTGTATTGGACTCTCCACCTGAGTGCGACAGGGCACATCGTACCCTCTCGGCTAAACCGCAACCAGGCCAGCGACCTCGGCTGGTAATCATCCACTTACACAAGTTCCCTGTAAAGGAAAAGATTATACGCGAAGCCCGGGAAAAAGAGGCAAGGTAACCATCTTTATCTACGAGGATTATCCGCCAGAAATCGAGAAGCAACGCAAGGAATACAGCGAGGTGATGTCGCAACTGTATAAACTTGAACTTAAGCCAACTCTACTGTTCCCGGCTGGGCTCTTCATTACCAACTGTGCAAAGAGACGTCGAAACAACGTAACTTCCAAGTCATTTTTGCACCTCTAATTTGGGTCCCCTGAAGGTGCAGACTGTGACGCCAGACGACGTCTTTTTCCGACGTTTACCGAACATAAACGTCTAGTTTTTGACGTCCTCAGAACCGCCAATTGTAGTGCAAACAAAGTGCAAATGTGGTCGCTGTATAAGTCTTTTCTACGTAAAATTTGAACTTATTTCAAACGGTGCGATGCTGCTTCTATGCTGTTCCTAATCACATTCTAACCCATAGCTTTATTTGATTATCCCATCGGCAGATAACTGGAAACACTTACTAAAGGTGTAAGGCGTTTCCAGTTCCAAGGAATCCAAGATCCAAGGAAGGAGGTAGGATCCACCTCTCATTGGTCGCAGAAGCCAGGAAGTTTGTCAAAACATTACTCTGAAAATGGCCCGGCTAAAACTGAGGTGACTCCCCTCTACCTTGCAGTCATGCTTGTGTTCATGATTTTGTTCCATATACATTTTAAATGACATTTGGGTTACTTTATTATGAATTTAAACTTTGATGTATACCGCTGCTGTTCAAATGTGGGTAGTGAGCCTTAGTTACCAATGAATGGCTCCTTTGTGTCAATCTGGGATGACTCGGATGGTGACAATGGAAATGCTCAGCACTGTTGTGAAAATATTACCTGTAAACAGTACACTCCTAAACATTTTACATGTTTAAAGGAAAATAACAATTTTTCTGTGATCCTCAGAAGTCTAACTAAACATCATGATCAATTAGTATCCCTACTCTATCATTGGTTGTAGTTTTGGTGTAATTGCTTGCAGTGAAACCTGGTTAAGTGACAGGTCATATATTAATACCCTTCACCTAGAGGGCTATAACTTTTACTATAAGAAGAGACTGGGGAGGACAGGTGGAGGAGTATGTTTATATGTGAACTCTAGACTGAATGTCAATGTTTGTGTTGACTTGTCCTGGGATGATGACTACTCTGATTCAGTTTTGTCAACATAATCAGCAATAAAAGTAGTAGTCTTATCATTGGAGCAAGCTATTGTCCACCTGATTCAAATCCTGCTATCTTTAATAATAATTTAGAGGAAACCTTACATGCATTAAACAGTAAAAATAACTGTATCCTCCTTGGGGATTTAATATAGATATCTCTATGGAAGATACAATAAAAAATGACTTTATTAATACTCTGGATTCCTCCTAATTTTTCCTGACTCTAAATATTTATACTGCAGTAACTCATTCATCCAAATCTACAATTGATAATATCGTCGCAAATATTTGAAATTCTACATATGAGTCTGACGTAGTTTTGTCTGATATATCTGACCACTTTCCAATTGTGATGTTTTTTAACCTTGCACATAAAATTACACCTTCCTGATTTAGAGTACTAAATCAGGGAACTCATTGTGTTCAAATCAAATAAGAATAGATTAGATACCAGTGATATCCATCTAAAGATAAATGATGAAAAGCTCTTACAAGTCTGTTCTAAAAGTTCCTGGGGGTCCTCATTGATAAATCGCTTTTTTTAAAACTTCATATGGAACACTTAATATCAAGACTATCGAAGTATGTCGGTCTGTTCTTCAAAATAAGATACTATCTGCCTCTACCTGCTCTTCTCACCTTGTACAAAACCCTTTGTGAGCCTTATATTAAATACTGTAATGTCATATGGTACAATACCTTTCCCAGTTATTTAAGGAAATTGGAAAACTTGCAAAAGATGTTAATAGGAGCAGTGTCATGGTCCGGTTATTAGGTTGTCTGAGCTTATTCCAATTTATACTCCTCTGCATACTCATGACACCAGGAATAAACACCTCATAAGTGGTAAGAAAAAGAAGACTCAAAAGCACCAGCTTGAGTATCACTTGCAAGGGTACGCAGATTTGGAATGAGCTTGATGATACGCTAAAAGTGTTGAGATCCATCTCTACCTTTACAAACATGTTGAAGACCAAACTACTTAATTTATGTATATAACTCAATAATTAGCTCCTACCTCTCCAGGAAAGCATTGTATTTGTGTCTATTGTTGTTGTGTGTTAGGTATGATGATGGTGTATGGGTAAGATGTGTTTTTTTTGTTTGTTTGTTTTGTTGTTCGCTTTGATGTATTGTCTTTTTGTCTGATGTCTTCAGGCTCCATTTTATAAGATTTTAGTAGCTTCTTTGTGTCCTGATTCACACATTACTCATAGCCTGACCCATGAGAAGATGACCAAAAGATAAACACAATATGTATACATATAGTAACAAATTCTATGTATTTGTTAAAATAAAGATCCAAGTCCAAAACAGCCCCCTCACATGCTATGTAGTCTGTAGTCCATTGAGTCTAGTTGAGCACTGATCTCTATCCTTGCATTTCTGGGGCAAAAAAAGGATAGCTTCTGTCAACGCATATTAATGTTTTCAGAATTCAAGTCGAATTTCAGACTAAAATCCAATTAGGAATCAGAAGCAAGACCTAAAAAATTTGTGTTGACAGGAGCCCCCCATAGAAATTGACTGAGTGTAGGATGATTTAGCAATGCTTTCAGTCTCTTGTAAAGCTAATAGAAATGTAACCTAAAAGACTTGATGTAAAAGCAGGAAAAAGTAGCTTTCCAAAGTACTGACTCTTAGGGGCTAAATACATGCGTCACTCACACTTTTAAGATTTTTATGTGTAATATTTTTTAAAAACTATGACTCCTTTTGTTCCACTTCACAATTATGCACTACCTTGTGTTGGTATGCCACATGAAGTAAAAAAAAAAAACCTAATTTAAGTTTTTTGTTGAAACCAAGACCTATAGTCTATACTTTTAGGAAAAAAGCAAGACACTTTACTAAAAGACTAAAATAACCCAAGAAGGAGAGTTGGCACTACAACAGCACTCTATCTGGATTCAGTTAATTTGCAGCTTTGATTCACAGAGAGAGACTTCTACCTAAAAATCTGTGATCCAATCACATTGTTGAAGTCAGGGAATTGAAAAGACCAAGTACAGAAAGGACACGATATGCTGGACAGAGATTAAAGACTTGTTCACACATCTATGGGCTTCAAACAGACATCTACAAAGTAATGATGGCAAAATTATACTCTGTAGTGTGAAGCTTCCAGAACTAGGGCCAAAATATACATGGGACATAGGCAGTTTGTAGCCTAATGTTAGAGATGGACTGCAAAGACAGGGTGAGACAAAGAGAGAAAGGGGTGAATGAGCAATCTATACACAAGCAGTTTGCCTGCTTGTGTATAGAAATGCATGTCTGTCTTTTTTACAGTGAGTAAATATGTTCATAAGACAGTATATATCTGTGTCTGCATGTATGTTTGGGAAAGAGAGGGGAATACAAGAGAGAACAAGGTTTTAGATGTCAATGTTTGCTCCATTTATTAAAAGCCTTCCCTCCAGGGTGGTTAAAGATACCTTTGCACCAAATAAAAAATAAAAAAATCCCACAACAGCACCTCCATAAATTAGAAACAAGTTGTGCTCTGGTAATCATTGGCTTTACATACCGCAGTCTGTAAGGAGCAGGGGGTTAGCGCTGAAAGACAGACAGGTTAGCAGACATAGCTGATTGGCTCACCAAAATCAGAATCATAGAAGAGGACAAACTTCTGCCAGCTGTACTCAGACACCACCTGCATGATAACCTCATTGAGGAACACAGGTGGGCGGACCATGAGGGTGTAGTCATCAGCTCCAGGAATCCGACTGGTGGGTGGGCAGGCCGAGCGGGGTGTTCCCCCCGGGGATCGCTGGATGTAAAGATGGGGTATGTGCATGGCATCGGCCAATGTTTGAAGGCTACCTGCTGACATGCAGCCAATAGAGCTGACCAGAGCCAGGATACCACGGTTCATCAGCTCGCAAGCTGGATAGAGGGGAAAAGAAAGAGAAGGAAGGAGAAGACAAGAGAAGAATTGGTTATTTTATATTCTACTATTACATTTTTCATAGTGCAAACTGTGATGTTTGAGTATTTAGTTGTGGTTAAAATTGTTTTTCAATATAAAACACTATGTGTCGCTAAAACTAACACTGCAATACACCCTAAACACCACATTGAATTTCAATGAAAATGGTGGTGACAGCATCATATGGTGGAAATGCTTTTCTTAAGTAGAGACAGGGATGATGATATTTGATAGACAGAGCTAAACACAGGATAATAGTGGAAGAAATCTGTGAGAGGTTGCAAAATATTTGTAAATCGAATAGAGGTTTGAATGATTCGGAGCGATACTCCTAATCATCCAGCCATAGCTACATAGTTGACAGGACTGTAATTAAACTATATTCATGTGTTAGAAAGGACAAGCTAAAATCCAGACCTAAATCCAACTGTTAATCTATGGAAAGACTCTCCAACCAATCTAACTAGCTTGAGCTATTTTGAAAAGTTTTTTGATGTGCAAAGCTGGTAGAAGCATTCCCCAAAAGACTTGAATCTGTAACTGCAGTTATTTGTTGTTCTACAAAGTACTGACTTAGAGAGACTGAATAAATATTATTGTCACCCTTTTCATATCATGAAGTGGTATGAAAAAAGTCAAAAAGCTTCATAGGCATGAAGACTTTTCACTAAAAGAAACCCACAGTGAAACAAAATGAGATGTTTCTGATGTTCATCTACAATAATTTAGTCAAACTGAAGAAACTGCAATTGAATGCTTCTAAACCTTTCACAAAGACCAACCCACAAATTATGATTTTAGGAGTTTAATTATTGCGTCTTCTTGCTGGGCTTTATCATAAATTTTTCTGTTGTTTATTCTCTACTGACTGAATTTTCCTCATCTCAGAGACACTGTGTGGCACCCTTTTCTTCCTATTGGACTTCCAATGCTATCAGAAACCTTTACCTCCTAGCAACTCCCCCGCTATCTCCCTTTTCGTCCAAAAAAAAGCCTATGAGTGTCTACCTTTCAGTCCCGATCATTTCATGGTCATTTTCATTTTAATTGCCCTACAGCACCACAGAATGCACTGCATTGTCCTCAGTCTGGAGTCACACATCCTTTTTCACACCCTTTCTTCACAATTATTTCATTTTCCACCCTCAACTGTTTTTCATGATCCTTACTAAGAAACACTATTCATCCTCATAATATGTTTATTCTCTTGACAACAGTATCCACTGATCTTGCTTCTTTCTGTTGCTACGTTTTCCTTCTGATTTATAACCACTCTTACTCTTCTTTGTCCTCAGTTCAAAACTGCTAACAACCTGACCTCCTACATCCTGTCCTTATGTCCTTGCCCCTGCTTTCCATCCCTCATCCATCTTGATCTGTAATATTTCACTCCCATATTGTTCTTGACGGCATCCATCACTGTTAAATGTGTTACTTTAACTCCTAGTAAAATAAAAGTTGGTCACAGTGACACTGCATGAAACAAAAAAGCAGCAAAATACAATTAAAGACATTGTGGAGAAAAAACATATATACACACACTGTGCAGTCTCAATGTATATTAGCACTTTAAAACACACAGACTGTTTAACGCCACTGGAAATATTCTGTTGACAGTGCAGAAACTGAGCCAAAAGAAAGAAAAAGAACAGAAAGGAAAAAAACTAATAAAAAATATCTCAAGGAAAGAGCTTAGGGAGACATATTTATGGTGCTGAGAGAGGCAGAATAAAACATTGTATATGTGTATACATGTTTAAAAGAGCACATGAGAGCTACAGATTTTCACAAACTTGTGTGGAAGTTGGCTTGCACAAAAACAACATAACTAAAATCTCAAGTTAGTAAGTTGACATGTCAAATTGTCAAGCTAAATTTTATTTTTGTCCATAGCAGCTGGACAACAGCCTTTTTTGACAAAACGCTTTACAAATACTTTCAATCTTGTGTATTCAAATGAGAGTGTTTATGAGTGGCATTAACTCTTTTTTGAGAGCATTGAACTCAACAATTCAGTTTCCTTCATAACATACCTAAACTGAACAAAGTTGTCCCTGGCATTATTCAACTCTGTTCAGAAATGACCTAAAGATGTAACCTGTTTAAGCAAACCTTTTCTACTTTATGCAGAAAACAGTTACAACATTTCCGGTCCAAGACAAGAGCTTTGGCGAAAGCAGTGTATCATGCTCTAATATTTGACAGTAGCTGCATTTCCATTGACCATCAAATTACACAAATTGTAATTACGAAAAAAAATCGCTACATGGAAACACAGAAATTTTGAAAAAACTCACTTTTTTCGATAAAAAGTTGCGCTACGATGAGGTGTTTTTTTTTTGGCGTATCAAAATTGCTGTTTTTCTGCAAAACTGCAATGAAAACACTTTTCATCTTCAGTTTCCGTCTTTACTTTTGAACAAAGAAGTTATTGTTCTCTGCATTGTGCTCAAGTTTGGATCTAAATTAAAAATTTGACAGTTCGTTTTTTTTTCGCGGTTTTTATCTAAAAGTCTGTAGATGGTAAGTGATTTATTGTTCGTCCTGTCCTCATGCAAGCGACATTTTTTTATGTCTGTGCACCACCTGTGTAAAATCTCCCAGTCGATTAAATCAAATACACCGATCTCCTTGGCAACCGCTCTGTTTTGGAGGTAAGCGCGCATGCGCTCTCGTGTAGTGTATGTGAAATCTCTGGTCATAAGCGATGTTTTTGAGCTGTACTGTGTTGTAATTCAGCAAAATAACATGAAACACAACTAGTTACTCTCCCTTTGCTTTTAACTGGGGTATTTAGCAGCAAGCAGACAGACATTAAACGTAGCAGTGCACGCTGGCCATTCACAAAAGCCTCGAGAGAAGCAAAGGAAGAGCATTGAGGCTCCAGCATAGCACGAACAGTTCAGAAAACATTTGGAATGAGGGGAAAAAAGCTATATTTATAAACAAATTAAGTCGTGTTTTAGACTGCCTATTGGTAGCGGATCTGATCTTCTTTGTGTGCAGGTGAATTTTTGTAGCCGTAACTGGTTCTGGATGACTGGTTTCATAGCATACAGCCACCACCTGCATGATAACCTCATTGAGGAACACAGGTGGGCGGACCATGAGGGTGTAGTCATCAGCTCCAGGAACATTCATGTGTGATTTTAATTGTATTTCTTATTTTATGGAAACACCGCAATTGCGAAATTGTGTTTTTTCGAGATTGGGAGAATTTCGACAAAGTTTTACACATATGTAATGGACACGCAACATATTATGGATTATACCAATTTATATCTGCCTCCCATGTTTCCTTTTACAGAGCTGAAGCCTGCTGCATGCAAGGGGGTGAGGCCAGCTGTGGGTTTACAACAAGAGAGAGGTGGCCTTTAATACATTCTGTCATTTCTAACTTTACTCTATGACCATAAAACCGGGAAGTATGGTATAGTTACAATAACAGCACTGATGTCTTTAATTTCTAAAAAACATGTTTTGTCTGGTTGTGTGCTTAAATAGAATCAGGATATTTAACAAACAGGAAGACCAACCCGTAGTGCATAAAAATGGCTGCAATGAAAAAAAAACACAACCTAATGGGGGAAATTAAATTTCAAAATTTCAGACTCTTTTTCTCCAAAGTGTAAAATTATCAAATGTTTTAACTAAAACAGACCAACTTTTGCCACCAAAGCTTAAAGCACATTGTCATAAGAGAAAACAGTCAACTAAAACAGTTTAAAAGGTGTACTGGGTTCAGCTGTCACTTCACCAGGTTTCCGTGAAACCCGGCTAATTTGGAAGGAATGTCTTTTTTATACTGTATGAACATTAAACCATTCTGCTTTTAAGAGCCTAAATATTGTAAGCAATGGTTTTCCATATGAGCAAAAGCTGAACATATCATGCCGTCAAGTGTCAGTGTTTTTGTTTATTTCCTGGTCTGGTCTCTGTTTTCCCTCCGTTTATCACACCTGTTCCTAGTCTTCCCTGATTGTCTGCTCTTGTCTCTCATTGGTTCCCCCTGCTGTTCTGTTTTGTATATATGCCTTTTTGTTTTCATTGTTCCCCACTGGATCCTCGTCATAAATGTCCTCGTTTTACCCTCGTCATTGTCCTCGTTCCTGTTAACGTCTGGTGACTCTCTGTTCTGGTCTGGTTTGGGAAATATTAAAACCTGCGCTTACCTTCATTCGATGTCTCCTGGCATCCTTCACTGCACATTGGTCCTACCTCCAAAACCATCACAGAAGGATCCAGCCCAAGATGGACCAAGCAGGAAGGATTCATCCAGGGTTTGAGAAGGGGCAAGAACTGTTCGGGCGACTTTCACGCCTCCTGACTGCCAGCAGCTCTTTAACATCTTTAACAGAAGGCTGTGGATAAGATCGGTCCCCTGTTCAATCTCATCCCGGGAGGTCCGGACGCCGTGGGTCATCTGCCGCCACTCTTGCTCCTGCTCCAGGGCGGCTCAAGGATGAGCTGCTACCTGCTCCGGCATGACTCGAGGAGGAGCCGCTGCCAAGTCCTGTTCCTGGTCAGGATGAGCTCGAAGCCAGGCTGCCTCCGCTGCCTGGGCCTGTTCCTGTCCTGGAGGAGCTTGAGGCCCAGCTACCAGCTATCAGCTGATCTCTAGGGCTCCGCCGCAGATTTGCACGGCTTCGCCAAGGGCTCCAGTGGTTTTTGGCACCATTCTCCTGGGACCCAGCGGTTTCTGCATCACTCGCCAGAGCTCCACCGTGGTTTCAAGCCTTCTAAGCTCCACCACTGGCTTCCTCGTGGCTGTCCTCCGGACTGTCTGCTCCGAAGGTGCTTCTGGCTCTGTTTCTGAACACCGGGTCCCACCAGGACGTCCTCACGGACGTCTCCTGGACTCAGTGCCTGCTCGGAACGACCTCCGGGCCGTCTGCCTGAACTCTGGGTCTGCAAAGGACGACCTCTGGATCGCCCGCCAATCTTGCTTTGTTTTGTTCTTGCCCGCCTGGACTTTTGATCTTTTTGTTTTCTGGCCCTGTTTCTGGCCTTGGCCTTGTTTGTGGTTTGTTTCTGGCCTGTTTGTGTTTTCCTGGCCCTCTTTTGGGTACATTTTCTTTTTCTGTTTTGTATATGTGCCTTTTCGTTTTCATTGTTCCCCGCTGGATCCTCATCATAGATGTTTTCATCTTACCCTAGTCATTGTCCTCGTTCCTGTTAACGTCTGGTGACTCTCTGTTCTGGTCTGGTTCGGGAAATATTAAAACCTGCACTTACCTTCATTCGTCGTCTCCTGGCATCCTCCACTGCACATTGGTCCTACCTCCAAAACCCGCTTCATGACAGAACAGGGTTAATTTAGTCATTCTTTTCCCTGGGCACTGTTGTAGATTATTAATGAGTATAAACTAAAGGGGCTTCATTCGAACCAGCCATTGTACAAGTCCACATTCTAAGGAAATAATTGAAGTGTAACAATATTCGATTACAATTCACTAAGTCGCGGTATGCTTCTTCGTCATGGTGATTATGGTTAAAAAAAAAAGATGAGTCCAGGATTCAACTTTGGTTCCAGAGTAACTTAATAATTAAGCACATATGCCTTTCGGGATATAGTGTAGAAAATTGCACCTGTGGATTTACATTAGGTATGAATTTCTGTTCAGTGTTTAAGTCTGGATTCCTCTATATGTCAGAGGTGACTATGCCAGCCACCTTTCATGAAAGACTTTGTCTAGACTCCACTTCCGCAAAACAGCAGTCATGTTAGGTAATACTTTACCTGCATTGCTCTAGTCTAGCTATAGTAAATTAGCTTACCATTATCAAGACTTTGGCTAATAGCAGGCTTTGCTAATCCGCTATTTATTAAGGCACTTTGGAGAATTAGTGCCCTCATCCCCTCTACATCACATACTCCTTAGTCTGTGGGGGGCTTCTAAGCACTTGGCTCATTAATATTTCTTACTAATGACTTAAAGGACCGATTGCATTAACACAGGCCAACTTTACATCACTCTGATGTAGGCAACAGTTTAATGAGAGAAAAAATTGAAGGAGAAAAAGAAGTAAGAGCAGCAGCAGAAAAATGAGAAGTGAGTGAGTTTGAAAACTTTGCCTGTGTTTAAGATAAATATACTTGCGATATAGGTTTTCGATAGTTGATAATAGTTCTCTCTTAATTGTGTGTTGCTAGATAGCACCCACAGACTGTCACTGTTAAAAAATAGAAATAAATCACAGCTGTGAACAATGACTGAACTTTGAGCACAAAAGCAAGTTCCGACTTCTAGGCAGATATTTGTGTAGGAGTGCAAACAATGAGAAATTTTACCCATTTGGAATCTTCCACCTTGCATCTCTAACTACCACAACCCACTCGGATACCTTCAAATAACACAAACCACTCTCCAATCCCCCACAGATACACACCTGCTCCCTAAATCCCAGATAAAGTCTACATTTTGCAGGATAACTCTTAGTAAGGAAGTAAAGACTTGTGAAGTGGTCACGTAAAGGTGTTTATTTAAAGGATTTAAATGACATTCAGACCAACATGTACACATCGGGGAGCTTACACTGTCAACCTCAGGGATTCTACCAAGTATATTTGCTTTGTAAATTTATTTGCTCTGAGCTTATCCATTTTTTTATTCATGTTTGGCTTCTGTTCCTATTTTGTTACTACGTCCCACAGCAAGCCAATAAGGAAAATCTGATACTGTGCTTGTCTTGGCTTTGAACACATGACTTAAGAAGTCAAAACCAGTACCTCATGATCCGCTAATACTTTGATGCATGTTTTGTATATCAGAGCGTATTCTACATGTGTCTTCTGCAACAGAGCAGAGCAGCATTATGTCAGTCTGTCATAATAAATGGACTGCAAGCACTTTACACGCAGTCAGGTGTGACTGAGTTCTTTTTATACTTCTCTCCAGGCAGTTCTCCTACCACCACACTCTGACACCCCACATACAGTCTTTATCACACTGAGACAATGTCCTACAGTCCCTGACCCGGTGACCTATAGTGAAAATTAGAAGGAACAGAGCAGTACTTGAAGCAAGTAAATCAATACCTGAGGAAACCATTAAAAGATTGCATGTTCAAAGCACTAGAAAATCTCTGAAGCTAAATACAGTGAGAAACTTTGAACATATTTTAACAAAGAAAAAAACTTCATTATGTCATATGTTGTATTCATTCTCTCTGACAGCCATGGCAAAAAAGGTCAGATATTAAAAATATATTACAGTCCACAGATAAACTATAAATTCCGAGGACTTTTTATAACACCGCATGATGTTTCATTAGAAGAAAAAAAGACACCGCCAGCAGTCTGTATTATTTGTTTGCAAAATGCTATATAAATGCAAAATTTACAAAATCCTTAAAACTTACAGGGCCTGGAAAAATCTCATAGCACAATTGACAAGCATGTGTTCGTGTCTGTAAGAGTCCAAACCACTGTAAGGCCCCCTTCACACTGGATTAACCCTTGAGGCACCTTGGCGGACCAAAAGTGTACTTTCTGTTTATTTGGTTTCTTAATGCTCAGTATCTCAGTCAGCTTAAATATCATTTCTGTGAAACTTGGCCAGAATTTGCTTTTTATTTTTTTAAATTTCTTCATTATTTTGATTGCAAGGTCTGTAAACAAGAGCAACACTCTTTACCTTCGGTTCCGATTTGGTCCCATTGACTCCCATTATAACCATATATTTTTGATGCACTGTAATCCTTTTATAAAACCTTTCCCATGAGCACCACAATAATCTAAGCCTCTACATTCAAAATACAGGGAAAATTTTACTTGTAATGACCCCCCTTGAATTACCACAGGCACCATCGCTTCACCACATATAGTTTCAATGGGGGACATAGTTCTCTTACCTCTCAAAATGCACGGCTAAAAAAAATACAGAAAACAAAAATAGTCCTGATATGCTGGGAATGAAGAGTGAGTGAGTGTGGTTCAGAAAATATTTTTTTCTGTTTATGTGTGTGTCTGTGTAATTTGAAGAATCAGAAGCCAAGTTGGCTTTGTTAATGTTTTCTTTATCAAGAGAGAGACTCTATCTCCTATTGGATGTGTGGCATAGCACGTTTATGCGGGTGCATCTTCTGTGAGAATAGTTTGCACCCTGGTGTTTTCTCCAGGACAGTAATGCAGCTAATTCTGCACTTCACAAACCCGTAGGTTTTATTCATGTTTAATGGTCCTTATTCATGTGTCTCCGCTTTCTGGAAGGTCTTGTTTGGAACCAGTGTGCCAAAAGTGGAGCACATGCATGCAAAACGATCCTTAACTGCAACTTATGCTTGAACTCGTGAATGCATGGCAAAAATCTTGAAAAAATATTAAGAAAAATAAACAGCTTAATATCTGTGGTTTAGTCTGAAGGTATTGTCAAGATTCTATGCTTTGAACATTTTTATTACAATTTTATAACATGGGACCTAAACATCGTTAATCGTCGTCTTCCGCTTATCCGGAAACGGGTCGCGGGGGCAGCAGACTCAGCAGAGACACCCAGACGTCCCTCTCCCCAGACACCTCCTCCAGCTCCTCCGGGGGGAGCCCAAGGCGTTCCCAGGCCAGCCGAGAGACATAGTCCCTCCAGCGTGTCCTGGGCCGTCCCCTGGGCCTCCACCCGGTGGGACGTGCCTGGAACACCTCCCGAGGAAGGCGTCCGGGAGGCATCAGGTATAGATGCCCGAGCCACCTCAACTGGCTCCTCTCGATGTGGAGGAGCAGCGGCTCTACTCCGAGCCCCTTCCGAATGGCCGAGCTCCTCACCCTATCTCTAAGGGAGTGCCCGGCCACCCTACGGAGGAAGCTCATTTCAGCCGCTTGTATCTGGGATCTCGTTCTTTCGGTCATGACCCAAAGTTCATGGCCATAGGGACCTAAACATAAAGGTGTAAATTTTTATAAATAATCATTGCTCCACAAATAATGCATCAAAATCAATATTGTTATAAATTTTTGATATTTATATTTATGGATGTTGAAAAGACTTTATGCAGTAAAAGTGAAAAAAGAAAATTATACACTTATACACTTTAAGAAGAACAGGTTTAAGACATAAGGGTCAAAATTATAAGTTCTTGCATTGAACTTTCATTGCTCCAAAAATAATAATGCATCAAAATCAACATTGTTCACCAAGTCAAGTCTGTAACATCCACATCCAAAATATTCCACTTTAATGTCCATCATTTTTGGAAGATATAACTTTTTTTTTTCCTTTATTTTATATTTATATATATATATATATATATATATATATATATATATATATATATATATATATATATATATATATATATATATATATATATATATATATAAGGATAGTTCTGAAGTCGTTGAAAAGATTTGATGCAGAGAAAGCAAAAAAAAATTATTTTAATATGTACAATTTTTATTACACTTTTATAAGCTGTACTGTTTTTTGGACCTATAGGTAAAAAGTGTATGTTTTTGCAATAGACTCTTATTGCTCCAAGAGCAATAATGCATCAAAATCAATACTGTAATCAAGCCAGGACTGCATAACCATGCTTTATGTTCAAGATTTAACTCCATGTCCAATGACTCGCGCTGTTGGGTGAGAGTGAGGATGACCTACTTGAGTCTGTGAATTGTTTTGTGTATTGCTCTAGATCCACAGTTTCAATCTGCTGCCTTGCACTGTGACATACGCACAGCTAAGCATCGAACGGCAGCATAAGATGCTTACTCATACCGCTGGCGGGCTGAAAATACGCCCCACTCTATAAATGCCTCACCGTGTGTCTGTGTGAATTTGTTGACTGCTGTATGCTGATATACAATCCTTTAGGGAACTAAGTCTTGAATTAATGCAGTCAGGAAGATATAAGATGTTAAAGATACCGTGGCCTTTTCGACCTGATATCAAGAAATTTATCAGCGTCACTCTTTGACTGCTGACTGTTATGATTGATTGAAAATACAAAACCTTTGATTTCTTGCAAATACAATCTGTTCCTACTCCTTACCTCCCCTTTGGCTCCACACCTCCTACAGTATTCTTATTAAGATTGAATGTACCACACTTAGAACCATCAAACTCACCACATTCAACATCATCTATCTTTTCTTTAGAGATTAATACACCCTCTCTTTTGTACTTTACAGCATTGTTACCTCTACTCAACCTTTATTTGTTACACTTTGTTCAGAATTCATCCAGTTGCTGAATTCACTGTTAACACAGCTACCATGTGAACAGTCCAACGCATATTTCCATGTTGCCTTTTAATTCTTTTTTTTTTCTTTTTTGAAAATCATTTTTTTAAAGTTATTTTACTACTTTTATGGACAGTTTTTATTCTCATTTTTTTATCTTTTGTGTGTCTTCTCTGTTCTACCTCATTCACTTTAATGTAAGAGGTCACTACTTAATAATTGACTATTTGTTAGTTGTTGAGCACAAAATAGAGCTCTTACATTCCATCTGCCTGCACCCTATAAGCTTTCTCCTTTCCAATCCTTGCTAATCTCTTTTACTTTCACCTTTGGCCTTCCATCTAGTCTCAAAATGTTCCTTTACTGTATCTAAAATTGGTGCTTTTAAAGTAAATCAGTTCTTTTTTTTTTCTCTATCAATCTAACCCTTTATTCATCTATCCATCAACTCAATTATGTGTTAAATCCAATTAAATCATATTCTGTGCAGATTGCCTCTGCCAATAAACCCACACCTCACCAAAGCCCACACCTCACCACACACCGCACCCCAAGGTGGTTGCTTCACTGCTTCTTAAAATTCTGGTCCTCTCTCCAGATAACTACCAGCAGTACCCCTTTCCCTGCTTTCCTTATCCTTTAAGTTAATACCACTATATGGAGCTTTCTATGAATAGAATTTAAAAATTAGGCAAGAAATAAAGCCATTGTTTTTTCTAATTTGTCTGATTTCTTTTGCAATTTTAATAAGTGCTTCAGAGTTTTCTTTAAGAAAATGTTTCAGACTTCCAAAGTAAGAAAGCTTCCCCTGTGAGTACTTTGTCATTCATTCAATTCTTCATACATAACACACATTGCAGACAAAATGGGCTACAGGTGGGACTGACTAAATATTTATCAATCCACAAAATATTTACCATTTTATCCCCAAATTAAACAGATTCACAAATAAACATGTTTTTTTTTTAAACCAAAAAAAATTTACATCTTCAAGATTTTCTTAAATCACAAACCTAATATATTTCAATCTAGGATGCCGCGTAAAATTGAAGTAGCTGTATAAAAGAAATTAATAATTTTTTTTAGCTTAAAACTGAGTGACCCTGTCGTCTGCCCATCTAATGTTCTAACTGTCTTGATCTTGACATCATAACAGTTATCCTCCTTACTCTCACCAGTTTCCTTGAGAGTTTATTTTCTCTATTAGGTGCGAACTTTCCTTCTTTTCATTCTATATTTAAAAAATGACCAACATTTTTCACGTCTCACAGATGTTTTATTGAATGTGGGGAAGGCATGTAGCGAGACAAAGAAAAGAAATAGGACTTGGTGTAAATAAAACTCACAGTAGCCAGCAGTTTATCTTCTTTCTCATTTCTTTTTTCCTTTGGCTATTTTTCCATCCTTCCTTGATCAATTCAAAGAGACCTGGCATCTTATATATCTTTGTGTCCCAACTCAATCCATTGTAAAGTCAAGGAGATGAAACTGTCCCCTGGGAAAATCCAGAGGTTTTCTGTTTACGGCTCTGGGGCTTTTATTGCTATTGCTTCGCCAGGACAGAAATATGCCCTTGTCTGTTTGTCCTCCCTCACATCTTTACTCTTGCACTTAAATACAGATAGATACAAGTGTGAGTGTGCAGCATTACATTCTGTAGCAAAAACAATATTACTCTTTAGCTGTCACTACTGTTTCCATAACCTTCTTGTCATTTCAACATAAATTACTTTATTATTTAGCAGATTACAATATCTGTACTAATAGAGTTCTCTTTCTTTGAAGATCCAGACAGAAGTTGACATAATTTGACCAGAAACTAGTCAAAAGGAGTGGCAACCTGTCCTGCTGATTCTAGTTTATTATCAAAGAAACTATGATTCAAAATTTTAAGAAAGACAAAAACTTAACAAGACTATTACTAAAAGCATTTGTATGGACCAGATTTAAGCTGTTAAGAAACATGTTTTCTAAATACTTATTCAACTGAATTCGAGGTACACGCTTACATTGAGGATATTAACACTTCTAACAATTGTTATCTTATCAGCTGTTTTTTTTATGGGGAAGTTATATTTTTACGTTTTTGTTTATTCTAAATGGATGCTGACTTGCCTATTTACTGGTTTCACACTAATTAAGACAAAACTATTGTATAGTGTTATTGGTAATGTTTTGCTGATCTGAATTAGAAAGAACCCCTAGGTCTCTAAAAAATGTTATCTCGCAAACCTGAAAATTAAATTAAGTTCTAAGTATGATCCTGGTGTTGTTATTCAGTTTCAACATTTATTATTGTGACAACTCTACTATGTGTAGAATTATTTCTTCTGTTTGACTGTAAAAGATATCCCCCTATTTGTGTTGCATGCTGTGCATGAAGATAGCAGCTTGGTGACTGATCAACAACTAAATTAGCTGCGATTATGATCATAGATTTGGAAAACCGGTTATAAATGAATGGATTATGTGGAAAATTCTTAGATAAAAAATAATAAATTAGTCTCTCAAGTAATTCAAGGACATTCATTTCAGGGGGGAAGTAGAAATGACCAGAGGAAATAAAGATTTTCAACCATTGTACTGCAGCAAAGAGCTCTAGAAAATGATGAGAGAATCAAAGCTTGTAGAGAACGGATCCAGACAAATGCAAATTATCATGCAAAGGAGACAGATTCATTATTAAGACACTGAGGGGAATTCCGTAATGATGCATGACTCTGTCAGAGTTCCTTCAATAGGGTTGAAAGTCCCTACTTCCGAATTTATACAGGTGAAGGTCTAGCACGTAATGACAGCTGACATGCATGCATGTTAGCAAAATGTCAGTGTGATTAATTTAAGCCCATTTATAAATGGATACACTTAGAACAAAAGAAGAAAATTCATATATGTTTAGGACAATGCTGAAACACATTCTTCTGAATGGGAAAATAAGTCACTTTACGTCCTGCCAAGCAGAAGCAGCGGGGCGAAAAACCAAAGCAAATTAGTGATACTTTAACATTACCTTGGAACTCGGTGACTCTTAAAGTAGTGCATTTTGAGTGTTTTTAATACTGGAATAATTAAAATTTTGGGCAAGTACCTTAATGCTGCTTTTAATATGATTAACTAATTATTTTATTAATTTTCCTCCACTGCTCAAAGTCATACATTTTGCAAACTGGTATGCTTATCCAAACATTTAATATAAAAGGTTTAACTCATCTACATGAATGTAAAATTATCACAAACATAGATTCATTAGGTATTCTGTACTTGGAACAGTTTGCTACAATTGGCTCATAGGCTGTGGGTTTTTAATTGGAAATATAGAAACCAGTATTCATAATCAATCCAATGAGTCAGTTGGGATGGGATTCACAGACAAACTCAAACAGGGCTGTGCACTGAGTGAGTTGCTGAATGCTTCCAGCTGCCCATGACTGCTTGTATCAAATTTCAAATCTTGGCACTGACATACAAGTCTGTAAAGGGATTTGTTGCCCCTTTTCTCCCGGCAAATATCCAGCAAAACATGCCAGCAAGTCTCTAGTGCTCTGTCACTGCAGACCCCCTAGCTCTCTATTCATGCAAGAGTGGTGAATAAAGAAAACTGCATCAACTCTTCGCTTCCATCGCTCTCTAATGATACAATGACCTTTTAGTTTTAGCCAAAATAAGCACCCAGTCACAGCAACCATCACAATGAGGTGACAACAGTTTCCAGAAGGATTCTGAATGACGTATGTTCACTTGATTGATTTGTGTCCTGGGGTGCTTTAGACCATGTGGTTCCGAGCCTGTACTGGACTAACAAGAAACCAGACAATACCAAAAATATGGCCACCAGAAAATCATGAGATGCACTTCTATAGAATCCCAACAGAAAATCTTTTTATACAGGTTGTGGAGGATAAATATGTATGTTAAGCTTCCTTGTGTGAATTTGTTTTGTAAATCTTACAAAAATTTTTTAAATTTAATCTCAATCCAACAAGATAATACTTTTTTTTTCTTTTTAGTGACCTGGCAAAATTAAACAACTTGCTGCTATGTCAAAGGTATTTTTACCCAACAAAACTTGCATAAATGTACTGTGTAAAATATAATTTGGCTCTCTTTCTCCCCTGATGTTGTACCTCTTTATAACAGCATGTTGTGTACTTTTTCATAAAATGAAACAAACAAAGAACAAAGGAAATATCAGGAGCAGAAAACTGTCAACAACTGAAGAACAGAGCAAGGAAATACCTGACAAAGGACCTGAGAGATACATATTTTTTTCTATTGATCTTCTTTATGCCAAGGTATTGCTAGCAGCTTCTTGGGAATTATACTACTGATGCCAAAATAATATTCTCTGCCTGTCAAATTGTGGCATATTTGCAATTTTTCATAAACTCAACTGAAGGAATTGGAACAATCTGCATCTTTGAAACAGGCTTCTAGACAGAAAGTCCCTAAAGATTCAATTGATATGAGTTCTTTATAGACTTGTCTGATGTGTAGAATGACCCAAAGTAAAACTCATTTAGCTGATGTATTTCAGTGCCATGATCTTGGGGTGGTTGTATGTTTTCCATCTTTATTTCTACACTGGTGCTTCTGCAGCTGCTACTCCTGAGGTGAGTTTGCTCCTGCAGGTACACCTAACACTGATCATCTCATCAAGCCATAGAGTAAAAGGACCAGCCAGATTCTCATTCAAGGCCCGATTATCCAACATTGTTGAGCAGTTAAGCTATCTAAGTTCAATTTAAAAAAAAAAGATTATCTGGTACTTACCTTGCATCTCTCTGTGTCTTAAACAAACCCCCTAGGACCTTTCCTCAAGCCTCTGCCAGAGTACATCTTCTTCTGATCCAGAGCTCTTCAGCAGTACTTAGCATGGATACAGTTTTTTGTCCACAAGAGTCTACTGCTGGTTTTTCTCCTCCATTCACACCACTATAAATCACTAGCCTGTCCACCATTACTATTCATGCATGGAGAATTGCAAGCTCTTACTTTAAGCTGCAGTAGGTAACTTTTGTTAAAATGTTTTTTTTTACATATTTGTTTAAACTGTCAGTAAGTAATCAGAATAGAATATAGAGAGATAATCTGTGGAAAAAAAATCAAACTCGTCTGGCTCTTCCCAGTGGTTCTACTGCCATTTGTAGAAATACATCGCTCCCGGTCAGAAACAACCAATCAGAGCCAGGATGGATCTTTTAGCAGTGTCAGTCACCCTCATATACACGTTGCTCACATTCTCCCTCACACAGAGCGCACCATGGTTCTAGCTCAAGATGGCCGGTGTGCTGTGGAGGGAGGGCCGTACCACAGCAGAGGGCAAGGGGGAGGGATCTGTCAGGTGTGTTTGTTCAAAATTTCAGACTAAATCCATGTTACTGTGGCCCACTGGTGATGCCACATAAACAGTTATGGCACATTCACTGGTAGGGACGAAACATCAATAATGTGCTTTTCATTGATTGTGACCTGTCCCTACCATTAGCACAGCTGCAGCACATCGGCAATCTTGAGCTAGAACCATGGTACACTCTGTGTGGGGGAGGATGTGAGCAGAGCATATATGAGCATGACTGACACTGCTATGAAATTCCTCCTGCCTCTGATTGTTCCCGGTCAGAAACAACCAATGTATTTCTGCAAATGGCAGTAGGACCACTGGGAGGAGCCAGAGGAGCTTGTTTTTTATTCACAGATTATCTGTCCATATACTTCTGTCAGGACATAGTGACTGAAATATGTAAAAAAAAAAAAAGTGAAATATGTAAATAATAAACTTTAACAAAAGTATACCTACTGCAGCTTTAAACTAACCTGTGCACATTCACCCACTTCAGGATCAACATAATAGATCCAAGCGGTTTATGCTGCAGTATGACTTTTATTGCCAGAAGAAAAATAATAATAAAACAAGAAAAAAATAATAGGGTTCTCTGCTTTCCTAGGTGCTCCTGTGGGTTTGGACCCCTGATTACCAAGCAGTACATGAGTTCTATCTACTGTGTTACCTTTTGGTTTGAGTGTATATTGAGATACGGATAACAAATCTCACATTAAAGCTCAAATATCATGAATTTGTCAAGTATACTGTTTGATAATTGATAAACGTGTTCTAAACCATGGTTGTGGCATATTAAATTGGAAAACTCCTATGAGTGAAGATAAATCTCACCAGCTCAGAGAATAGGAGGTAGTTTAATAATGATGAGAAACATACCAAATGATACTCACCACCCTGGTATACATTTGTTTGTCTGCAAACAAATGAGCATGTGAGAACAGCACAGGAAGGATAGGATATTCGCTGCAGTTTTGGAGCCTTAAATGTCAACAGCCATCCAAGCACACAAGTAAACATATGAGTGTGGGTAACAGTGTTACACCAAGTGAAAACTGACATCATTACCAGCACAGCTAGCTGATTTGACAGAAGCAAACAGATAATGTGGAGTGCCATAATAATGCATTAATTGTTAAGTACTCCCTTTATAGACACTAAATGTGATAATACATCAATTGGTAACTGATAGTTGTAAAACTGAATTCTGTTGCACAAAACGAAAACAATGACACTGCTGCCTAAACCTTAATTGTATGGAGTGCATTAATTTCATCCTAATTCATATATATATATATATATATATACAGGGGTTGGACAATGAAACTGAAACACTTGTCGTTATAGTGTGGGAGGTTTCAAGGCTAAATTTGGGGACCAGCCTGGTAGCCAGTCTTCATTGATTGCAATTTTCACCAGTAAGAGCAGAGTGTGAAGTTTTCAATTAGCAGGATAAGAGCACAGTTCTGCTCAAAATATTGAAATTCACACAACATTTTGGGGGGACATACCAGAGTTCAAAAAAGGGACAAATTGTTGGTGCACTTTTTGCTGGCGCATCTGTGACCAAGACAGCAAATCTTTGTGATGTATCAAGAGCCACGGTATCCAGGGTAATGTCAGCATACCCCCCAAGAAGGGACGAAAAAACACACCAACAGGATTTACTGTGGACGCAAGAGGGAACTGTCTGAAAGGGATGTTCAGGTGCTAACCCGGATTGTATCCAAAAAAAACATAAAACCACGGCTGCCCAAATCACGGCAGAATTAAATGTGCAACTCAAAACTCCCTGTTTTCCCCCAGAACTGTCTGTCGGGAGCTCCACAGGATCAATATAAAGGCCGGGCTGCTATAGCCAAATTGGTCAATCATGCCCCAATGCCAAACGTCGGTTTCAATGGTGCAAGGAGCGCAAATCTTGGGCTGTGGACAATGTGAAACATGTATTTTTTCTCTGATGAGTTTTCCACCTTTACTGTTTTTCCCCCCCCCCCTTTTGGGGAGTTAAGGTGAAGAAAGGCCCCAAAGAAGCTACCCCCCAGACTGTTGCATGCCCAGAGTGAAGCATGCGGGGGGATCAGTGATGGTTTGGGCTGCCATATCATGGCATTCCCTTTGGCCCCAAACTTGCTATTAGTGGGCGCGTCACTGCCAAGGACTACCCAAAACCATTTTTTTGAGGACCATGTGCTTTCCCAAAGGGTTTCCAACATTGTATCTTGAAGGCGGGCCGGGTATCAGGATGACAATGCACCAATACACACAGCAAGACTGGTGAAAGATTGGTTTTGATGAACATGAAAGTGAAGTTGAAAACATCTCCCATGGCCTGCACAGTCACCAGATCTAAATATTGTTGAGCCACTTTGGGGTGTTTTGGGGGAGCGAGTCAGGAAACGTTTTCCCTTTTCCCCCAGTATCACGTAGTGACCTGGCCACTATCCTGCAAAAAAAGGGCTTAAAATCCCTCTGACCACTGGGGGG